>OZ018389.1:540977-1122648 GCA_963969525.1 Ontholestes murinus | reverse complement strand
CTCGCGTATGTTGTACTGATTGGAGGGTGGGATAGTGGCCACCCACCCACCCTACATATTCATTGAAATTTTCCGTCGAACACTGTTTACATTTTTTGGATTATACTAACAGATAAGTCGTTTTTTTTACCGGAATTTAAAAACAAATACGTGAGTGAAGCATGTTTGCATATGTAGGGTGGGTGGGTGGCCTCTATCCCACCCTCTAATCAGTAAAACATACGCGAGTGTTTTTTGAAAATATCCTCTGCATAAAACCGTAATTTATTGTATAAATTTTACAATTTAATTTGTTATAAATTATTATTATTCACTAAACTCTTGTTTATGTTTCACTGAATTGAGGGTGGGATAGAGGCCACCCACCCACCCTACATATACATTGAAATTTTACGTCGAACACGTTTTAAATTTATTTGGATTGCACTAGAAGTTAAGTTGGTTTTTACCGGAATTTAAAAGCCAATCCGAGAGTGAAGCATTTTTGCATATGTAGGGTGGGTGGGTGGCCACAATCCCACCTTTCAATCAGTAAAACATAAACGAGGGTTTCATAGATGAATAATTATTTATAACAAAATTATGTAAGTTTTGTATAACAAATTATGTTATGATGCAAGTGACTTTTTAAGGAACTCTTGCATATATTTTACTGATTGAAGGGTAGAAAGTGGCCACACACCAACCTCTCATATACAATTTAATTTTAAATTAAAGAGAGATTATAATTCTTTGGACCACATGCACATTTTTGTCATGGGTTTTATCAAAATTTATATACCAATTAAAGGATGAAATCTCATTATATATGTAGGGTGGGTGGGTGGCCACTATCACACCCTTCAATCAGTAAAACATACATCAGGGTTCTAGGAAAAAATTATAATAACGTAATTTATTGTGCAGTTTACATCGATTTTGTTATAGAAAAAAATGAATTCGTTTTCTAAACCCTCGCGTATGTTTTACTGATTGGAGGGTGGGATAGTGGCCACCCACCCACCCTACATATACATTGAAATTTTCCGTCGAACACTATTAAATTTTTTGGACTATAACTAAGAGATAAGTCATTTTTTTTACCAGAATTTAAAAACCAACGGAAGTGTGAAGTATTTTTGCACATGTAGGGCGGGTGGGTGTCCTCTATTACACCCTTTAATCAGTAAAACATACGCCAGTGTTCATCTAGAAAAAAATTATAATAACCTAATTTATTGTGTAAAGTTTACAACAATTTTGTTATAGAAAAAATATGAATTCGTTTAGGAAACCCTTGCTTATGTTGTATAGATTGGAGGGTAGAATAGAGGCCACCCACCCACCCTACATACACATTTTAACCTTCAGTCAAATTCGGCTAGTAATTTTTTGGATCATATGCACATTTTCGTCATTTATTTCATTAAATTTATAAACTAATTGGAGGATGAAATAATACTGCATATGTAGGGTGGGTGGGTGGCCTCTATTCCACCTTCCAATCAGTAAAACATACGCTAGGGTTCCTTGAAAATATCCTCTCTATAAAAGTTTTCATTTTTTTTTTTTAAACAATTGACATATTGAAATAGTAATGAAAATAGTTAAAATAAAAACAATTTCCGCTTGAAAAAGCAATTGCTATTTTAATATAGTCATATAACAAGTAATATTGAAAACAATTATCTTGATTATTCAAATATGTTTTGCAATGGATTAAAAATTAGAAAAACAATTATAATTTTAAAATAGTAATAAAACAATTGCTACACTTAATTAACTTGTAATAGAAAACAATTAACATCTTGAAACAATAATGAAAACAATTGCCCACGATGAATATATATTTTTTTAATAGTGTGTTCGCATGTTAATAAACATTGCATCTGATTGAGCATCATCATCCGCCCGATCCATTCTTTCCTCGTCCTTACCAATACTCGAATCGAATCTGCGCGCAGATCGCCTAATCCAAAAAATAAAAAAAGTATATAAGTTATCAAATCTAGTATAAAATGTATTGTGTTCCGTAGGTTTAAGCAGTGAAGTCAATCGCGTTTAATATTTATTCCTATCGTTTTTAAAGTCCACATGCTACGGAATCCAAGTCAAACATTTTGTGCCATATATATATAATATAATAAATATAAATAAATATATAAATATACAATATATATTCTGTTGATAAGATAATCTCAGTGCAGTCTTGCCATATCTTGTAATCGTGCATCACACACACACACACATAAAACACAAAAATACACATACGGAGGAATCGACTTTCTTTGTTAGTTCTTTCCTGACTGTATAATCTAAAAACATTATTTTAGTACAGAGCGATAGAAGAGAATTTAGAAGTCTATAAATGTTAACGATAAAAGTATATATATATAAATATATTTTCATGACAGAAACTTATATAAATATATAGTATTTAGTATGTATGTGTACAGGGATTGGGGAATGGATCGGAAGCGTAAGAGAAAAAAAGAAACGGTGCACCTAGTTGCAAACCGGTTTGTCCTTTTAAATAAATAAATAAGCATTTTCTATGGATACTGTTCGTTGTTTTAGAAAAGACGGCATGATAATAATAAATAATCGATCCATTTTGCAACTTTCATCCAACCCGGTAGGAACATATTGTTATGTTGTTTCGAGTTGGTGTTTTACTCTAAACGTGGAATTATATTTTTAAAACGTTGAAATCTGTGAATTGTAATTAATCGCATTCATTATTTAGAGGGCTTGGTAAAAAAAATAATTGAAAATTTATAGGTTATGTTATTGTTTATACTCGAAAGTTTTTTTTTTTATTTAATTGAATGCAGTCTTCAAGGTTTAAAAGCAGTAAGTTATTATTATTATTATCCTATTATTATTAATTGAAATCCATTTTTAAATTTAAAATGTTTTTGGTTCAAAAATAAACGGTTTTAGGTCACTTTTGTAAATTTCCGTAAATAAACGGTTTTAGGTTATGTTTACTTCATGAAAATTTTATTTAATAAAAATTACTATTAATCCGTTTCACAATGAAATAAAAACATTAATTAATATTAAAATTGGATAATCATTAAATGCAAATATATTATTTCATGTGAATGCATAACCTCTTAACGGAAATTCCTTATCGTTTCAATGGAAAGTATTTAAATCTGGTTTATTTGTAATCTTACAATATGTTTATAATAATTTACCATGAACACATGTACATATTGTGTATGCCAATACAATTTAATAATTTATCATGTACACATATACATATTGTATATGCAAATACAATTTAAATCAATTCACAGATTAATTTATTAAAAAAACACATCCGATAAGAGTAAACACTAACGATATAATAAATGTTATTCATAATAATTATGAAATTGATATTAACAAAATAAAATAAAAAATTGCACAGCGATATACACATGTACACATATGCTCTTATACTTAAGATCATCATTAAATACACACACACACATATATACATGTATACATCGATCCGTGGTGGAAACTAATTATAATCATAAGATTGGTGGCGACCGTAACTAATTATATATTTATACTAATAATAAAGAAATGAAAATTACCAAAACTCCACCACCACAATCCTTCAAAATCGTTACACGTATATATATATCATGTGTAATTTAATAATAAATCAATGATGATTGATTGGTGATGTTATATTACCTCGAATGAATGTTCAATATGGTGTATTTTCTAAACATTTGCAGATTTTTCTATTGTGACATTCCTGTGTAATATTACCAATTGATATCGATGTATTAAAACAAAACAAACAAAAAAAAAATCAACGGAACCACCCTTTCCTCAACAATATCCTCCCCGCTCCACCCCCGACTAACTTCATTACCAATTTTATTTACGTAACGTAATTATAATTTCTAACGACGTGTATATTAGAATAACCAATGTTTTATCACCAAGTGCGTATTTATTCTTCCAAACGTTTCTCCGTTATACGAGAAATTTTTTGTATAAATCTTTTATATTACCTTTGCATTATTATATATACATAAAAAAAAATTTAAATTACTGTTACATATATATTATATATTGATGTTATTTTATATATCACTTTATAAATGATCTATACCTATAAACATTCTACATGAATTTCCTCCAGTCTATGTATTTTATTAATATTATTATTTTTATTATTATTTAAAAAAAAAAAAATACTTTCATTGTGAATATACCAAATATTTTCGTTGATAGATGTATTTCAGTATATATACATAAATATACATATATATTTGTGAATTTACATTAAGGAGAATACATTTAATTACAATACTCTTTTATTTTAAATAAATGTTGTTATTTTTCTATTATTGATATTACCTGATTCTACCCTTAATGTTTTTTTTTTATAGTGATGTGAAGGAAAGTTTAGTTTTTTTTTTCAGGTGGCTTAACAAAAACAAAATCTTAAAAAATAATTAGAAGTTAATTAAACTCTTGATGTTGTTTCACAATTTTTATATATTTCTCCACGATTCTTCGTGGCTTAAAAAATAATTCTTCATTGTTGTTCTTCCTAAATTTACAATCGTTTTACGGATATTCTTGATTGTATCTGTATTTGTTATGATGTAAACAAAAACAATTGAATTAATGAATTCAAAATCATCATTTAAAGTTATTTATCATATTGTCATCGAGTGTACATTCAAGATCATTTAACACCACCTTATAATCATTCTAATAAAACTTCAATCAAGGTCAGCTAAATTACCTACTTTAAGTAACTATTGATGGCTTGAGTTTACATGAAGTGTTTTGTAAAAGAAAATAACACACAGTTTATTCCTTACTACTTCACTTGTTTATTAATTCTTAAATGTACAAGGTGAACGATTGATAATGTTCACTTTATGAACGAAATGTACATTTAACAATTAATTAAAAAACAAACTGTAGTGTTATTAACTTTGAGTGAGTAAAGAAAAACATCTATATTTTCAGGTGAAATTGAAAAGAAATTGAAAATTGTTTATTTTTATTTGTGATACTTGACTTAAAAGTTATTTTTTGTTTTGTTTAGTAATAATTATAAAACATGATTATATTTTCAATTAATTTTTTATTATTATCATCAATACTTTATATCACACAATTAAAAAGAAACATATATTTGAATAAATAAAACATCGAGTATGATAAATTAATAAACTAAAACAGAATTCATTATAATATAAGTTATAGTTGTAATCGTAACGTCCTGTATAAAATTCCGATTGAGTACACTAAACGTATTATATTTATTGCAATCTAACGCTTAAATGCTTTAGCTCAAATCACCTACAGCAGTATGTACAGAGTATAGTGAAAATATCCCTAAGTGTATCTATATATACAAGTCTGAATTATCATCGTTTATCGTTGCTAAATTGTAATTAATTATATATATATATTCATCCAATTAATATTAATGATTATACGCGTAGGATTTCGAGGGATTTGTTGTAGCAAATTGCTATCCAGTCGGGTTGGGTGGCGCCCCATTGGATTTGGTTGACTTCGCCTTCGGCGGCGGTGTAGGCGAGTATGGGGTCCTCGATGGCCCTCGGCATTTGTTGGATGTCCCATATTAAAGCTTGGTGGTCGTCGCCGGCGGTGCAGATGTGGCAACTGGAGTGCGGCGCCCAGGCGATGCCGTTAACGCAAGCTCTGTGATTGTTCAGTCTGGCCACCGGTGTGCAAGGGACCCGCACGTCTAAAATAATCACCTCGCACGCGTCCATGGCTATCGTCGCCAGATAATTCGGGTCCTGTTTGTTCCACGCCAGTCTTAATAGCGGCGTGTGCGCGGGGTCCTCGTAAATGATGGTGGAGTGCTCCAGGTGGCGCAGATCGAACATCCTCACCGATCCGTCCGCTCCGACCGAGGCGAACATGTCGCGACCGCCACCGGCCCGCGAAAACGCTATGTCGTACACTTCCTTGTCGTGCGCGATCAGTTGAGTCTTCACGTGTCCCGACACCAGGTTGACACGGCCCAACATCTGTCCCGTCTCCAGGCCCCATATCGTGCAGGTGGTGTCTATCGAGGAGGTTCCCACCAAGTTCGGATCCACCTCGTTCCAATCGAAACTCGTCAACGGAGCGCAGAAGTCCGAATTCTTGTTGTTATTCAACACGCATTCCAAACGTGTGTCTGGTTCTCCTGCTCTCCACACACGGAGATAATCTCCACTAAAATATTAAATAATTATTAATTTATAACTTCAGTTAGAAGTTGTTTACGATTAGTTACAAAATTTTATTTGCATTGGCTTTTTTGTAAAACTACTCTAATAAATATTTGTAATTACTTGTAATTACCTAGTAGCTAATAAATCGGGGAATACCCCTTTACTGTCAGGAATCCACATGATTTTCGTGGTCGGATATGGATGATCGAAGGTGCTCTTCGGCGTGAACTCGCTGCTGTCCTCGTCGAGGGACACGATCTGCACTTTGTTGTTGTACTCCTCGACGAAGCTGCCGAGGGCTAGACGAAACCGTTTGTCCGGTCGCACCGACCAATTCATGCTGTACAGCAACCATGGCGCCACGTACTTGTAGATCTCCTTCCGTTTACCAGCAGGTCCAACACCGGAATGTGCCATAATCTACAAAGGTACAAAAAAATGTATTCTTCAAGAAAGAAACAGACTGAAATTGTTTTAAAACAATTGCAAATGAAACATACACAATTATTCAAAAATTGACGTTTGTGTTTTATTTTACAACAATTGCAAATGATGTCTTTAACTGTTTTTTTTTAAATAATTTAATACTGTTATCAACTTTTTCCTGAAAGTTTTCCCCTAGAAAATTTTAAATGGTTTTCATAACAAATTTATACTTTAATCTTGCTTTACTTTTTGATTTTTTTTTTACATTTTTTTTCATTAGTACCTAGCGTACTCTTGACCTACCACAATAAACTATATATTGACCTTACGTACAACCTGTCCTAGGTCAATTTACGGTTCATTAGGGTAGGTCAGGATATCGCTAGCTAGGCCAATAACCTTTGCAACGTGCGACCCACCACAAGGTCAATAGGGGCGCTAGATTAATACAAAAGGAATTGAGGTAGGTCAAGAGTACGAACGGTTAAATTTTTAGAAAGTTTTCATTCATATACATACACATTTTCAAGCCACTATCGCACTCTCCAGTGCTTAAACATGTAGTTCATATATATATATAATCGTATACCTCTACCCGTTAAGAGTGTATGGTTATATGTACTTTAATTATCAGTAAAACACTTTAACTTTGTTTGTATAACACTTGATTTGTATTAATATGTTGACTACGGTTTCGGCAACTCAGCTTGCCATTATTGAAACAACTGAAGCAACTGAGTTGACAAAACTATAACAACGTATTAATAAAAGATCAAAGGTTATACAAACAAAATTAAAGTATTTTACTGCTTATTAAATATGTATAATGAAGTAGAAGCCTTTTATATTCAAAATGTAGTTTAATTATTATGATATAAATTAAAAACTACATAAAACAAAAAATTTTCAACATTCATGCATTTATAAATAAATATCCTTTCAGTAAAATAGTTGGGGATGTTTTACTGGTTGGAGGGTGGGATAGAGGCCACCCACCCACCCTACAAATTTATTAAAACCTTCATCGCTGACACTGTTTTTGTCTTTGAAACTTTTAAACTGTCAGTATGGATGTTTTCAGAAATTTCAAAGCAGTGTTTCAGTTTAAATTTACCGATATATGTAGGGTGGGTGGGTGGCCACTATCCCACCCTTCAATTCCTCAATCATTAACAAAACATTATCCTAAATTATATTGCACATAACAAATAGATTAGCTAAAAAATCATTAATTTCATAAAAATAATAATTAAACTTTAAAGTCAGTTAAAATGATTGGAGGGTAGGATAGAGGCCACCCACCCACCCTACATATACCTTAATATTTACATCGAAACAATGTTTTAATGCAATTTGAACTCAAATTGTCATTTTTAAACGTGCAATTTTAAAAATCAAAAAGATTATCTTCATGTTAAATTTACAACACATATGTAGGGTGGGCGGGTGGCCTCTATTCCACCCTCCAATCAGTAAAACATCTGCAAAATGATCGCAATTGTTTTTTTTTCGCGATTGGAATTGTTTAAAACAATAATTATAATACTAAACAATTGAAATTCTTAAAAAAAAAATGTTGCAATTTATTAATAAAAAAAAAACAGTTGAAACTCGTAGTTTACAAGTTTATAAGGAACACATGTAATTATAAAAAAATAAGGTAATTTATTACGAAAAAGAAACAACCGAAATAGTTTTCAATTCGTTAAAAATATAAGTTTGGAATTATTAAAAAAAAAAAGATATAAAAAAACAGCTGAAATTCTCAATGAAAAAATGGTTAAAATGATTTGAAAACATCTCAAGAAAAATCGTTAAAATGATTTCAATTGTTAAAAACAGTATTTATGATAAGGGCCATTCAAAATTCTTAAATATAGTCGCAATTATTAAATAAAAACAGTTGACAGTCGTAGTAAATAGTTAAATTTTTTAAGACAAATGAAATACTTACAATCAGTATAATATAAAATTATTACAATTGACCTTACCTTGTAATAAATAAAAAAACAGAAATAGTTGAAATTAAAATTTAAAAAAATTGTTAAAATATATTTAAGATTTTTAGATTCTTAATAAGACTCATTTGTTGAAGATTTACGAAATATTTTCGTGTTTTTTTAAATTATTAGTTAACGAAACCGTTAAAATTATTGAAATTAAAAAAAAAACAATTGAAATTATTTGAAAGTGATTTTAATTGTTTTTAACGATCGAAATTGTTTATGTTTATGTTTATGTTTATGTTTATTATTCTTTAGCTTACTATCCAAAAATAAAAAAATACATATTAATACAGTTATTAGAAAAGATAACAGTTGAACTTGGGATTGTTAAATAAAAACAGTTGAACAAATTAATTATACAGAAATTATTAATGAACAGTTGAAATTATTTAAAAAAAAAAAACAATTGGAATTGTAAGAAAAGATGAAATTCTCAATAAAAAATAATATAAAATTATTTGAGAAAACAGTTGAAATTGTTAGAAACGGTTGAAGGAAAAAAAAACAGTTGAATTTTTAACATTAGGTAATTTAAAATTAGAACACTTCATATTGTTGTTATACCGTAGTTGAATTTATATTAAAAAGTTTAAAAAACTAAAATTATTGAAATTGAAATTATCAGATTTATTTACAAAAGTTTAAATTTAAATTCTTAAAAGGTAATGAATTGCAATTGTTCAAAAAATATTGACCTTTTCAAAAATAAAAGTTAAAACTAAAAAACAAAAGAAATGAGAAAAACACTTGAAATTCTTTAAAGAATTTATTTGAAATTATTTAAAAAGAAAACAATTTTAAAAACAGTTGAATTCTTAAAAAAAAAAACAGTTGAATTTATTCAACATATTATTTCATTCCATTTTATTATATTATTAATTATAGTTTTTCATTATTTATTTAACTTTATTTATATTTCTCTCTTATTGGATGTATAATCTGTCGAGAAATAAACGATTATTATTATTATTATTATTATTAAAATATTTCAATTGTAAAAAAAAACAATTAAAATTTTTAAAACAAATTTTAAAAAAACATGACCTTTTTCTTAAGAAAAAGTTAAAATTTAAAAAAAAAGAAATGAAAAAAAAAACACGGAATTCAAGTGTTCAATTGTTTTTTTTTTACAATGTTTCAAATTCTTAAGAAATAATTATATTTATTCTTAATAAAACAATTGAAATTGTTGGAAACAGTTGAAATTCTTAAGAAAAAAAAAAGAGAAATGAAAGAAAACGCTTGAAATTAATTTCAAAGTTTCAATTGTTCTTTTAAAAATGTTTAAAATTCTTAAGAAACAATTGTATTTATTCTTAATAAAAAAATAGAAATTATTTAAAAAAAAACAATTGAAATTGTTAAAAAAAAAGAATTGCAAAAATAATTGAAATTATTTAAAAATAACTATTGGAGAGTTGTTAAAAACAATTGAAAATCTTAATTTAAACAAACAGTTGAATTTATTGAATTGAAATTCTTAAAATTCATTAATTTCAATTGTTTAAAAACTTGACCTTCTTAAGAAAAAGTTAAAAATAAAAGAAATGAAAAAAAGACAATGAAATTCTTTTAAAACTGTTTTTTTTAACAATGTTTAAAAATAATCGAAACAATTGAAATTCCTTTTTTAAGTTTCAATTGTTTTTAAAATAACTGGAGGGTGGAAAACAATTGAAAAAAGCAGTTCTCTTAAAATTCATTAATTTCAATTGTTTAAAAACTTGACCTTCTTAAGAAAAAGTTAAAACTAAAAATAAAAGAAATGAAATTCTTTTTAAACTGTTTTTTTTTAACAATGTTTAAAAGTAATCGAAACAATTGAAATGCCTTTTTTAAAAAGTTTCAATTGTTTTTAAAATAATTGGAGGGTGGGATACTGACCAGCCATCCACTCTACATATATTAGTTAACTTAACATAAAAATAATCTTTTCGATTTATTTAAGTTTTATGTTTTTTTTTGTTTTCTATTTTCAATTGTTTCTACCTTCCTATATATCACTTTTATTTCTTCTAATGAAAATTGTATCTTCTTCATCTTTTATTTATTTAATTTCTTCTTTCAATTCAATTTCAATTGTTTTTTGTTTAGCATATAAATTGTTTCCTTTTTCAATTGATTTTCTTTGGTATTTTTAAAAATCAAATAGAGAGATTTTAGATTTAGATTGAATTGACAATATATATGTAGGGTGGGTGGGTGGTCTTCTATCATACCCTCCAATTATTTTAACATAATCAAATATTCAACTTTATTTTTAATGCACTAACTAATGAAGTTAATGTTTTTTCAGCTCAATTTATTGATTATTTGTAATTTCTTTTAGGATAATGATTTGTTAATGATTAAGGAATTGAAGGGTGGGATAGTGGCCACCCACCCACCCTACATATATGTTGTCAATTCAATCTAAATCTAAAATCTCTCTATTTGATTTTTGAAAATATATTCGTAAATTTTAACTAAAACACTGTATTTAAATCCTTGAAAACATCTATACAAACAGTTTAAAAGTTTTGAAGCTAAAAAAACAGTGTTGTTAATGATTCAGGAAATGGAGGGTGGCATAGAGGCCGCGCACCCACGCTACAAATTTATTAAAACCGTCATCACTGACACCGTATTTGTTCCAAAACATTCAGACTGTGAATATAGAAGTTTTTAGAAATTTAAAAGCGGTGTTTTGATTCAAATATACAAATATATGTAGGGTGGGTGGGTGGCCACTATCCCACCCACCAATTCCTGAATCATCAACAAAGCATTATCCTGAAAGAAATTACACAGAATAAATAAATTAGCTAAAAAATCATTCATTTCTTCAGTTATGAAGGATTGTTTGACAAATTTATTTATTCTATGTAATTTTCTTTAGTATAATCCTTTGTTATTCATCAAGGAATTGGAGGGTGGGATAGTGGCCACCCACCCACCCTACATATATTTGTAAATTTAAGCCGGAACACTGCATATATTTCTAAAAACATTAATACTAACAGTTTGAATGTGTTGAAGACACAAAAACAGTGTCAGCGATGAAAGTTTTAATAAATTTGTAAAATGGGTGGCTTCTGTCTATCATTCATTTCTTTATCTTTAGTTAATGCATTAAAAATCATGTTTAACTTTTGATTATGTCAAAATAATTGAAGGGTTTGATAGAGGCCCTACATATTATTTTTAACATTCATCGCTAACACTGCTTTTGTCTTCAAAATTTTAAAACTGTTTGTATAGATGTTTTAAAAGATTTAAATATAGTGTTTTAGTTGAAATTTACAAATATATGTAGGGTGGGTGGGTGGCCACTATCCCACAAATCATATACATCAACAAAATACTGCTTGCGCAGTTAATGTTTGTGGTTAAGGAATATATATTGACATAAATTGTCTATAAAATACTGCTTGCGCAGTGATGTATGCCTACATACAAAAAGTACTGCGCGAGCAGTATTTTGTAGATGATTTACATCAATAAGACACTTGTAGACTAAAAATGAATCACTGCGCAAGCAGTATTTTCTGGATGGTTTATCGTCTATGAGATTGTAAAAATAATATCCATTAAGGTATTCTGTTAGGAGGATTGTATAGGTAATGATAATCGTCGGTCGCTTTCTCTTCCTTCTTCGACTTCAACTTGTCGCCCGAGGCGGTATCCGTCTTCAGTTTCTTCTTTAGATATGGAATGTGAATGTCCAATTTTGGAAAAAAAAACTAGAAAATTTTACGCAAAGAAATATTAAACTAAAACAGATAAGCTTTCAAAGATACATATAATCAACAAAATACTGCTTACGCAGTCGTAGATGTTTGTGATTAAGGAATATATATTGACATAAATTATCTACAAAATACTGCTTGCGCAGTGATGTAGGCCTACATACAAATAGTACTGCGCGAGCAGTATTTTCTAGATGATTTACATCAATAAGATACTTAAAAACTAAAAATTAATCACTGTGCAAGCAGTATTTGCTGGGTGGTTTATTGTCAATGAGATTGTAAAAATAATATCCATTAAAGTATTCTGTTAGGAGGATTGTATAGGTAGGTATGGAATTATGTGGATGTCCAATTTTAGAAAAAAAGGCTAGAAAATTTGACGCAAAGAAATATTGAACTAGAAAAAGATAAGCTTTCAAAGATACATATAATCAACAAAATACTGCTTGCGCAGTCGTTTATGATTAAGGAATATATATTGACATAAATTATCTACAAAATACTGCTTGCGCAGGGATGTATGCTTACATACAAAAAGTACTGTGCGAGCAGTATTTTCTAGATGATTTATATCAATAATATACTTGTAGACTAAAAATTAATCATATACATTAACAAAATACTGCTTGCGCAGTCGTGGATGTTTGTGGTTAAGGAATATATATTGACATAAATTTTCTACAAAATACTGCTTGCACAGTGATGTATGCCTACATACAAAAAGTACTGCGTGAGCAGTATTTTCTAGATAATTTACATCAATAAGATACTTGCAGATTAGAAATGAATCACTGCGCAAGCAGTATTTTCTGGTTGGTTTATCAAAGATACATATAATCGTCACTGACATCAGTAGAATGAACTGAGATTACCTTGGTATTTGCTGATTTAAAATTTAAAGGTTAAACAAAATTTTTAAATTCTTGAGTAGATAAAATAAGTTAACCAATAATTATTTAAATCATGTACATCAACAAAATACTGCTTGCGCAGTCGTTGATGTTTATGATTAAGGAATATATATTGACATAAATTATCTACAAAATACTGCTTGCGCAGTGTAGTATGCCTGCATATAAGAAGTACTGCACGAGCAGTATTTTCTAGATGATTTACATCAATAAGATACTTGTAGACTAAAAATTAATCACTGCGCAAGCAGTATTTTCTGGATAGTTTATCATCAATCCGATTGTAATAATATTCATAAACCATATTCAGTTGGGAGGATTTTATAGGCAGTATAGAATTACGTGGATGTCCAATTTTGGAAAAAAAGACTAGAAAATTTGACGCAAAGAAATATTAAACTAAAAATAAAATAAGTTAATCAATTATTATTTAAATCATGTACATCAACAAAATACTGCTTGCGCAGTCTTAAATGTTTATGGATAAGAGTATATATTGACTTAAATTATCTACAAAATACTGCTTGCGTAGTGATGTATACCTGCATATAAGAAGTACTGCGTGAGCAGTATTTTCTAAATGATTTACATCAATAAGATACTTGAGAACTAGAAATTAATCACTGCGCAAGCAGTATTTTCTGGCTGGTTTATCATCAATGCGATTGTAAAAATAATATTCATAAAGTTATTCTGTTAGGAGGATTGTATAGGTAGGTGTGGAATTAAGTGAATGTCCAATTTTGTAAAAAAAAGACTAGAAAATTTGACGCAAAGAAATATTAAACTAAAAATAAAATAAGTTAATCAATAATTATTAAAATCATGTACATCAACAAAATACTGCTTGCGCAGTGTTAAATGTTTATGGATAAGAGTATATATTGACTTAAATTATCTACAAAATACTGCTTGCGCAGTGATGTATACCTGCATATAAGAAGTAGTGCGTGAGCAGTATTTTCTAGATGATTTACATCAATAATATACTTGTAGACTAAAAATTAATCATGTACATCAACAAAATACTGCTTGTGCAGTCATTGATGTTTGTGATTAAGGAATATAGATTGACATAAATTTTCTACAAAATACTGCTTGCGCAGTGATGTATGCCTGCATACAAAAAGCACTGCGTGAGCAGTATTTTTGAGATGATTTACATCAATAAGATACTTGTAGATTAAAAATTAATCACTGCGCAAGCAGTATTTTCTGGATGGTTTATCATCAATGCGATTGTAAAAATAATATCCATTAAGGTATTCTGTTAGGACGATTGTATAGGTAGGTGTGGAATTAAGTGGATGTCCAATTTTGGAAAAAATTTGGAGTAGAGAACCAATTACAGTTCTGAAATCAAACTCTACATGAATTTGTTATCGCGACAACAAAGTTTTCTCGGAGTTGATTGGTTCTAATTCGCCCGTGTTTCGCCACGGTGCCTTGGGCGGGATATAGTCTACAAAATACTGCTTGCGCAGTGATGTATGCCTGCATATGAGAAGTACTGCGCAAGCAGTATTTTCTAGATGATTTACATCAATAAGATTTATTATTATTTGGATTGCCTGTTAACAAAATACATTACTTGTATACTAAAAATTAATCACTGCGCAAGCAGTATTTTCTGGATAGTTAATCATTAATGCGATTGTAAAAATAATATTCATAAACGTATTCAGTTGGGAGGATTTTATAGACAGTATGGAATTATGTGGATGTCCAATTTGGAAACAAAAGGCTGGAAAATTTGATCCGTAGCCCCTCGAGCACACAAGTAAGTATAGAATATCTGACGTGATGTCGTCTTGAAATATAGACTTGTCCTTTATTATTATTATTATTATTTCTACACCACCGTGCAGAGAAGAAACGATTGTTGTGAGTCGAAACAATTGAACTGTTTTTACTTTAACATTTAAAGATGAATGTTCAGTATCAATTGATATATTGAAATGAAATTAGTTAAAAAATCTTAATAATCAACACAGTTTGTTGTAGAGAAGAAAAAATATCGTGTTTAATTAAAGGGAATCTTATACGAAAATAACGAGTTAAAGGTAAAATTCCAATTACGAAACGACACCGACCGGCCGGTATCGATCGCGTCCACTCACCGAGAAGATCCTTAACGTGCGCCTCTTCCTCGATTCCCTTCCGGCCTCGCAAGACTCACCGATTCACCAACAGTCCACCGATTTTCGCGATAAATAAACAAAATCTTCACGTTGTTTACCGAAATTTGACAGCGGCCGTCAAATCTTTCGCACCGATACTGTTTTCATGATTGCCAACCTTGATTAATCATTAATTAATTGAAGATTGAGTTTATTGTATTGGTAACACTTTTGATACTTATATTATATTAGAAAAAATATAGATAAATGTTTAAAAGTACACGCCGGTGGTGGCGCATCGGTTACGGCCCCGAACTGACGTGCAGCAACGTTGATTCGGGTCAGTAGTCGGATGGGTGACCGGTACCATTCACCATTGGGATACAATTAATGGTGCTTTAGAGTGACGGGGGCGATCCTTTAAAGTAACAAGCTCATTTACACACACACAAATACACAAATGACACATGGCAGAAGGACCACGTGGTCGATAGCCTAACACTACTACTACTACTACTACTACTGTTTAAAAGTGCAAGTAATGAGTATACAATTAAATGTTATTTACAATATTTTTGAATATATTTAATTAAACATGAGCAAACAATGTTTAAATATATCAACAATTGCCAACCTTGATTAATCATTAATTAATTTAGAGATTAAGTTTATTGTATTGGTAACACTTTTGATCATTATATTATATTTGAAAAATTATATATAAATACTTAAATGTGCATGTGATGAATATGAAATTAAATATTATTTACAATATTTTAAAATATATTTAAACATGAGCATACAATGTTTAAATATATTAACATAATAGCGATGAATTGGGTTTGAGGGGAAGAACATATATATATATATATATATATTTATTTGTGAACTCCGTCGGTGCTTCTTTTGACCAAAATATAATGTATATGATTAAATGATTTCTTCTTATGTGTAGACGTGAGATAAATAAATAAAGTGAGTTCACCTATAAAAGTATAATCCCTTGATGAATAAGACTAGGTGGACTCATTTTAAAATTAATAACCTTAATTGCTAATAAAAGTTAGATTTCAATTACTGTTTAAAAGTAGTGAACTTTATATAATAAATTATTTATAAATATTATTAATAGTCGAATGAAATAATCAAATTAAACGATTTATTAGAAAACTCATTTAAAAAATAATAGTTGGCAACCCTGCGTGTGTGGGTTATGTAAAGTTGCAATCCTGCGTTTAACAACGGTTGACTGTTTTACGACGCTTGGAGGGAAAACGGTGTTTACAGATCATCAGTGTGCGTATATTTTTACAACCTAAATTTACTTATTCATCAGTTATACGTTATCATCCCCCAATAAACGATCGTTTTAACGTATACCTACAATTACCTCCACTGACGATATTCAAGAAATACGTTTCCAAACGCAGAGTTTTAATAAGGTAATCATAACACTATAATAATTACTCCATACACTCGTTACGGACGTAAAAACGTAATCAAAATCTGGATGAAATAAACGCTATCATATCAAATAACGGCGTTTTTCAGATCGACCAATAGAAACGCCGATCTTGAAGTCCGTTACACAACAGTGTTAAAAATTTGATAAATTAAAAACCTTATTATAAGAATTAAAATTTATTAATTTATGTATTTATATTAAACTTAAAATAATGTTTACTAATAGCGTTTTCTATTTATTAATTGAATTGAATTATAAGCAAATAAAATGATTGTATTTCAGTTGCACGGTGTGATCGTGGCTTTCGTGGTGGGGGATAGTGATGCCAAACATTGAGATGGCGGTTAAGTTTTTTGTTTGTGCCCGGAACTTTGGATGTGTTTTGTTGTCGTTTATTTTACGCCGTGTAGCCTCTTCAAGCGTTTTGTTGTAGGTAAGTACCGTTATAGTGTTATATTAATTCGCTAACACATTATCTATAAACGTATGCAGACCGGTGTGAATTATTATTATTTTTGGTTAACTGTGTGGCGTTTGAGGGGGGCCCACGCCCGCCACAGTTGTTTGTTGCTAATGGACAATTGATGGCGTCAAGTTTTATCAGTTGTTTGTTTCAACAACAAGGAATTGTTTTTCAATTAAATTTTAAAACCGTAATGTTATAATAAAAATATGTAAGTCCTTTACGTTGTAGAAAATTAACTAATAATTAGAAAAAACAAATATTTTCCTGTTTTTTCTAATTTAAATTTGTGTTTATTGTATTGTTATGAGTTTGTATATACAATTTTCTGTTTGTAAAATGTAATATTTCGATTGTAATCATTTTTGTGTTAATCAAGGTATTCAAATTAAAACAAAGGAAATAAGTTGGGATTATTAACGTCCTAATCAGAAGACAGTAGAATGGCTAGTTTCGGCACGTTGAGGTTGTTGAAAGACGACAGCACGCACGGCGCCGTGTACAAACTGAAGGAGGAAAAGTGCTCGATCGGTTCCCTGATTACTTGCTCCATTCGGCTCTACAACCACGACGCCAACTTGAAGGACGTTCACTGTATCGTCGATGTTTACAAGAACGGAGTGGTAAGTTAATTAATGATTAACCCATTGCACTACAGAGAATTTAAAAATCATATTTTAATAGTAGTTATCGATACTTGTTCTGCTAATCTCTTGATGGAACCAAATGTTCAAATTGGGAGAAGTAAAATTCTTGTTATGTTCCATTTCCTTAATTTCAGATAACTGACATTCTCAAAGTTAAAACTGTTTTATAGTGTTTGGCCACAAGGTCCTTCTGCTGTATTATTTGTGTGTGTGTGTGTGTGTGTAAATGAAGCTTATTTGTTAACTAAATATTATTTTTTTATCATTTTAATCACAATTAGGGAGTTATGTCTTATTTAAGTTTTTATGTGTTTTTATAGGCTACACTCATTAATAAAGCGCCCAAAAATCCAGTCCAGATAAATGGTGCGAATGTTTCGAAGCAGAGATGCTTGAGGAGCGGTGATGTCATATCCATTTTAAACACGAGGTTATTGTACGAGAACAAGAAACTGTCTCATGATGTAAGTATTCCCATTCAACGTTTTTTAAATTTCATCGAAAGATTCCAAATATAAATTTGATTTCAATCAATTAGTAAATTCATTGAAATAAATCAACACAATGTATCACCAAGTAAAAGACTCTACAAAGAAGTATTTAAAACAAGACAGTTATGAGGGTTTTACTTTTATAAACTTTGTTGTTAATAGCTGTTTTCTAATAATAATAACTACACATTTTTAACACTAGAACTACCAACAGTTATTATATACCTATTTCTCCCAAACTGGTCATTTTGACTGGTGTGATATTTAATTGGAAAAATATAAAAATTCAAAGAAATTAAATTTATTTTATTCTAATATTGCAAGTAATTGATATATACACATCTATTTATTTAAAAAGAAAGTCTCGTGAATAATTTATGTCATTTTGACTGGTCGGTAGTTCTAGTGTTAGTAACTACATTATGTTTTTTTTTCTTCCGTGATAAATTCTTTGCCCGTTTGTAACCAGACAATTGAGAAAACCGAAAAGCAGGCGAAGCATACACGTTTGATGAAGGAGGGAAGGAAATCCGTTCGGCCTGTTAAGCAAGTGAGGAGTCTTGCAGATCCAATTAGGTTAGTATTTATTTGATTGAGCTTTTTCTTAAAAATATATATTTTGATTATTGTATATAATAATATTTTTTTATTATTAATTTAACCAAGTGTTCATATAAATTCATTAGATATATTAAAAGTAATAATTTTAATTTTCAAATCAATTCAATACGAATTTAAAAATTTTTGTAATATAATTTAAAAAAAAAGTGTTTCTGTCTTGAGCTTGTTATTTAAATTAATATTTCTTGGTTTTATTTATTTATTAAATCATTCTACCTTTTGGTTTGGCAACA
This sequence comes from Ontholestes murinus, assembly GCA_963969525.1. Classification (NCBI taxonomy): domain Eukaryota; kingdom Metazoa; phylum Arthropoda; class Insecta; order Coleoptera; family Staphylinidae; genus Ontholestes; species Ontholestes murinus. Next base: position 1,103,334 of record OZ018389.1, on the reverse strand, counting down.
AATTTTTATTGAAATAATTACACACTAAATATAATTCGATAAGTGAATTTTTTATATTATTGGATATTCTTTGTTCTTTCTTCATTTTTTGTGTTTAAGTTCTTATTTGTTATGGAAATTGTAAAGCTGACATTTTTCTTTTTAAATCTACCAATTATCAAAATTGACTAATTAATAAAATGTCATCTGTCAAAATTAAAGTTTTAAACACAATTTTGACAGATGACATTTCAATTAGTCGATTTTCATAGTTGGTAAATTTCAAAACTGTCAAATGGAAATTGTCAAAACTGATTAATTAAAATCGTTATTTGTAAAAATTATCAGTTGTTAAAATTGTCTCCATTTGACATCTGTCAATTTTCGCAACAGTTTTGCCTACATTATAAAGTTGTCAAAACTGTTTTTTTTTTTTAACGATTATCATCTGTCATCAGTTGCTAAATCGATTGGATGTTGTTAACAAGTAGAATTTTAAACTGTCAAAAATGTCGACGCAGACAATTATCCATTGTAATAATTGTCAATTTTTTTTTTCATAATTATTATCTGTCAATACTGCAAATTATTAAAACACATAAATGAAAATCTGTCAATTGCTAAAACTACTAACGTTTTTGCCGCTTTATTAACCATTAAAAGTTACCAAACATTAAAAACGGGAAAGAAATTGTTAATTGTCTAAATGATCAATTTACTGTCAATTTTATTGTTGCTCTACACTCTTGATGGAACCAGATATGTAAATTTGGTGAAGTAAGACACTTGTTATGTTCCATAGATTTATTATCACTTGACTGACATGTGTTTCGATTGTTACCAATCATTTTCAAAGTTTAAACTGTGTCAGTCAACTGATAATAAATCTATGGAACATAACAAGTGTCTTACTTCACCAAATTTACTGTCAATTGCCTAAACTAAATGGGAGGATAATGTCATCTGTCAAATTTGTCAATTGTCAAAACTATCATTTTTTTTGTAAATATTTTCTATTGATATCGTCAATTGACAAAACTGACAAATAGAATACTACTGTCAGTACTATCTATTGTCAACACTGACAAATAGAAATTGTCCACTGTCATAATTATCAATTGTCAAAACTATCATTTGTGATAGTGATCATGAGAAATTTAATTTGTTAAAATGGTCAATTGTTATAATTAAAGTAACAATTTTGTCAATTGACAATTTTATTAAATTATATGTGTCAGGATCACTTAGGATAATTGACAGATGATAGTTTTGACAGTTGATAATTTCTATAGTGGACAATTTCTGTTTGTCAGTGTTGACAAATATTTTCTGCAAGCAATTGTCAAAAATAACAAATAGGAATTATTGCTTGTCTAATTTAATTTAAATTGACTTAGATTTAGAAACTGTTTTTCAATCAAGTTATTGTTATTTTCGCATAACTCACTCAATCCAATTAAAATGACAATGTTTAATTTTGCAAATTATTATTTTTCAATTGTCAATTTTTCAAGTAAGAAATAAAAATTGTCATCATATGTAACTTTCTTCTTTTATTACTTATCAAACTGCCAAATAACAAAACGGTGAAATAAAATTGTCAACTGACAATAATAATAAAAAAACAACTGTCATTTATCTAAACTAATGACAGGGTATTGCCAACTGTCAAATGTCAATGCAATCATTTTCGCAAATGTTACACGTTAATAATACTGTTAATCACCAAAACTTATAAATTAAATTATTATCTGATAATATTGTCAGTATTGGTTATTTTCATTTTACACAAGTGTCAACATTGATGATGGGAAATATATGTTAAAACTGTCATTTGTCAAAAGTGTCATTTTTAATATAATCGTCAAAATTATCATTTTTCTCGGAAACTACAAGAGATGGAAAAACGTATAAATGGGGAAAGAAGTGTAGATTTACGAGACGAGTAAAATTCCACTTTCAAAGTTTTCAAAAAAGTCAAGGGTAACTAGATTTTTTGAAAAAACTATGGTTTCCATTTAAAAATATATATATAAGTTTGTGTCATATCTCGGAAAATCATGGCGTTAAAATTTTTCTGAATATATTTTATTAATCTGCATAAAATTATCTACAACTTTGCCTTTTACAATTTTTTCTATCTGTTATAATAACCGAGACATACTGATTTGAAAAAATTGACACTTTTTACTTTTTTTACAGTATCTAGTTACCCTTGACTTTTTCGTAAACTTTGAAATTGGAATTTTTTTCATCTCGTAAATCTACACTTCTTTTCCCATTTAAACGTTTTTCTAACTCTTATAGTGTCCGAGAACCTCATAGAGAACATCTAAAAATACTAACCCTGTATAATCTATGAAATTTTAATTATCAAAATTGTCACTTTTCACAAAATTTCTGTAAACAATTGTCAATTAAATAAATAAATGTAACTTTATTATTTTATTTACTTGTATTTCGTCTTCTTTCTTAAAAAATACAGTTTACAAAACAAATTATTAAAAAAACCTTTTTCTTTTATCAACATTGTCAAAAATGGTGAAATAGAATTGTTAACTCTCAATTTTACCAACACTATCAATTGTTTAAACTAATGACAGGATATTGCCAACGGTCAAATTTGTTAAATGTCAAAACTATCATTTTCGCAAATGTTACACTTTAATACTGTCAATCAGAAAAACTGAAAAAAAATTTCTGCAATTGTTACAACTGATTGTCAATTGCAATTGTCAAAATTATCATTTTTCACAAATATTACGTCAATAATTGTCAAAAATAACAAATGAAAATTATCTTTTGCCTAAATTGTCAATTTTTAAACTGTCATTTTGTCAATTATAAAAAGTAATAAATCAAAATCATCTTTTACAATTATAACTTTTTTCAATTATTACCTGTTATAAAACTAATAAAAAAAGTCTCATTTGTCAAAATTGTCAAAACTAAAAAAGTCTTCATTTATTATAATCATCTGTCCAAAATGTAAATTTTTTCAAATATCGACTGTTAATCCTTGATTATAGAAAATAAGAAATTAAAATTATCACTTATTTTGTCAAGTATCATTTGTTTCCGCTTGACAAATTGACAAAAGTAAAAAAAAAACGAAAATTATAATCTTTTAAAATGTTCAATTATGTAAATTGTTATTTTGTACAAATATCATCTGTCAATACCGGCACTTATCAAACTAACAAGTGTAGAGTGTAATCTCAAAATTGCTAAAGGTTAACATTGTCATTTTTACAAGTAACATTCACCAATTGTCGAAACTAATAAATGTAAAGATCAGTCTAAAATGTCAATTAGCAAAAGTGTCACTTTTTCACAATTGTCAAATTGTCAAGTGTTAACACTATTAATAGGAAATATAAAAAAACTGTAATTGTAATTTGTCTAAATGTCATGTTTGTTTTAATTAAAATTCATGAATAATTATTAATTTTAGCCCCGAACTAACGTGCAGCAACGTTGGTTCGGGTCAGCAGTTGGATGGGTGACCGCAGTATTATTTACCATTGGGATGTAATTAATGGTGCTTTAGAGTGACGGGGGCGATCCTTTAAAGTAATAAGCTCATTTACACATATGCACACACTAGTACACAAATCCCACGGCGTAAGGACCACTTGGTCGATAGCCAAACACTACTACTACTATTGATTTTAGCAAATAATCTTAGTATTTAAAAATAATTCAAAAATTTTATTGTGAACAATTTTGTATAGTTCAGTAAATTGTACTGTTTGGTAGTGTTTTGTCTTAAAAAAAATATAATAGTATGCTGACAGAGAAAGTGAGGTTACATTGTTGTAATGAATGTCTTTTTTTTTTATTATTTACTGCTATTGCTCTTTCCCCTATTCCTTTCCTTTCACTTCTCTCACACTGTTTTCATTTTTTAATCTTCTCTCTCCCTCACTTACTCTTCCTTCTCTAACTAATTCTCTTTCTATTTTGTCTCTTACTCTCTTGCTATCTTCTATCTCTCTTTCATTCTCTCACTATCTTTTCCTTATATAACTATTGCTATTTTTTCTTCCTCTCTCACACTTTCTTGTTCCCATTTTTCTTATTCATTTGTTCCTGAAACTCTCCTACTTTTTTGTCTCACTCACTCTCTTATTTTTCTACCTCACTTTCATTTCTCTATCTTACTCTTTTCTCTATAGAACTGCTTTCACACTCTTTCTCTCTTTCTTTCCAATAATCTTGCTTTCTTTGTATCTTTCTCTCTCTTTCTACCTCTCTGTTTCTTAAATGATATCTTTTTTATGTATATTTTGGGAATTTAATTCTGATGTAATAACAATATTTATTGATTTTACTCAACAGCCAAAAGGCCAATTACAAAGTAAAATTACTATAAAAACTTAAATTAATGATTAAACTACAAAAACAAGAATACAATTGACAAATGATACAATTAATACATTGTGAAGATATATTAAGATGGTGAAATATAAAAAATAAACATACCATTACAATAATAATAAAAATTAAATATTCTCTCTCTCTGTGTCTCTATTTTGTTTTCCCAAGGTTTTATTTATTGGTTATAGTAATCTTTTGTTTTTAGGTCTCTTATTTAAGCCATTGTATTTTAATTTTAATTTTTTTTCTTAAACTCCTTTTTTTCTATTATCCTTGCCTCATTTGTTTCTGTCTTTATCTTGTTCTTTCATGTTCTTCTCTTCTTCTAATTTTCTTGTTCTTTTTCTCTTCCTATCGCCTCTCTTCTCCTTCTCTCTATTCCTTTCTCTCTCATGTTTTTCTCTCTGTTTCTCTTTTTTTCTCTCTATTGTCTCTCTTCTCTCTCTCTCTCTCTTTTCTCTTTCACTTTATTCCTCTCTTTTCTCTCATTCTATTGTATCTCTTCTCTATTTTCTTTCTCTATTGTCTCTCCCTCTTTTTTCTTTTAATATTCTCTTTTTCTATATTTTTTCTCTCTCTGTTCTTTCTTTTCTCTTTTACTGCGTGTTATCTTATCTCTTTCTCGTTGAAATAAAGTTTTTTTGCTGTCTCTCTCCCTCTCTGTCATCAGTAAGATTATGAAATTTATTTTATCTTCTGGTTTTTTTCTCTCTTGTTCTCACTCACATGCATACTCTTTTACGTTCTTTCTTCCTTTTTTTCTATCTCTCTAATTCTTCTGTGTTTTATAGACCTGCTTATAAATTTCATATTTTTGAAGAAGGAAAGAATTTCTATATTTAAGAAATGCAATCTACTAGATTTTATTATTATAAGTAGAAAAATTAGAAACCATTACTTAACAATTTTTTTTTGTAAATTTGAATATCGTTTCGGCCTTTTTATTTCCTCTCTGTGCTTCTATGTTCATTATTTCTATTGGGTTTTCTTTTTTCTTCTTCCTTTTATCTATAGTTCGTTCTGATGTCTTAACCTATTTTCTCTTTTATGTTGTCTCTCTTGCTTTTTTCTCTCTCTTACTTTACCCAATGTCTCTATTCTATCATTTTTTATTTTTTTGTCTTTTGTTATTTTTGACCTCTTTATGTCTTGTATTTTTTATTTTGTATGGTCTCTTTTCTCCTTATTTTTCTCTTTACTTTCTTTTGTTTTTTTCTTCTCTTTATTATTTCGTCGCTCTCTTTTTTGTTCTTTTTTGTATCATCTTCAAGGGAGTTGAAGATGATACAAAAAAGAACGGTCTTTGTTTTCATGTTCAAATTACGTTTTTTTTTTCTTCCATAAATTTCAAGTATAGTTTTAAATCTCTATTTTATTTCTTCTTTTGCTTTTGTTTATTGTGTATCATTGTATTTATTATTCAGTATTTTTTAGACTTGGTTATAAATTTCATATTTAAGAAATGGAAATGAAAAATAATATCATTCACCAAGATTATAAAATCTAAAAACAATTTTTCTCAAAAACAAGCCAACCAAAAGCTAACTAATTTTCTTTTTCTCTGTCTCTGAGGTTAGCTTTTCTTTCTTGTTTTTTTTTCTAACTTTATTTGTTCTCTCTTGTTTGATCTTTTTTGTTATCCTTTCTATTATCGTTTTTATCCGTTCTGTCTTATATTCACTTTCTTCATTCTTTTTTTTCTTTCTTTTCCTCTATTTATTTCTTTCTCTCTCTTCCTCATTTTTCTCCATTTATCCTTTGCTCTTCCCCTATTTCTCAATTTCTTCCTTGCTATCTTTTTCTCTATTTTTTCCTATTTTCTCTCTTTTTTTTCTTTCTTTTTTAGCACTTACTTTTACACTTTACACTCTTTCTTGCTTCTTGCTCCTCTCTTTTTAATGTCAATTTGACATTGTTCAGGATTGTTTGTTTTATTTATTTTAACTTGTTCCTTTTTCATGTTTACGTTTCTCGAAAATATAGTTTCATATCTATTTTATATACTCTTCTATACATTGAAGCATTTGCGCTCTATTGAATATTAATTTTATTTCTCTGTTGATTGATTTTGTTTTTTCACTTTCAGATCGAAGAAAACACACACGGTAGTCGCCACCAAGAAAAGAGTATCCAGTCTATCTGGCTCTGTCAGTAAATTTGTCACTTCCAGGTTGGTAAACACGTTCATTCTTCTGGTCATAAGAAAAAGAATTATTTAATATATTTGTTTTAATTTATAGGCGTGCCACCAACCGGCCCAGTGCTTCCCCACTTCTGCCTTCTAAAAGGATCTCCACACCCGTTCTACGAAGAGGGTAAGTTGGTTTATTCTTGAAAAAATCACGTTTATTTATGTCTCATAATTTTGTTGCTTTGCAGAATACGCGTGCATACCCCCTTGAGTACAAACAAACCCTCATCATCAGGAAGGTAGATATAACTTAATAGATTAATTTTTTACTATTGATTCAAAAGATTTATTTTGTTAATGTGGGTGTATTTTTTTTAGGACTGATAAAAGTAATAGGATGCAATCGTTTAACGAGATCAACGATTACGACGATGACAGAAGGAGCGAATTAAAGACGCCCGTGACTGAACATTTGGACGAAAACAATTTTGCCACGCCACAGAACAACACGTCGTTGGTCGTCGTGGAAAGTCCCATCGAGGAAGAGCCGCCGGTGCGTAGTAAAAAGGTGAAAAACATGTCGATGAATAGATTAGCGCAGAACGACGATTCGGTCATCGTGCTGGGAACGCCGGGCTCGAAGACGCCGGTGCTGAAAATCGGCGCCAAAATCAAAACCCCTAAAAGCGCGCTGAAGAAGTCGAAACTGTTGACCGAAATGCTGGACGCGGAGATTTGCACGAGCACGCCGGCGAAGAGGAAGTCGGTGATCATCGTCGAGGATACCGTGGGAGACGGCGTTTCGGCGATGTCAGATTTTACAGAGGAGAGCATTCACGATACGAGCATAGCGGATATTTCGGCAGTGGAGCCGTCCAGGAAATCGAACAGGGCCAGCGAGTCGTTTCCATCCGCGAAACGTTCATCACGAAAATCCACGGTTTACGCTAGCTCGAAATCGATGTCTTCCGTACAAGACGCCAAATCAAAGTCGAAAATTTCGGTTTCGTCTATTTTGGCGAGTGATTCAACGCCGGAAACGTCTTCCAGAAGGGTGGTAGGAAGAGGTGTTAAACGTCGACGAGATCCTGATGATAGTTTATTGCCGGCTAAAAAAATTCGTTATAAATTGGTAAGTTAAAAACAATAATGTTATAAATAATGTTTATAAGTCGAAATTCTATTTAAACCTAATATTTTATCACAGAGTACCACAATTGATGAAAGTGAATTGGACTCATCAATCGAATCATCCGTACTGACTAGCCCAGATGTGTTGGTGAAACGTGCCATGACCGAACCGAAATTGAAGAAGAAACGTGTGGTACGAAACAGTCTTCCGAGCGTCGCGCTATTTTCCGATGATGCCACGCCTTCTAAACTTTCCACTAGTAAAACGTCTCCTATTAAAAGTGCCAAGGCGAATCGCAGTAGGCGAAACACAATAGCTTCCAAGGATAAATCGATTCCTCTAAACTCCTCCACACCGGTAGGGAAAAGCGCAATGACCGATCCTAAATCCCGGAAGAAGAGTACGTCGAGAAACAGCGCACTGAGTACTAGTTTATTTGCAAACGCGAAAGATGAATCTACAACGTCAATTAATTTATCACCAGAGTTTGAAAAGTTTACTTCTAGAAAAAGTAGCAACGACGTTAAAACACAGAAGAAAGAAAGCACTTCATTTACACTTGATGATTCTAAAAATTCAACATTTGAATTATCCCCTTTACAGATATCGAATCCATTAGAAGGAAGATTGGCCATGACCGAGCCGAAAATTCAAAAGAGAAGAACGACACGAAACAGTCTCCCCAACACCAATCTATTTCCAGAAAGTGATTCCGTAGAATCTTCAGTTTTGAACAGTACCGAGACAGTGGTGCAAAAGAACGAGAGTCTATATAACGGATCTGTAGATTCAATTTTATTAGAAGATGACGCAACGGGTGTGCAGAAAAGAAGGACGCTACGGAATAGTCAAATTGATGATTCCGAAAACATCACACAAACACAAACACTTGAATCTCCACCCTCTAGGCGTTCGATTGTTTCTAAAAAACAAGCGGTGACCGAGCCGAAAGTGCATAAAAAAATAATGCCGCGGAAAAGCGTTCCTGGTACTATTTTATTCGGCGAAAGTAATTCATTAACTCCAAAAATTAAGAGTGTGCGAAGTAGCCGACGCAACACCACTTCTTCATTTATTGTTGGTGATTCTAAATCATTGCATTCTGTTTCATTAGATCATGATGTAATGGCCAAACTAAATTCAGAGAATAAAAGTACTACTCTTTTTGGTAAGCTTGAAGGTGATGATAATAATTCCACTATTGAAGAATCTCCTATGAAGGATTTAATCAATTCAACTCCTTTGATGGAATCAAAAATGGAGAAGAGAAGAACGCTGCGTAACAGCTTAACAAGTGCACATATTGGTGATTCTATTAAAAACTCCTCCGTTAAGAGGAGGAAGACAAATTCATTTATAGTTAGTGATACTAAAGCGATACTACGAAATAAACATGCGATGACCGAACCTAAAGTAACGAAGAAACGTTTGCCACGCAAGAGCGTACCTGGTACCATTTTATTCGGTGACTCTAATAGTATCACCATTGAATCATCCCCTTTGAGGAATACCAGCGCGAAAACTCCTGCCCGCAGTACTAGGCGTAAAACCATTTCATTCGTCGTCACTGATGTTAACACCTCTGGAATTAAATCAGGGAAACAGGCAATGACTGAGCCAAAATTACAGAAGAAACCTATGCCGCGGAAAAGCTTACCAAGTACCAAACTATTTGAACAAGGTGACGACGAGAATAAATCTATTATTGAAGAGGATTCCGTTAATTCAACTCCTTTAAATGATGAGCCTAAAATACAGAAAAGAAGGACTATGAGGAGTACCCTAGGTAATGATTCCCCCGCACTTGAAACGAATCAAGATAATCTATCCAATGCCACACCTGTAATGGTTAATGATGAAATAATTGAATCACCACCTGTGAAAAAATCGATTCTATTAGGACGCTCAATGACTGAACCTAGAATACAGAAAAGGAGGGCGCTGCGGAAAAGCGTACCAGGAACCATACTGTTCGAACAATCAGATACCAAATCTGCAAATAATACTCCTCTAAAGCGTTCTGTAAATAATTCAAAAGCTTCTACACCTTTAAACGATTCAATTGCCAAGCGTTCTGCAAATAATTCAAAAGTGTCTACACCTCTAAACCATTCAATATCCATCGGTGATGTTCAGAATAAACGGATGTCGAGGAATAGCCTAACAAGCATCTTCCAATTAACTAATGATGATGACGATATTGGAGATTCAACGATTGAATCGATGGACACTTCCTCGTTCATTTATGTACCAGGAGGACGATTGACTAGAAGTTCCCTCAATAATTCTGTACAAGATGTGGAGGAAACACAAAACGATCCATCAAAATCACAAGATGAACCATTGAACGATTTGTCGAGTCCGAAAGGTGTGAAGCAGTTGTTCAAAACGCCAAAACCGCAGAAGGGACCCTTGAACGACTTGTCGAGTCCTAAAGGTTTGAAAAAGTTATTGAAAACGCCGAAACCGCAAAAAGAACCCGAGAACGATTTGTCGAGTCCTAAGGGCGTGAAGAAGTTGTTAAAAACACCTAAACCTCAGAAGGAACCCGAGAATGATTTAACGAGTCCGAGGGGCGTTAAGAAATTGTTGAAAACACCGAAACCACAGAAAGAACCTAAGAACGATTTGTCAAGTCCTAGAGGTGTTAAGAAACTGTTGAGGACTCCAAAACCACAGAATGAACCATTAAATGATTTATCAAGTCCTAAGGGTGTGAAGCGGTTGTTGAAAACTCCTAAACCTCAGAAGGAACCCGAGAATGATTTGACTAGTCCAAAGGGTGTAAAACAATTGTTGAAAACACCTAAACCACAGAAGGAACCTAAAAATGATTTATCCAGTCCAAAGGGCGTGAAACGGTTATTGAAAACACCTAAACCTCAGAAGGAACCTGAGAATGATTTGACAAGTCCCAAGGGCGTAAAGAAGTTGTTAAAAACTCCTAAACCGCAAAAGGAACCCTTAAACGATTTGTCCAGTCCCAAAGGTGTGAAAAAATTGTTGGCAACACCTAAACCTCAGAAAGAACCTGAGAATGATTTATCAAGTCCAAAGGGTGTAAAACAGTTGTTGAAAACACCTAAACCACAGAAGGAACCTGAGAATGATTTGACAAGTCCCAAGGGCGTTAAGAAGTTACTGAAAACGCCCAAACCTCAGAAGGAACCTGAAAATGATTTGTCCAGTCCAAAGGGTGTGAAACAGTTATTAAAAACACCTAAACCACAGAAGGAACCTGAAAATGATTTGACAAGTCCAAAGGGTGTGAAACAGTTGTTGAAAACACCTAAGCCTCAAAAAGAACCTGAGAATGATTTAACAAGTCCCAAAGGCGTGAAGAAGTTGCTGAAAACACCGAAGCCACAAAAAGAACCTTTGAATGATTTATCCAGTCCTAGAGGTGTGAAAAAGTTGTTGGCAACACCAAAACCGCAGAAGGAACCTTTGAACGATCTGTCGAGTCCGAAGGGTGTGAAAAAATTGTTAAAAACACCAAAACCAAAATCACTACAAAAAGAACCTAAAAACGATTTGAGTAATCCATTAGGTGTGAAACAATTATTACGAACGCCGAAAGACCAGAAGGAACCAGAAAACGACCTCACCAATCCGCTAGGCGTGAAACGGTTGCTGCGAACTCCCAAAATTCAAAACGAACCCGAAAACGATCTCACGAATCCGCTGGGCGTTAAACAATTGATGCGCACGCCGAAACTCCAAAAAGAACCCGACAACGACCTGACGAATCCATTGGGTGTTAAACAATTGCTGCGCACTCCGAAAGTTCAGAAAGAACCCGAAAACGATCTGACGAATCCGCTCGGTGTCAAACAATTGATGCAACCTATAAATAAGGCGCAAAAGGAACCCGAAAACGATCTTACGAATCCGATCGGATTACGCGCGCTCTTCAGCCCAAAATTCCAGAAGGAGCCCAAAAACGATTTATCAGAAGTGGAGGATCTGCGCGAGTTGTTTAAATCCCCAAATATCCGCACTTACTCGCGCAAAAATCGAAGTTCGAACACTCCTCAACAGGTGGAGGAGGAAATTGATCCTACTTCGTACACTAACGTTAAAAATTGGTTGGAGGGACAAAATCTTCAATCCGAGTTGATCGAACCGAAAGAGGAGGATGCGAGTGTGAAAGGTAGAAAGAGGAAGGTTCTGACGGAGAAGGATCAAAATCAGAAGCCAGCGATTAAAAAGAGGACGAGAAGGAACGCCCTTGAAAGCGGCGATGATATAACATCATCGACTGAAGATGTTAAAGAAAATGTTCCGGAAGTAAGAACGAGACGCGGACGGGTTAATAATGACGTAAAGGAAGAAAACGAGGTGAAAATTCCGAAACGCACTAGGGGTAAGAAAAAGGTTGAAGAAATCGAGGAGGAGAGTTCGCTTACTAAACATGAGAAAGATGAGAGTTCTGATGAGCAGAATTTGGAAAAAGTTGAATCTTCAAGTCGTAGAGGTAGAGGAAGGAAGAACGTGGATGTAAGTGTTGAGAAACAGGAAGTAGTGAGACGTGGTGGTAGATTGAGGAAACATGAAGACGTAACTAGTTCTGATGAAAATGATGTTGAGGTTGAAGATAAGAAAATAAGTTCTTCGGTTGATGAGGTTAAGAGTACTGATGAATCAAATGTTGAAGTGCCGGAACGTGGTGGTAGAGGTAGGAAACAGGTGGAGGTGGTTGAAAAAATTGAAACGCCGAAACGTACGAGGGGAAGAAGAAGGGTGGACTCGGTGGAGGTGATAGAAGTGCCGACGACGAAACGTGGTCGGGGTAGGAAAAATGTTGATTCTGAGGAGAAAAAGGAGGAGGTAACGGAAGTGGTAGTTGTTGAGGAGGTGATTAAAAAAGAAGAAACGACGAAACGCGGCGGTGGTAAAAGGAATAAGAAGGTAGAATTTGTTGAAGATCAAAAAATAGCCGAGGAATTAGTTAGTGCTGACATTGAGGAGGATGTTAAGCGTGGTGGTAAAAGAAATAAGAAGGTGGAAGTTGTTGAAGATCAAAAAATATCCATTGAAGTAGTAAGTGCTGATAATGAAGATGATAGTAAGGTAATAGTAGATACAAATACGAATGATGTTGAAAATGATGATGTAAAGGTTGAGGAAGTAGTTGAAGTGCCGACGAAACGTACTAGGGGTAACAGGAAGGTGAAAACAGAAACGCCGAAAGCTACGAGAGGAAGGAAGAAAATTGAGGAGGAGATAGTTGATGAACATCAAGTGGAAAAAGTTGAAACACCTAGACGTGGCAGAGGAAGGAAAAAGGTGGAGGAAATTAACGTGGTTGAAGAAAAAATTGAAACACCTCGTCGTGGTAGGGGGAAGAAGAAAGCTGAAAGTGTTGAAACGCCAGAAGTAGTGATTAAAAGTAGTGCAGAGGAGCAAATCACGAGGGATACGAAGAAAGCAGCGGATACGATCGAAATCGATATTTTACCAGTAGAACCGAAGAGGAAGAGGAAACAAATTAAAAGCATAGACGATATTCAGCAGGAAGCTCTCGAGATGGCGCCACCAGCGTCCCCGAAGAGAACTAAACGAGGTAAGGCGATCGTCGTCGAACCATCATCACCCGAACAGGCGATCCGTAGATCGGCGAGGACGAGGAAGTAATTTTACTATCTAAATTTTACGTGCGCTTGTCTTGTATATAGAACGTGATATTTATAGTAATGTTATGATTTTTTTTTTATTGAAACGATGAGGTTTGTTCAGAAAGAAGTCCATTCCATTACGGTTGGACATTCGGGCTGGTTTCCCTTATTTTTTTTTGTTTGTTTGATTGTTTGAAGAGCACTTAAATATATGTTGTACAATTTATATAGAAGTTTATATTAAAATATTATAATAAACGTATGGACTTAACAATAATTAAAAGATTATTTTTTCCTTTTCATAACTTAAAAAATTATATTTAATACAAAAATCAAATAAATAGTTATTATATATTAGAGTATGACTGGAGTATATCGAGCGTTTTGTCGTAAACCTCGCGGTTTGCATCGATTCCATACAAAAAGTCCATATGAGCCCAGTTTTCTATAAAATGTTTCTCCACTAAATTCGGTAGTAGTTTGTGTAATTTTTCCACGTCGGGAAGCTGTGCGAACGCATCTTTACCACCGTAGAATGTATAAATCGGTATTTTTATGTTTTCAATTTTATAATCTGGTGGAGAGCATTGTGAATACTTTTTGAGGTTAGTAAAGAGGCCATAATCAAATTTTCTAAATTTACCTGTGAATGAATAAAATTAATACTTTTTATTTTGTAGGAGGATAATATAATTTACCCGAATTTAATTCTTGTATATAATGTGCCATCTGCATCATTGAAGATCCGGCTGGAAAATGTCCGTAAATCACTGGCAACATCGTCGTGTTCATTTGATCCGGATTATAACCCATCAGCATGTAGAATATGCTAGAACACACGACCTGAACTGCATCACCGTCATTACAGGCCAACGATGTTATAAACCTGAGGATTTCTGTGCTCGGCGCAAAGTTGAATTCACCGATGAACAATTTCAAAGCGGTCAGCTAAAATCTGCGGTTAGTTTGATTACTCAATACTCGAAGAATGATTAAAAATTTACCCCTCCGATCGCTTCGATCGGTGACAGCACCTTAAACATGATGCTGATGGTGTGCTTGTGAAAAGCTATTGGGGAGTAACAGATGTGCGTTGCGACCTTGTCAGCGTACTCTGGTTTTTCACTCAGCATCACGAACATAGTGGTCGTTCCTTGCGAGTGCCCTATGTGAAAGACCTTCTCCTGTCCTGTTAATTTCAAAATGTAATCGATCGTATCGGGCAGATCGTAAATGCCCATTTCGTGCCAGGAAAAGTTCCAAAATTTCCGGCGATTCGTGCACGGATCTAACGAGACGTGCTTTTCCGAATATTCATTACCGCGCGTATTCAGCAGCCAAACGTCGTATCCTCTATCCGCTAATATAAAACCTGAGGAAGGGGTGATTAAAAGCAATAGATATAATCGTATTCTTCATCTCACCTAGAGCATTCGGTGGTGTTTTAATGATCCAATCGGATGATGATCCTAGGAGGCCGTGTTGTAACAGCACCACGGGTTTATCTTTAACGTCCTTGTTGTTTTTACCGTATGGTATTCTGTGATGGGTTAAAATGTATCCGTCCTTCGTCGTTACGTTTTGTAATTCCACTGGGTAACCGTATTTTTTTATTAATTCTGGCTAAAAAAATTATGCATTCATGATTATTCATTATCATCTTGATCTACTTTAATAAACCATTAAATTATATGTATATATTGTCTATTAGAATGTTAGGTCGGGATAAAATAATAATATAAACCATATTTTATTGAGTTAAATTTGAAATAAATTAAATCAATGTATAATTTATTGATAGAGGTCAGAAGTACGCTAACTCAAACAATGGTTTATTGGGGTAAGTTAAGAGTGCGCTTTGTTGATTTATTTTAAAAAGTTTAGTTTTATTGATTTCAATCGTTGAATATTTTTTAAAATTATTTCTCAGACTTACAGTTCTTAAGAGAGCGTCCTCATCCACGTGTTTACCGAGATCAATGGTGGCTGCGTCTCGAAATAACAACAATACTAATAAGGCGAGGAATTGGTGCATGCTTGCAATCTGGAATAGAAAGTGCGTTTGTAGTAGTAGGTAAGTCATTGCCGGGAAATTAAACGGTGCTGCAGTGCAATCGTATCACTGTTAAGGTTACGCACCTCAAGGATATCTTTCTACAATTCATTATCGACAGAATTGTGGAAAAAATTATAACCGAATTTATTATGATCGATAACTTTTTATTAAATTTGCAACCAGTTCTTGTATTTAACCTTAATTAAATACGACGCGATAGGAAATCAAATTCTGCGTTACCTTCAAATTAAAAAAAATACGATTGCAATTATATTGTTTGTCGTTCATATGATATAACCAGTTAAATGTAGAGATAAATTACTGTCGCATTCAATTAAATAATTATTTATAAAACAGATGTGTAATTTCGTGAAAATTAAGTACAAACACATCGTAGTTGTAATAATAAACAAAATTAAATTATGCCTCTTATAAATATTTTAAAAAAAACCACAAGAATTTCAATATTGTTGACAATTGTGAAAATTGTCAATTGTCAAAACTGTTATTATTTAAATTAATTATTTGTCAAAACTGACAAAAAATCTCATCTATTAAAATTGCAAATTATCAAAGTTTGTCAACTGAAAATTGTCATTTGTTAAATTTGCAAATTTACATTTTTTCAAAATTACAATCTGCCAAGTACGGCCAATTGTTAGATTAACAAGAAAAACTTGTCATTTGCGATAATTGTTAATTGTCTAAATTCAGACTAGACTGTTGAATTTACAAGGGAAAGTAGTCAACTGTCAAAATTGTCAATTGTAAGTAACTGTCATCTGTCAATTGATTTAATTTATCATTGAAACAACTGGAGAGTGCCAAAATAGTCAAAATTATCAAAACTGACAGCTCCGTATGTATCGTCTGTCAAAATTATCAACTGTCAACGGTCAAAATTAAAATTATTATATATCAAACTTGTTTAGCCACTGTTTAGAAGAAAACATAAATCTCTAAAACTTGTCTACTTTTAAATAATTTCAATTTTAAAATTATTCATTAATATTGTCAAATTGACAAATGGAATCACAAACAAATTTTTGACAATTTGTCAAAATTGTCAACTGTCAAATTTTTTTTCTAGTTAAAGTTAAATTTGTCAACACCGCCAATTGTTCAAATTAATAAATAAAATATGTCATCAGTCAAAGTTATCAATTTTCAATCAAACACAATTATTACCTGTCAACATTGTTAATTGACAAAACTGCAAAAAAAAAGTTATCGCTTTGTTAAACACTGTTAATTGTGAAAATTTTCTAATAAGAATTGTTTAATGTCAAAAATGGTAATTATTTTAAGTGTCATATTTTTACAACTGTCAATGATCACAAATTTATTTATTTATTTATAAATGTCAATAATGGAATAATTGTCAAAAACGTCATATATTTTTTTCTAATTCATCAACACTCAATTGTCAAAAATTGTCATCCGTTAAAACTATTAATTTTCACATTTATTATGAATCAAATGTCATTTTTTTACAACTGTCAAATTGTCACAAATGTCAATAATGAAGTAATTGTCAAAACCGTCATATTACTGTCAACACTTAATTGTCAAAAATTATCATCATGTTAAAACTATTAATTTTCCCATTTATTATCAATCGACACTGTCAAATATCAAAATTGATAAATTGTCATTTGCAAAAACTTATGAATAGAAATTTACAAAACAATTATAACAATTATTGTTTACTGTTAAACTGTGAAAACTTACAAATGAAAATGGTAATCTGTCAAACTTATCAACGGTCAAAACAACTGTCGTTTTTAACAATTATCACCTATCATTACTGTCAGTTGTCAAATCTGATTAAAGAAATTGTTAAATTATCATTTTTCTCTTCTGTCATCTAAATTATTATTTTTGTTTCAAGTTATCACCTGTCAACACTGTCAACTGTCAAGCCTAATAAAGGACAAATGTCATGTCAAAATGATTAATTTTACAATTATTTTTTGTCAATAGTTTGTCATATTTTAGAAATTAAGAATTTATTATTAATAATTATCTGTCATTACTGACGATTGTCAAATTTGACGGATTGTGATAATTGTCATGTGATATTAATGTCAATTATCAAATTTGACGAGAGGAAATATCATCAGTAAAAATGGCAAACTGTCATTTTCACTCTAATTATCTGTCATTTAAACGATCATTTTTTAAAAAGTTATTATCTGTCAACACTGCCAATTGTCAAATCTAATAAATCTGTAAATGGAAACTAGTAAACACTGTCAATTTTTCAAAATTGCCATTAAAAATTATATGTCAAAATTGACATTTTGAATTATCACCACCACAAAATAAAAATTGTCATGTGTACAAATTATCAATTATCTTTTTTTATTTAAATGTAATTTTTCATTACTGTCAATTGCAAAAAACAGAAAAATTAATGTCATTTGTTGAAATTGTCAGTTTTCATAAGAATCATTATTTACAATTTTCATTTGTCAACACTGTCAATTGTCAAACCTAATAAAAGGCAAATATCATATGTCAAAATTGCCAAATTAGAAACTATCAATACTACCAGTTTTTCATAATTGCCATTATTCACAATTATTATGTGTCAATATGTTAAAATTGACGTATTGAATTATCACCACCACCACAAATGAAATTTGTCATCTGTAAAAATTATCAATCATCATTCTTTATAAATGTAATTTTTCATTACTGTCATTTGACAAAAACTGACAAAAAGGAATGTCATTTGTTGAAATTGCCAATTTTCATAAGAAACATGGTTTACAATTATTATTTGTCAACACTGTCAATTGTCAAAGTTTAGAAATTAAGAATTTTGTTCTTTTAAAATTGTCAATTGTCAAAACTGTCATGTTTCGCAATAATCATCTGTCATTAATGTCAGTGTTCAAATTTGACGAAAGGAAATGTCGTCGGTTAAAATGCCAAATTGTCATTTTTCACTCTAATGGTCTGTCATTTAAATTATCATTTGTCAACAGTGTCAATTGTCCAACCTCATAAAGGGAAAGTGCCACGTGTCAAAATTTTCAATCTGTCAATACTTATTGATTTATCGAATTGTTACCACTGCCAATTGACAAAACGGAATGTCATTTGTTGAAATTGGCAGTTTTCATATGAATCATTATTTACAATTATCATTTTTAACAGTGTCAATTGTCAAAGTTTAGAAATTAATAATTTTCATCTTTTAAAATTGTCAATTGTCAAAACATGTTTCACAATAATCATCTGTCATTACTGTTAGTTGTCAAAATTGACGCAAGGAAATATCATTAGTTGAAATGTCAAAATATCATTTTTCACTCTAATCATCTGTCATTTATATGATATATTTTTTAAAAGTTATTATCTGTCAACACTGTCAATTGTCAAGCCTAATAACGGGCAAATGTGATATGTCAAAATTGTCAGATTTCAAAAATTAGAAACTTGGCAACACTCAATTTTTAAAATTGCCATTCATAATTATTATATGCCAAAAATTGTCATTTTGAATTATCATGATATAAAAATGAAAATTGTCATCTGTCAATTGCCTAAAACTGACAAAAATGAATGTCATTTGTTGAAATTGTTTACAATTATTATTTGTCAACACTGTCAATTGCCAACGTTTAGAAATTAATAATTTTCATCTTTGAAAATTATCAATTGTCAAAATTGTCATGGTTCAGAATAATCATCTATCATTAATGTCAGTTATCAAATATGTCGAAAAGAAATTTCATCAGTTAAAATGTCAAATTGTCCTTTTTTACTTTTTTACATCTGTCATTTAAATTATCATTTTTTTTCAAGTTATCATCTGTCAACACTGTCAATTGTCAAAACTAATAAAGGGAAAGTGTCATGTGTCAAAATTGACAATTTTTAATCTCTCATATGTCAAAATTGACATTTTGAATTGTCACCACAAACACTGCCAAAAACTGACAAAACGGAATGTCCATTTGTTGAAATTGCCAGTTTTCATAAGAATCATTGTTTTCAATTATTATTTGTCAACACTGTCAAATGTCAAGGTTATGAACGTTAGGTAGAGTTATAGTGAGGAGTGTTAGCCTCTCGTGAACTACGACCTAACAGAGCTATTGTTCTACTGTCAATTGTCAAAGTTTAGAAATTAAAATTTGAATCTTCTAAATTGTCAATTGTCGAAACTGTCATGTTTTACAATAATCATCCATCCGTACTGTCAGTTGTCAAAAATTAACAATTTTGACAGATGACATTTTTAATGTGTTAGAAAAATGTCATCTGTCAAAATTGTTAATTTTTAATCCTTTAAAAATTATAAACTGTCAATAACGTCAATTTATTTATTTATTTATTATATCTTTGGTATTCTTTCTAAAAAAATACATACAAGAAACAAATTACAAAAAAACCTACATAAAATTTTGTACGAAAGAATCACCATTTGATATTTGACAGTTGGCATTTGACATTCAACAAACTTTTAGCATTTAATATTTGACATTTAACTTTTGACAGTTGGCATTTGACATTTACCAATCGACATTTGACATTTAATGTTTGTCACATCTACAATTAATATTTGACAGTTGACATTTAACTGATGAAATTTAACATTTGACAACTAACATATATTATGACAATTGATATTTGATAATAATAATTATTATTATTTTATTATCTTTAGTTTTTAGTGATTTGAAATGTCAACTGTCAAATGTTAAATGTCAAATATCAAACGCTAAAGTTCAAATGTGAAGTGTAATCTGTTAATTCTCGAATGACAAATGTCAAACATCAAACGTCAAATTAAAATGTCAATTTTCATATTTAACATTTAACCAATCGAAATTTCACATTTATCATGTGTTACTCATCATTTATCAATTGTCATATGGTATTTATTATCTCTAATCCATCAACTGCTATTTATAAGTAAATTATTTCCTGCCACTTATTGACCTTTAGCATTTGATTTTTGACATTTAAAATTTATCAATCGACATTTGACATTTAATGTTTGTCATTTTCACAATTAATATTTGACATTTAACATATGAAATTTGACAACCAACATTTATGATATGACAATTGACATTTAACATTTGATAGTTGACATTTGACATTTACCAAGCGACATTTGATATTTTAATTTTTTTTTCTTGCTTTTTGTTAATCTCCTGTTTTGAAGTAAATGTGGAAATTTTGAAATTTTACAATTAATATTTAACACATGAAAATTGTCTTTTGATATATGACATTTAATATTTGACGTTTGACATTTGATATTTGACATTTGACGCTTAATTTTTAATATTTGTCATTTAATAAATAACAGATTATACTTAACAATGGGCCTTTAGTATTTAATATTTAACTTTTGACAGTTGACATTTAAAATTTATCAATCGACATTTGACATTTAATGTTTGTCATTTTTATAATTAATATTTGAAAGATAAAATTTGACATTAGACAATTAACATTTATGATATGACAATTGACATTTGATAGTTTTTACAATTAATATCTGACAGATAAAATTTGACATTAGACAATTAACATATCACAATTGACATTTGACACTTGGCATTTGATATTTGAAACTTGACATTTGTCATTTGACAATTAACAGATTACACTTGATATTTGATAACATTTGACATTTACCAATCTTTCCAACTCTTTTTTTCCAAGCTAATTTAAAACGATTTTTTTTTTGAGTAAAGTTTTAAGTTATTTCAAGACATTTTCTTTGATTTTCCATTTTTTTCATCTCTCATTTATCATTTGTTATTAGTTATTAGCCATTTGTTATCCAACACTTGATATTTGTTTGACACTTGACATTTATCAGATGAAATTTGATAAATAGCATTCAACATATGACAATTGACATTTGATACTTCACATTTGTCGCTTAACATTTGACATTGTCATTTAATAATTAATAGATTACACTTGACATTTAGCATTTGATATTTGACATTTAACAGTTGACAGTTGACTTTTGACATTTACCAAATTTACAAATCGACATTTGACCTTCAACATTTAATGTTTGTCAGTTTAACAGTTAATATTGAACAATTTACATTTAATCGATGACAATTAACATTTAACATATGACATTTGATCCTTGACATTCGATATTTGAAACTTGACAATTGTTATTTTTGTTTGACACTTGACATTTATCAGATGAAATTTGACAATAAACATTTAATATATGACATTTGATATTTGACGATTAACATTTGAAATTAGTCATTTAATAATAATTAAGAGATTACACTTGACATTTGACATTTACCATATGATATTTGACATTTAACAGTTAACAGTTGACTTTTGACATTTACCAAATTTACAAATCGACATTTGACCTTCAACATTTAATGTTTGTCAGTTTTACAATTAATATTTGACAATTGACATTTAATAGATGTCAATTAACATTTAACATATGACAATTGACATTTGATATTTGACATTTGATCCTTGACATTCGATATTTAAAACTTGAAAATTGTTATTTGACAATTAACAGATCACACTTAATATTTGACCTATAGCATTTGATAGTTGACATTTAACACTTGACATGTGATATTTGACACTTTCCGATCGACATTTGAAATTTGATATTTAACATTTTTTTTCTTGCCTTTCGTTAATATTCTGTTTTGAAGTGAAGTAAATGTCAAATTTTTGAAATTTGACAATTAACATTTAACATATGACAATTGGCTTTTGATATTTAATATTTGACGCTTAACATTTGATATTTGTCATTTAATAATTAACAGATTATACTTGACAATGGACCTTTAGCATTTAATAATTGACATTTAACTTTTGTCACTTGAAAGTTGACATTTAAAATTTATCAATCGACATTTGACATTGACATAATGTTTGTCATTTTTTCATTTAATATTTGACATTTAACAGATGAAATTTGACAAGTAACATTTATGATATGACAATTTATATTTGATAATTAACATTAACATTTTTCAATTTGACAATTAACATTAACCATATGACAATTGACGTTTCATATTTGACACTTGACGTTTGATATTTGACGTTTGACATTTATATTTGATGTCTGACATTTAATATTTGACATTTGTGATTTGACATTTAACGTTCGACAGTTGACAATTGACATTTGTATTAGTTGACAATTGGCATTGTTGTGAGATATTTATAAAAAGTGACAGTTTTGACAATGATCAACAGATGATAATTGACATAATAATAATAATAATAATAATAACTAACAAATGACAATTTCGATTAGTAATCGTTGACAATTGACATTATTGTCAGTTGATATTTGTATAAAAAGTGACAGTTTTGATATTTGAAAATGTTAACAGATGATAATTGACGAAATATTTATCAGTTTTGACGAATGACAATTTCCATTGGTAATCGTTGACAATTGGCATTGTTGACAGATGATATTTGTAAAAAGTGACAGTTTTGACATATGAAAATGCCAACAGATGACAATTACGCAATAATTACAGTTTTGACAAATGACAAATGAAATGAAATAATAACATTTTTGATTAATGACAATTTCAATTGGTAATTATTGACAATTGACATTTTTATGATTTAAAAGATTCTCCTTGTTGGTTTTGACAGTTGACAGTAATGATAAATAATATTTATATAAATTATAATTGACAATTTTGACAGATAACATTAGCATGTTTTGACAATTAATAATAATAATTATTATTAAATTATAATTTGTTGACATTATCAATTGTTAAAACTGTAATTTCTCCTGCCAATTGTAAAAAAAATTAAGAGAAAAGTTGTTGAAAAATGATTTAAGTATGTTTATTTATCATTTAGTTTTCCAAAATTATTTTTTAATTGCTCGAAAAATAATAAATTTTGTCTGTATTGTCGTACTTGTAGCTTCTATATTATAGATATTATTATTCAAGTGTCTTATTTCAAAATCAGATAATATTCTATTTTCGTTTCATCAAGAGTGCACTGAGCAAAGTATTTACCTAATATTATCTCTCTATTTTATTTGAAACTAAATTGAACGTTTAAAAAATATATAAAACATTTATATCATTAAAAAAACTTATACAAATTATCAATCTATCCCTTTATATAATTTTAAATAGCTTTTTTTTCTATAGTGAAATAATTAAACACTCACCCTTACTAATTGATTGCACAAGACAGTCCACTCACTAACTAATTCACCGAATATATCTAAGGACGATTGTGCAATATGGATGCAGTTAAATACCTTCCCTCTCTTAAGATCCAAAATATTTATTAACGCGATTTAACCTACGGAAAAAACTCGAGCGTTCAACGTGAAGGAACTTATTTGGAGTATTTATGCCGTTCACCTTCAGCAATTTTTTTCTCTAATGGTCGTTTACGGCGCGTTAAAAATAAACAAAATTACGTTCTTATCAAACATTTTCAAGTCATATTAGCTTACCTTACTGATAAACAATAATTATTGACTCATTGAAATTGTTATAGTATTTTACCTATAATTAAAATATCTAAAAATAAATACAGAATAATATAATTGTTCGTACATTACAATACGATGTTCTTTGTGTTTACAAAGTTAATGTGTTAAAAACAGTAAATATTAAAGTAAAACGTAATATTAATAAAAACTAGTTCAAAATTAAAATCTATAAAGAAGTGGACTCTTTTATAATAAATAAAACTGCAGTTTTTTTTAGAATCATTTAAAAATAAAACATCTAATTTATAATCCGGCAGTGAATGTTGTTGCACATGGCTTCGTTAAATTCGAAGGCAAATACGTTTTGCAATGTTATAGTCAATTAAGGCGAGGATAGGTGACTTGAAGATTTGATTTTTATTTGGAAATGTAAATGTCAAAACCGGGGACGGTTAATGGTTGAACCGAAGATCAAACTCGATGTATAATTAATATTTTTATAACTTTATACAATTTATTGTTATTTAATTATAACGAACTAAAGAATTTTATTACATTTTATTATTTTAATAACTTACCAATATTTACACAGTGAGTCCTAACTGTGCGCAATCGTGCAATTTGTTTAAAGTTTCCATTGCTTATATGCTTTATGTTTTAAATATACTGATTACTACTCTAGTATCGATGGCGTCAAAAGTTAATTTGCATGTAGGTAATTGCTCTTTTCTAAAAAAAAACTTGTGTGAAAATTTAATATTAATGTCCTCAACAACCGTTCGTTTTAAAATGTACGCACGTATTAAGTTTAACGAGATATTGGATTGATGAGGCTTTTACTTGGTGAAATTCCATTATATAGGTACAGTTTAACGAGTTTGAAAAAATGTATACATATATGTAAACTACGTTTATGGTGTTGGAATTAGAGGGTGTGATAGTGGCCACCCACCCACCCTACATATACATTTTTACGTTAATCACTGATCGATGTTGAATTTGCAGTAACATTAAAAGTAAAACGTCGTTGTAGTTAAAAAAATCTTAATCATAGGAATAGTTGCGACCTTTAATAAAAAAAAATCTTCATCAGTGATTTATTTGAAATCGATAAAATCGAAGCAAAAAACTGTTACATAAATAAAGTTTTCAAACGATCGTGGAAAAACATTTGCACAAACTGGGATGTGTTAGTAAACTCAATTTTTGTGTTAAACATGAAAGCAACAAAGAGTTTAACCACTTGCAAAAAGCTTTTGAAAAACAATGGAAATGATCCATTTCTCAAACGTATTATCACTGGTGATGAGAAATTGATAGTTTACGACAACGCCAAGCGGAAACAATCATTGTTGAACAAGCTGCCAGGAGTTGCTACACAGGGAGGCACAATTTAAGTTACAAGAGGAGAATACACGAGAAGCTCGAACTGGTCGAGCGGAATTTGGCCCAGTATGAGAAGTTACCAGAGATGAAGGACCATGGAGGAGTTAAAGCAGGCGCAAGAGCGGCAAGAGTTCGTCTGACGACGAGGATGAGAAGAATGCGGAGCTCGTACGTTTCAATCAAAGATTGGAGATGAACGAGGATCACAACGCTAGATTGTAGGCCACCGTCAATAAGCTACTGTCAGAATCCAACTTCCTGTTTCAGGTCCACCTATAGGAGGAGTAGAATAATCTAACTCAGGAATTAAATAAGACGCGTAAGATGAAGGAGGAAATTGAGATGTAGAAGTAAGTAGATAAATCACGTTGAAGAGATCGCTTACAATTTCCAGCAGACTGACACACTGATGAAGAACTAATCTCCGAATTCCGTCGACATGAACAGATTTCAGTTTCGACACCCATAGCCCAGGAGGTCGAGCAAGACGAAGACCCCGATTGATAAGAACACGAAATACATGTGAATTTGAAAATTTTATTGGTGGCTTCTACTTCATTCACCAACCACAAAAAAGTTAAATGTTTAAACTAAAATTCTATTGTTATTATTTTTAAGCAAATTTCCTTCCGCAAAACACTGTTGTATTATAAAAATTGGAGGGTGTGATAGAGGCCACCCACCCACCCTACATATACAAAAATAAAATTAAGCTACAACACTACTGTTTTATTCTTTTCATTCATCAACACGATTACTGTTAAAATTATTTAAAAACTACAATCAATGATGAAATTAAAACTTATACTATCTATTGATAATGCGTAAAATTATATACCTATAGAGGGTGTGTAATCACTATTCCACCCTTCAATTTCTCTAACACTAAGAAAGGATTTTGTTTAAAACATACCAAAATAAAATAAATCAGCATAAAAACTTTATTCCTAGGTTATCCATTAGCATTTATATAAAATCCTTGTTGATGATTTGAAGGGTGTAATTACGGACACCCTCTCAACCTACATACATATTTTTTTATCATTAAGTTAATATTATGTTTTATATATTCAATCAACATCTCCATTTTTATTTTTTTTATTTGATTGAAAAGTATTTTGACAGTTTGTAGATTGTGTAAAATTATTTATGTAGATTGGGTGGGTGGCCAATATCACACCCTCCAATTTCTGTTATATTAACATAAGATTTTCTTTAAAAAAATGCAATGAAAATCGTATCGACTTGAAAAATTGGTGATTTAGTTAATCTATTAAAAAAAATACAAAACCCTTGTTGATGTTGCTTGTATTGGAGGGTTGGATAGTGGCCACCCACCCACCCTACATATGCGTAAAAATTTAAACTACAACACTAATGTTTTGTTTTTATTTTAACACATCAATTCTGTTATAATTAAAAATATGTAAAAATTAAGTCTTTTAGAATTGGTTTAATTAAAAATTATACTGTCTAAGGATGGTGTGAAAAATTGATATATGTAGGGTGGGCGGGTGGCCACTATCCCATCCTTCATTGTCTTTAACATCAACAAAAGTTTTTCTTTGAAAGAAAAAACGCAAAAGAAAAACAAATCAATTTATAAAATTAACTTTTAGTTTACGCATTAAAAATTATACAATATCCTTGTTAACACATAATTTGGAGGGTGGAATAGTGAACACCCTCCCAGCCTAGACACAAATTGTTTATTATAAATTAAATATTATTTACTTTAGTAGATTCTATTAACATTTCCACTTTTTACTTTTGATTTAATTGGAAACTACATGCACAATCCGTGGCTTGTGTAAAGTTGTATATGTAGGGTGGGTGGGTGGCCACTATTACACCCTCCAATTTATTTAACATCAACGAAGGATTTTCTTTAAAAAAAGTACAAGAAACCTAATTCAAATTTAAAAAAATTACAGTTGTTTGATTTATTGAAAATTATCCAGAACCCTTGTTGATGTTCCATAAAACTAATATCACTGATTTTAGTTTTTAAACAATTTTAATAGTAATAGTGTGGATGTTTTAAAAGAACAAAATAGTAGGGTTTTAGCTTAAAATTTTTTGTATATGTAGGGTGGGTGGGTGGCCACTATCACACCCTCCAATTCATACAACATCAACAAGAGTTCTGCATAATTTTTAAAGGATTGATCAATTGTAATTATTTTTAAATTTATTTGTTTTTCTTTTATATATGTTTAAAGAGAAAATTCTTCATTGATGTCAAAGAAATTGGATGGTGTGATAATGGACACCCAACTACCCCGTATATATAATTTTACATAATTAATGAACAAATGTCTTTTCTTGCAAAAATACAAAGAAAAACTAAACTAACTAGAAGATTTTGTAAATCTATTGAAAATTATAAAAAACACTTGTTGGTGTTGTTTGTATTGGAGGGTGGGATAGTGACCAATTTTTATGTATATGTAGGGTGGGTGGGTGGCCACTATCACACCCCCCAATTCATACAACATCAACAAGGGTTCTGCATAATTTTCAAAGAAAGAAACAATTGTATTTTTTTTTAAGTTGAATTGTTTTTCGTTTAAATTTTTTTAAAGAAAATCCTTCGTTGATGTTAAAGAAATTTGAGGGTGAGATAGTGGCCACCCACCCACCCTACATATACATAATAACTTTAAACTCTAATCGTTGATGATTTTGCTACTTACAAAACAATAAAACTTTGTACGTAATAAGAAATAAAACAAAATCCAAATTTAAATGACTTTCTAATAATCTAATCTTATCTAATTTAGAATTAAAGTCTGCCCACCTATCATGCATTAAATTTTTACTAATTTACACACTCAAAAATTTTACCTTTTAAATTTCTTTTCTATTCAAAAAGTTTTGCAATTCATTTTATTGGAAACCACGAGACGATCAGTAATTGTAATTTATATGTATATGTAGGGTGGGTGGGTGGCCTCTATCCCACCCTCCAATCAGTAAAACATCATCAAAAAATTTGAAAAATTTGTTTAAATAAAATTATTAAAATTTTCAATAATGTTACGTTTATTTACGTTTCACAATTTTTAATTAAAACACTCGCTTATGTTTTACTGGTTGCAGGGTAGATTAGAGGCCACCCACCCTTCTACACATATATGATAATTTTAATTACTAATTATTGATGGATTCTACATCTTTTCTACTTTTCCTCTCAGTTTTCGAGAATAATAATAATAGTCTTTATTTCTCTCTTAAATTACAATAAAGTACAATAAGAAAGAAAGTGCGTCACAATAAAGAAAAAATACAAGGAAAATAAAATCATATGTATACATTACTAATCAAAATATTCTAAACTATAAAATTCTTCCTCACATAAGAACTTAAACAAATTTTCTTACAATTCTTGATAGTACTAATATACTTAAGAGAATCAGGCAATTTATTAAATAGTAAAATATATATAATATATTGAAAGTACTATGATGGCTAGTTAATTTTAAAAGTAATTTAGTACCAAAAAAACAGTTGAAACTGATCAAAAAAATCATTTAATAATATTTTATTCAAAATATTTCAAATTATACCAAAAAACAAACAAAAAGAGTTTACTAACATGGCAATCATACTTTTAACTGATTTTTAAATTTTAAATTGTGTTCTTTTGTTTTTGGTAAAAGTTAAGCATTCAATTGTTTTTTTATTATCTACTTTTTTAAGATTTTCAAGTACTTTCCCTTGTTTTTGGTAAATTTTTAAAATTTAATTGTTTCTTTTAATTTTAACTGATTTTCGATTTATTTTTTATTTTTGACGAAATATAATAACATTTTTTTAACGAACCTTTTTTCTTAGTAAATTTCAATTTTTTTAATTCATTTTTTATTATCTTAAAGAATGTAACTACTTTTTCTAAAGAAATGTTAATTAATAATTAGAAAAAACAGGAAAATATTTCGTAAATCTTAATTGACTTTTTGGAAAATTGCAATTTAAATCAAATTAAAAAATGTGTCTCAAAATTTCTACAAAATTAAAAAAAAAATGCTATTGTTATTGTTTTCCGAAAAATCTGTAACATTACTTTTTTAAGTAGATATTTATTTTTTGGAAATTTTTAAAAAGTAATTTAAATTTTGTTTATTGTCGAAACATTCAAATATTTTAGTGCTTTGTCAATCTCAATTGTTTTACTGTAGTTTTTTTTTAGATATTGTAATAATCGTTACATTAAAAACTATAGTAAAAACGCAATATTGACTTAACCTTATAAACTTGATTATTACTTATTCTATCGTACTCTTGACCTACCTCAACAGACAATGCAATGACCTCTCTCGTACTCCTGACCTACCTTAATGTCTAGACTGTTGAGGTAGGTCAAGAGTACGCTGGAGTTTAAGCGGGAAAAATAAGCGCTAGGTTAACGCATAGTTTATTGTCGTAGGTCAAGAGTATGCTAGATTAAATAAACTGAAAAAAAATAACAGCTTAAACTATTTGAATTTTTACTAAAAACAATTGATGAAAATTTCTGAAAACAAATTTTAAAATTCACTGAAAAACAATTAAAGTTCGAATTTTAGATTTTTACTCGATTTAATTAAATTTGATTGTTGGAATCCATTGAGAATTTTTAAAATTTAAACATTATTGAGAAAGTTATAGTTGAAAAACTGAAAAACAATTGAAGGTCGAATTTTAAATTTTTGCTTAACTTATATAATTTATATTTTATTATAAGAATCAATTGGTAAAAAAATTTCTTTTATATGGAAATTTCTACTACTTCTTAATTGATTTTTTCTAATTCATCGTAAAATTAATTACAAAACTTTTTGAATGGAAAAGAAATTTAAAAGGTAAAATTTTTGAGTGTGTAAATTAGTAAAAATTTAATACATGATGGGTGGGCAGACTTTAATTCTAAATTAGATAAGATTAGATTATTAGAAAGTCATTTAAATTGTGATTTTGTTTAATTTTTTATTACGTACAAGGTTTTATCGTTTTGTAAGCAGCAAAATCATCAACGATTAGCAATTAAAGTTGCCATGTATATGTAGGGTGGGTGGGTGGCCACTATCCCACCCTGCAATTTCTTTAACATCAACGAAGGATTTTCTTTAAAAAAATTTAAACGAAAAAAAAAAATACAATTGTTTGATACTTTGAAAATTATACAGAATCTATGTTGATGTTGCATAAGTTGGAGGGTGTGATAGTGGCCACCCACCCACCCTACATGTACATAAACATTTAAACTACAACACTAGTTTTGTTTTTATTTTAACACATCAATACTGTTAAAATTAAATATATTTAACAATTAATGTCTTTTAGAATTGATTTAAATTTAAAAATTAAATGCTAAATCTCAATTGTCAAGTGTAATCTGTTAATTATCAAATGACTAATGTCAAATGTTAAGCGTCAAATGTCAAATATTAAATGTCAATTGTCATATGTTAAACGTTAATTGTCAAATTTCATCGGATAAATGTCAAGTGTCAAACAAATATCAAATATCAAGTGTTGGATAACAAATGGCTAATAACTAATAACAAATGATAGATGAGAGATGAAAAAAATGGAAAGAAAAATCAAAAAAAATGTCTTAAAATAACTTGAAGTTGTATACAAAAAAAAACAATTTAAATTAGCTTGGAAAAAACAGTTGGAAAGATTGGTAAATGTCAAATGTTAAATTTTATCAAATATCAAATGTAATCTGTTAATTGTCAAATGACAAACGTCAAGTTTCAAATATCAAATGTCAATTGTGATATGTTAGATGTTAATTGTCTAATGTCAAAATTTATCTGTTGAATATTAATTGTAAAAATGGCAAATATTAAATGTCGACTGGAAAATGTTAAATGTCAAGTGTCAACTATCAAACATCAAATATTAAATGTCAATTGTCATATGTTAAATGTTAATTGTTTAATGTCAAATTTTATTCGTCGAATATTAATTGTAAATGACAAACATTAAATGTCGAATATCAAATGGCAAATGTTAAATATTAAATGTCAAATATCAAACATATCAATTGTCATATCTTAAATGTTAGTTGTCAAATGTTAAATTTCACCTGTTAAATATCAAATATCAAGTGTAAAAATGATAAATTTTAAATGTCAACTGTCAAAAGTTAAATGTCTAATATTAAATGCTAAGTGTGCATTGTCAAGTATAATCTATTAATTATTAAATGACAAATATTAAATTTTAAGCGTAATGTCAAATGTCAACCGTTAAATATTAAATATCAAATGTAAATTGTCATGTGTTAAATGTTAATTGTCAAATTTCAACATTTCAACATTTACTTCAAAACAAAAGATTAACAAAAAGCAAAAAAAAAACGTTAAACGTCAAATGTCGCTTGGTAAATATCAAATGTCAACTGTCAAATGTTAAATGTCAAATATCAAATGCTAATGGTCAAAAATGGCAGGAAATAATTTACTCATAAATAGCAATTGATGGATTAGAGATAATAAATACCATATGACAATTGATTAATGACGAGTGACACATGATAAATGTGAAATTTCGATTGGTTAAATGTTAAATATGAAAATTGACATTTGATGTTTAAAGATTAACATCGAACGTTTGATGTTTAATAAATGATATTTGTCATTTGAGAATTAACAGATTGCAATCAACATTTGAACTTTAGCGTTTGATATTTGACATTTAACATTTGACAATTGGCATTTTAAATCAAATGCTAAAAATAAAATAATAAACATAATAATAATTATTATTATCAAATATTAAATGTCATAATATAAATGTTGGTTGTCAAATCTCAAATTTCATCTGTTAAATGTCAAGTGTCAAATATTAATTGTAGAAATGACAAACATTAAATGACAAACGTCGATTGGGAAATTTCAAATGTTAAATGTGAACTGTCAAAAATGTACAAGCAACATTAACAAAGGTTTTAGATAATTTTCAATAGATTTGCAAAACCTTTCGCTTAGTTTACTTTTTCTTTGTATTTTTTGTAAAGAAAGACATTTGTTAAAACATTCGAAGCTTATGTAAAATTATATATACGGGATGGTTGGGTGGCCACTGTCACACCCTTCAATTTCTTTAACACCAATGAAGAATTTTTTCTTTGAGCATATTTAGAAGAAAAACAAATAAACATAAAATTAATTACAATTGATTAATCTTTAAAAATTAGGCAGAACTCTTGTTGATGTTGTATGAATTCGAGGGTGTGATAGTGGCCACCCACCCACCCTACATATACAATTTTACACAAACTACGAATAGTGAGTGTAGTTTCCAATGGAATTAAAAGTAAACTAAGAAATATTAATAATAAATAACTGTAAAAAAACCTGTTTTTAATTTATAGAAAATTATAAAGGTACGATGGGTGGGTGGTCATTATTCACAATGTATACAATATTAACAATGCTTGTACATAATATCTAACAGTTTAACCGAATGATATTTTGTTAATTCATACTTATTTAAAAAAAATTTTTTATTAATATTAAAGGAAATGGAGGGTGTGATAGTGGACACCCACCCACCCTACATATAAATTTGTATTCATTACCTACAAATAATGTAATTTAATATAAATAACTTAACTAACATTACTGATTTTAGTTTTTAATTAATTTTAACAGTAATAGTGTGGATGTTTTAAAAGAACAAAACAGCAGGGTTTTACCTTAATTTTTTTTGTATATGTAGGGTGGGTGGGTGACCACTATCACACCCTCCAATATATGCAATATCAACAAGGGTTCTGCATATTTTTTAAAGAATCAAACAAGTGTAATTTTTTTAAGTTGAATTGTTTTTCTTGTAATTTTTTTTAAAGAAAATCCTTCGTTGATGTTAAATAAATTGGAGGGTGTGATAGTGGCCACCCACCCACCCTACATATACAACTTTACACAAGCCACGGATTGTGAATGTAGTTTCCAATTAAATCAAAAGTAAAAAGTGGAAATGTTGATATAATCTATTAAAGTAAATAATATTTAATTTATAATAAACAATTTGTATCTAGGGTGGGTGGTTGAGCACCATTCCACCCTCTAAATGAAGTATTAACAAGGATTTTATATAATTTTTAATGCCTAAACTAAAAGTTGATTTGTTTTTCTTTTGTGTTGTTCTTTTTAAAGAAAATCTTTTGTTGATGTTAAAGACAATGAAGGGTGGGATAGTGGCCACCCGCCCACCCTACATATATCAATTTTTTACACCATCCTTAGACAGTATAATTTTTAATTAAACCAATTCTAAAAGACTTTTATTTTTAAATATTTTTAATTTTAATAGTAGTGATGTGTTAAAATAAAAACAAAAGAGTAGTGTTGTAGTTAAAATTTTTATGTATATGTAGGGTGGGTGGGTGGCCTCTATCCCACCCTCCAATACAAACAACATCAACAAGGGTTTTACATAATTTTCAATAGATTTATAAAATCTTTTAGTTAGTTTAGTTTTTCTTTGAATTTTTCTAAGAAAAAACATTTGTTCATTAATTATGTAAAATTATATATACGAGGTGGTTGGGTGGTCATTATTGCACCCTCAAATTTCTTTAAGATCAATAAAGAATTTTTTCTTTAAGCATATTTAGAAGAAAAACAAATAAACATAAAATTAATTACAATTGATTGATCTTTAAAAATTAGGCAGAACTCTTGTTGATGTTGTATGAATTCGAGGGTGTGATAGTGGCCACCCACCTACCCTACATATACAATTTTACACAAACTACGAATAGTGAGTGTAGTTTCCAACGAAATCAAAAGTTAACTAAGAGATGTCAATAAATGATTCAAAAAGAAACTGTGTTTTGTTAACAGAAAAATTATAAAGGTACGTTGGGTGGGTGGTTACTATTCACAATGTATGCTATATAAACAAGGGTTGTACATAATATCTAACAGATTAACCGAATGTTATTTTTTTTAATTCATCCATAATTTTAAAGAAAATCTTTTATTAATGTTAAAGGAAATGGAGGGTGGTGGACACCCACCCACCCTACATATAAAATTGTATTCATTATCTACACGTAGTGTAATTTTATATAATAATAAATTAACTAATATCATTGATTTTAGTTTTTAAACAATTTTAATAGTAATTGTGTTGATGTATTAAAAGAACAAAACAGCAGGGTTTTACCTTAATTTTTTTTTTGTATATGTAGGGAGGGTGGGTGGCCACTATCACACCCTCCAATTTATGCAACATCAACAAGGGTTCTGCGTAATTTTCAAAGAATCAAACAATTGTAATTTTTTTAAGTAGAATTGTTTTTCTTGTAATTTTTTTAAAGAAAATCCTTCGTTGATGTTAAATAAATTGGAGGGTGTGATAGTGGCCACCCACCCACCCTACATATACAACTTTACACAAGCCACAAATTGTGAATGCAGTTTCCAATTAAATAAAAAATAAAAAGTGAAAATGTTGATAGAATCTATTAAAGTAAATAATATTTAATTTATAATAAACAATTTGTGTCTAGGCTGGGAGGGTGTTCACTATTCCACCCTCCAAATGATGTGTTAACAAGGATATTATATAATTTTTAATGCGTAAACTAAAAATTAATTTTATAAATTGATTTGATTTTCTTTTGCGTTTTTTCTTTCAAAGAAAATCGTTTGTTGATGTTAAAGACAATGAAGGGTGGGATAGTGGCCACCCGCCCACCCTACATATATCAATTTTTCACACCATCCTTAGACAGTATAATTTTTAATTAAACCAATTCTAAAAAACTTTTATTGTTAAACATTTTTAATTTTAACAGTAGTGATGTGTTAAAATAAAAACAAAACAGTAGTGTTGTAGTTTAAATTTTTATGTATATGTAGGGTGGGTGGGTGGCCTCTATCCCACCCTCCAATATAATCAACATCAACAAGGGTTTTATATAATGTTCAATAGATTTACAAAATCTTCTAGATAGTTTAGATTTTCTTTGAATTTTTCTAAAGAAAGACATTTGTTCATTAATTATGTAAAATTATATGTACGGGGTGGTTGGGTGGTCATTATTGCACCCTCCAATTTCTTTAAGATCAATAAAGAATTTTTTCTTTAAACATATTTAGAAGAAAAACAAATAAATTTTAAAATAATTACGATTGATCAATTCTTTAAAAATATTGCAGAACCCTTGTTGATGTTGTATAAATTGGAGGGTATGACAGTGGCCACCCACCCACCCTACATATACAATTTTACACAAATTACGAATAGTGAGTGTAGTTTCCAATGGAATTAAAAGTAAACTAAGAGATATTAATAAATTATTGCAACAAAAAAAACTGTTTTTAATTTACAGAAAAATTATAAAGGTACGTTGGGTGGGTGGTTACTATTCACAATGTATACTATATTAACAAGGGTTGTACATAATATCTAACAGATTAATCGAATGTTGTTTTTTTTAATTCATCCATAATTTTAAAGGATATCTTTTATTAATGTTAAAGGAAATGGAGGGTGTGATAGTGGACGTCCACCCATCTTACATATAAAATTGTATGCATTATCTACAAATATTGTAATTTTATATAAATAACTTAACTAACATCACAGATTTTTGTTTTTAAACAATTTTAACAGTAATAGTGTGGATGTTTTAAAAGAACAAAATAGTAGGGTTTTACCTTAATTTTTTTGTATATGTAGGGTGGGTGGGTGACCACTATCACACCTTCCAATTTATGCAACATCAACAAGGATTCTGCATAATTTTCAAAGTATCAAACAACTGTAATTTTTTAAAGTTGAATTTGTTTTCTTGTAATTTTTTAAAAGAAAATCCTTCGTTGATGTTAAATAAATTGGAGGGTAGGATAGTGGCCACCCACCCACCCTACATATATAATTTTACACAAGCCACGGATTGTGAATGCAGTTTCCAATTAAATCAAAAGTAAAAAGTGGAAATGTTGATAGAATCTATTAAAGTAAATAATATTTAATTAATAATAAATAATTTGTATCTAGGTTGGGTGGTTGAGCACTATTCCACCCTCCAAATGATGTATTAACAAGGATGTTATATAATTTTGAAAGCGTAAACTAAAAGTAAATTTTATAAGTTGATTTGTTTTTCTTTTGCGTTTTTTCTTTCAAAGAAAATCGTTTGTTGATGTTAAAGACAATGAAGGGTGGGATAGTGGACACCCGCCCACCCTACATATATCAATTTTTTACACTATCCTCAGACAGTATAATTTTTAATTAAACCAATTCTAAAAGACTATAATTTTTAAATATTTTTAATTTTAACAGTATTGATGTGTTAAAATAAAAACAAAACAATAGTGTTTTAGTTTAAATTTTTATGCATATGTAGGGTGGGTGGGTGGCCTCTATCCCACCCTCCAATACAAGCAACATCAACAAGGGTTTTATATAATGTTCACTAGATTTACAAAATCTTCTAGATAGTTTAGTTTTTCTTTGAATTTTTCTAAGAAAAGACATTTGTTCATTAATTATGTAAAATTATATATACGGGGTGGTTGGGTGGTCATTATTGCACCCTCCAATTTCTTTAAGATCAATAAAGAATTTTTTCTTTAAGCATATTTAGAAGAAAAACAAATAAACATAAAATTAATTACAATTGGTTGATCTTTAAAAATTAGGCAGAACTCTTGTTGATGTTGTATGAATTCGAGGGTGTGATAGTGGCCACCCACCCACCCTACATATACAATTTTACACAAATTACGAATAGTGAGTGAGTTTTCAAAGAAATTACAAATAAACTAAGAGATATTAATAAATGATTGCAAAAAAAAACTGTTTTTAATTTACAGAAAAATTATAAAGGTACGTTGGGTGGGTGGTTACTATTCACAATGTATGCTATATTAAGAAGGGTTGGACATAATATCTAGCAGATTAACCGAATGTTGTTTTTTTTAATTCATCCATAATTTTAAAACAAATCTTTTATTAATGTTAAAGGAAATGGAGGGTGTGATAGTGGACGCCCACCCATCTTACATATAAAATTGTATGCATTATCTACAAATATTGTAATTTTATATAAATAACTTAACTAACATCACAGATTTTTGTTTTTAAACAATTTTAACAGTAATAGTGTGGATGTTTTAAAAGAACAAAATAGTAGGGTTTTAGCTTAATTTTTTTTGTATATGTAGGGTGGGTGGGTGGCCACTATCACACCCTCCAACTTATGCAACATCAACAAAGGTTCTGTATAATTTTCAAAGAATCAAACAACTGTAATTTTTAAAGTTGAATTGTTTTTCTAGTAATTTTTTTAAAGAACATCCTTCGTTGATGTTAAATAAATTGGAGGGTAGGATAGTGGCCACCCACCCACCCTACATATATAATTTTACACAAGCCACGGATTGTGAATGTAGTTTCCAATTAAATCAAAAGTAAAAAGTGGAAATGTTAATAGAATCTATTAAAGTAAATAATATTTAATTTATAATAAACAATTTGTATCTAGGTTGGGTGGTTGAGCACTATTCCATCCTTCAAATGATGTGTTAACAAGGATTTTATATAATTTTGAATGCGTAATACTATACTAAAGGTAAATTTTATAAATTGATTTGTTTTTCTTTTGCGATTTTTCTTTCAAAGAAAATCGTTTGTTGATGTTAAAGACAATGAAGGGTGGGATAGTGGACACCCGCCCACCCTACATATATCAATTTTTCACACCATCCTTAGACAGTATAATTTTTAATTAAACCAATTCTAAAAGACTTTTATTTTTAAACATTTTTAATGTTAACAGTATTGATGTGTTAAAAACAAAAGAGTAGTGTTGTAGTTTAAATTTTTATGTATATGTAGGGTGGGTGGGTGGCCACTATCCCACCCTCCAATATAAGCAACATCAACAAGGGTTTTATATAATGTTCAATAGATTTACAAAATCTTCTAGATAGTTTAGTTTTTCTTTGGATTTTTCTAAGGAAAGACATTTGTTCATTAATTATGTAAAATTATATATACGAGGTGGTTGGGTGGTCATTATTGCACCCTCAAATTTCTTTAAGATCAATAAAGAATTTTTTCTTTAAGCATATTTAGAAGAAAAACAAATAAACATAAAATTAATTACAATTGGTTGATCTTTAAAAATTGGGCAGAACTCTTGTTGATGTTGTATGAATTCGAGGGTGTGATAGTGGCCACCCACCCACCCTACATATACAATTTAACACAAACTACGAATAGTGAGTTTTAGTTTCCAATGAAATCAAAAGTTAACTAAGAGATGTCAATAAATGATTTAAAAAGAAACTGTGTTTTGTTAACAGAAAAATTATAAAGGTACGTTGGGTGGGTGGTTACTATTCACAATGTATGCTATATTAACAAGGGTTGTACATAATATCTAACAGATTAACCGAATGTTGTTTTTTTTTAATTAATTCATATTTTTAAAGAACATCTTTTATTAATGTTAAAGTAAACCTACATATACAATTTTATATGCATTATCTATAAATATTGTAATTTTATATAAAAGACTCAACTAATATCACTGATTTTAGTTTTTAAACAATTTTAACAGTAATAGTGTGGATGTTTTAAAAGAACAAAACAGCAGGGTTTTACCTTAATTTCTTTTGTATATGTAGGGTGGGTGGGTGGCCACTATCACACCCTCCAATTTATGCAACATCAACAAGGATTCTGGATAATTTTCAAAGTATCAAACAACTGTAATTTTTTAAAGTTGAATTAGGTTTCTTGTAAATTCTTTTTAAAGAAAATCCTTCGTTGATGTAAAAGGAATTGGAGGGTGTGATAGTGGCCACCCACCCACCCTACATATACAACTTTACACAAGCCACAGATTATGATTGTAGTTTCAATAAAATCGAAAGTAAATAGTGAAAATGTTGATAGAATCTATTAAAGTAAATAATATTTAATTTATAATAAACAATTTGTGTCTAGGTTGGGTGGCTGAGCACTATTCCACCCTCCAAATGATGTATTAACAAGGATTTGATATAATTTTGAATGCGTAAACTAAAAATTAATTTTATAAGTTGATTTGTTTTTCTTTTGCATTTTTTAAAAGAAAATCTTTTGTTGATGTTAAAGACAATGAAGGGTGGGATAGTGGCCACCCGCCCACCCTACATATATCAATTTTTCACACCATCCTTAGACAGTATAAATTTTAATTAAACCAATTTTAAAAGTCTTTAATTTTTAAACATTTTTAATTTTAACAGTAGTGATGTGTTAAAATAAAAACAAAAGAATAGTGCTGTAGTTTAAATTTTTATGTATATGTAGGGTGGGTGGGTGGCCACTATCACACCCTTTAATACAAGCAACATCAACAAGGGTTTTGTAATTTTTTTTAATAGATTAACTAAATCACCAAATTTTCAAGTTGATACGTTTTTTATTGCACTTTCTTAAAGAAAACCTTATGTTAATATAACAGAATTTGGAGGGTGTTATATTAGCAACCCACCCAATCTACATAAACAATTTTATACAAGCTACAAACTGTCAAAATACTTTTCAATTAAATAAAAAATTAAAAGTGGAGATGTAGATTGAATATGTAAAAAATAATGTTGACTTTATGAACGTGATTTATCTAGTTACTTCTTCTGCATCTCAATTTCTTCCTTCATCTTATGCGTCTTATCTATTTCCTGAGTTAGATTATTTAGTATTTAGTTAGATAATTACTAACTTTTTAATTCAAATGTTTTATACAGTGGCAAACAATTTAATTAATAGGTAAGTAACACTTACACACATTTACAAATAATTACAGAGAGTAAGGAAATTATTTTTAAGTTGTAACACTCACCTCTTCCTCGGTATTTCCTTTACGGTTATCACATTAGAAACGAGTCTTAATTTAATCTTCCGGCATGATGCGCTTTATTTCCTGCAGTACACACCGCCACGATTAAACGTGCATTTATGTTTTCCATTAGATCAGGAGGAGATGAATGCAAATAAAACCTTGAAACCGACGGATTTATAGACTGAGTGAAATCGATGCGCGTTTCGCATATTTATATTAAACAGTTTTCGATGCGAAGACGACGACGTGCACGGAAAATCTCACCTGGAAATCGGATTTATAATTGAGTGTAAATATTGATACGCAATTTCTCCTTCGCGCAAATTAAAACTGTCGCGTTTGCGAAAGGGGAAAATTAATGATGATTAAATTGTATTAAGATTTAGCACAAATTTTAATACTGAACCTCTTATAAACGTCATGCTTAGTAGATCAAACAATTTAATTCTTAGAATATCCATAATCGTTTAATGTTAAAGTTAAATGTTTCAAAATAAGTGACTTGATACATCGCAGTGATGGAGAAATCTTGGAGGAGCTAATAATATTTAAGTTTTGATAATTTCGCTAAATAAAAATAGAAATACACGTATTAAACACAGAAAATATAAAATTATCTCAATATGTGAGCGAAGGTCGTGATGATTACACTTTCTTCACATGCGTTGAACTGATGTTGGCGATGATAAGGAGCCGACGTCTTTATAAACAATATGTTTATTTCATTCGAGTCTATGACCCGGTAGTATGTGGTTCATTATAATCGCCACGGCTCTGGCCGTAATTTTGGTACATCTCTACGTGATACGACCGTTGTATTTCTGGGATAGGCGCAATGTGCCCAATATTAGGGGATGGCCGATCGTCGGGAAGCAACTGTCGGTCCTCCTGAGGCGTACCGCCCCCATGGAATGGCTGAAGGCGACCTACATGGAATTTCCAGATAAAAGGTAAATTAAGGTCAAATAAAGGATACTTCATTACTCTAGTAACGATCATACAAGACATCTTTACCTAAAACACAGATGACCAAATTTCTTTTACAGATATAGTGGTACAACACAGTTCAATCGTCCCATACTGATTTTAAGAGACCCAGAATTAATCAAACAAATCGTGGTGAGGGATTTCGATCATTTCGTAAACAGAGTGGACATCGTCACCGACGACAAGGACGAGCTGCTGGGAAAAAGCTTGTTGTTCAACAAGAGCGACGATTGGAAGGCGATGCGATGCACGCTGAGCCCAGCGTTTACCGGCAGCAAAATGCGCGCCATGTTCCACCTGATGCAAGAATGCGCCGACCAATTCACCGACTATTTCATCCCCAAGTGCACCAAC
This sequence comes from Ontholestes murinus, assembly GCA_963969525.1. Classification (NCBI taxonomy): domain Eukaryota; kingdom Metazoa; phylum Arthropoda; class Insecta; order Coleoptera; family Staphylinidae; genus Ontholestes; species Ontholestes murinus. The sequence continues at coordinate 1,061,990 of OZ018389.1, read as the reverse complement.
ACCGTCGCCGTACAGTCCAGAGAGGTGGTGAGTCGTTTCGCCACGGACGTCATAGCCAGTTGCGCTTTCGGCGTAACCTGCAATTCACTCAAGGATAAAAACAACGACTTTTATTCAATGGGCCAAGTCATCGGCAGTTTTGGTACCCGCAGAATCCTTAAACTAATCATGTATAGCACAGCACCAATTATAACAAAGGTACTTAAATTAATCTATTAATACACCAAAAACAGAATTAAAATATTACATTCCGTTTCGATTTTATAGAATTTCAAAACTTCAATCTAGTCACCCTTGAAAAATATACTATTTAGACTATAGCAATATTATTTTGCGTACTAACTATATCATGATGGGTGTCAAAGTTCATGAAATTTTACGAACTATATGATCGCGATTAAAACACTTGCCCAACGCAAATAGTTTTGTAAATAAAAATTGAAAGTTACAAATATGTAATCGTGAAATTAAAAATCTAAATTCTTATATATTTAGATGAGAAATCTGCAAACGGAATTAAAATATCTCATTCGGTTTTTATTTTATTATAGTTTAAAATTTCAATCTAGTCATCCTTAAAAAAATTATTATTTTCTCTGTAGCACTTTTGTTTTGCATGGTAACTATGTCATGTTGGGTATCAAATTTCATGAAATTTTACGAGCTATATGATTATGATTAAAACACTTGCTTAACGCAAATTGTTTTCTAACTAAAAATTGAAAGATGCAAATATGTAATCGTGAAATAATAAATCTAAATTCTTATATGTTTAGATGAGAAATCTGCAAACGAATTTAAAATATATCATTCGGTTTTTATTTTATTATAGTTTAAAATTTCAATCTAGTCATCCTTGAAAAATTTATTATTTTCTCTGTAGCACTTTTGTTTCCCATGGTAACTATGTCATGTTGGGTATCAAACTTCATGAAATTTTACGAGTTATATGATCGTGATTAAAACACTTGCCTGACGCAAATTGTTTTGTAAATAAAAATTGAAAAATGCAAATATGTAATCGTGAAAGAATAAATTTAAATTTGTAAATATTTAGATGAGAAATCTGCAAACGAAATTAAAATATCTCATTCGGTTTTGATTATATTACATTTTAAAATTTCAATCTAGTCTAGTTTTGTTTTGCATGGTAACTATGTCATGTTGGGTATCAAACTTCATGAAATTTTACGAGGTATATGATCGCGTTTAAAACATTTGCCTAACGCAAATTGTTTTGTAAATAAAAATTGAAAGATGCAAATATGTAATCGTGAAAGAATAAATCTAATTTTTTATATATTTAGATGAGAAATCTGCAAGCGGAATTAAATTATCTCATTCGGTTTTGATTTTATTACATTTTCAAATTTCAATCTAGTCATCCTTGAAAAATTTATCATTTTCTCTGTAGCATTTTTGTTTTGCATGGTAACTATGTCATGTTGGGTATCAAACTTCATGAAATTTTACGAGCTATATGATCGTGATTGAAACACTTGCTTAACGCAAATGGTTTCGTAAATAAAAATTGAAAGATGCAAATATCTAATCGTTAATGAATAAATCTAAATTCTTATATATTTAGATGAGAAATCTGCAAACGGAGTTAAAATATCTCATTTGGTTTTGATTTTATTATAGTTTAAAATTTCAATCTAGTTATCCTTGAAAAATATATGTTATTTTCTCTGTTGCACTTTTGTTTTGCATGGTAACTATGTCATGTTGGGTATCAAATTTCATGAAATTTTACAAGTAATATGATCGTTAGTAAAACACTTGCTTAATGCAAATTGTTTTCTAAATAAAAATTGAAAGATGCAAATATGTAATCATGAAAGAATACATCTAAATTCTTACATGTTTAGATGAGAAATCTAACGGAATTAAATTATCTCTTTCAGTTTTGATTTTATTATATTTTAAAATTTCAATCTAGTCATCCTTGAAAAATTTATCATTTTCTCTGTAGCACTTTTGTTTTGCATGGTAACTCAGTCATGTTGGGTATCAAATTTCATGAAATTTTACGAGCTATATGATGATGATTAAAATACTTGCCCAACGCAAATTGTTTATGAATAAAAATTGAAAGATACAAATATGTTATTGTGAAAAAATAAATCTAAATTTTTATATATTTAGGTGAATAATCTGCAAACGGAATTAAAATATCTCATTTGGTTTTGATTTTATTATATTTTAAAATTTCAATCTAGTTATCCATGAAAAATAAAACTATTTTCTCTGTAGTACGCTTGTTTCGTATGCTAACTATATCTTATTGGGTATCAAAAAATAGATCAGCAAACGGAATAAAATTATCTCATTCATTTACAGTTTTACACAATTTTAAAACTTGAATCTAGTCATCCATAAAAAATACCATTTTCTTTATAGTGCTTTTGTTTTATATGCAAACTATATCATGTTGGGTATCAAATTTCATGAAATTTTACGAGCTCTACGAAGGTCATTAAAACATTTTCCTAGAGCAAATCGTTTTTGAATGAAAATTGAAAAATGCAAATATTTAATTTTAGCACAATGAAGTTTAAATTCGTACACATTCATATCATAAATCTGCAAACAGAATGAAAATACCGATTTTAGTTTTATTTTTACAGAATTTCAAAATTGCAATCTAGTTACCTTTGAAAAAATAATTTTTCCTTTGTTTTTTAAATTTTTGTACTTACTTACCCCATGTTTGCTATCAAATGAAATGAAATTTACGAACTATGTGATGATTATTAAAATATGCTTTTATTCAGAATCATACGATTAAAAATTAATTGAAATATCAAAATAAATCTATGATTAGACAATTGAATGAAACAAATCTTCAATTTATAAGGGTCAATTAAAAATTCTTATAGTCTTGATAATTTATCCAAAAACGGAATCAAAATATCTCATTCGGTTTTGATTTTATAGAATTTTAAAACTTCAATCTAGTTACCTTTGGAAAATGACGTTTTTTCCTGTAGTACCTTTATTGTTCATGGTAACTATATCATGTTGGGTATCATATTTCATTAAATTTTAGGAACTACATGATGGTGATTAAAGCACTTGTCTAACGCAAACTGTTTTGTGAATCAAAAATGAAAGGTGCAAATATTTAATCTTGAAACATTCAATCTAAATTCGTATACATTTAGATGAGAAATCTGCAAACGAAATTAAAATATCACAATCGGTTTAAATTTTATAGAATTTTAAAACTTCAATCTAGTTACCTTTGGAAAAAATACTGTTTTCTCTGTAATATCTTTATTTTTCATGCTAACTATATCGTGTTGGGTATCAAATTTCATCAAATTTTTCGAGCTATATGATGGCGATTAAAACACTTGTCTAACGCAAACTGTTTTGCGAATAAAAAATGAAAGGTGCAAATATTTAATCTTCAAACCTTAAATCTAAATTTTTATATATTTAGATGAAAAATCTGCAAACAAAATTAAAACATCTCATTCGGTTTTGATTTTATAAAATTTTAAAAATTCAATCTAGTCACCTTTGGAAAAATATTATTTTATCTGTAGTATCTTTACTTTTCATGCTAACTATATCGTGTTGGGTATCAAATTTCATTAAATTTTACGAGCTTTATGATCGTTATTAAAACACTTGTCTAACGCAAACTGTTTTGCGAATAAAGAAATTGAAGGTGCAAATATTTAATCTTGAAAGAATAAATCTAAATTCTTATACATTTAGATGAGAAATCTGCAAACGAAATTAAAAAATCTTATTCGGTTGTGATTTTATAGAATTTTAAAAACTTCAATCTAGTTACCTTTGGAAAAATTACGTTTTTCCCAGTAGTACCTTTATTTTTCATGGTAACTATATCATGTTGGGTATCAAATTTCATGAAATTTTACGAGCTACATGATCGTTATTAAAACACTTGTCTGACGCAAACTGTTTTGCGAATAAAAAATTGAAGATGCAAATATTTAATCTTGAAACAATAAATCTAAATTCTTATACATTTAGATGAGAAATCTGCAAACGGAATTAAAATATCACAATCGGTTTCAACTTTATAGAATTTTAAAACTTCAATCTAGTTACCTTTGGAAAAAACACTATTTTATCTGTAGTATCTTTATTTTTAATGCTAACTATATTATGTTGGGTATCTAATTTCATTAAATTTTAGGAGCTATATGATGGTGATCAAAATACTTGTCTAACGCAAACTGTTTTGCGAATAAAAATGTGAAAGGTGCAAAAATTTAATCTTGAAACGTTAAACCTAAATTTTTATACATTTAGATGAAAAATTTGCAAATGAAATTAAAATATCACATTCGGTTTTGATTTTATTAAATTTTAAAAATTCAATCTAGTCACCTTTGATAAAAACATTATTTTATCTGCAGTATCTTTATTTTTCATGGTAACTATATCATGTTGGGTATCAAATTTCATTAAATTTTACGGGCTATATGATGGTGATTAAAACACTTGTCTAACGCAAACTGTTTTGCGAATAAAAATGTGAAAGGTGCAAATATTTAATCTTGAAACGTTAAATTTAAATTCTTATACATTTGGGTCAGAACTCTGCAAACGAAATTAAAATATCACTTTTGGTTTTGATTTTATAAAATTTTAAAACTTCAATCTAGTTACCTTTGAAAAAATATTATTTTATCTGTAGTATCTTTACTTTTCATGCTAACTATATCATGTTGGGTATCAAATTTCATTAAATTTTACGGGCTATATGATGGTGATTAAAACACTTGTCTGACGCAAACTGTTTTGCGAATAAAAAATGAAAGGTGCAAATATTTAATCTTCAAACGTTAAATCTAAATTTGTATATATTTAGATGAGAAATCTGCAAACGAAATTAAAACATCACAATCGGTTTAAATTTTATAGAATTTTAAAACTTCAATCTAGTTACCTTTGGAAAAAATACTGTTTTGTCTGTAGTAACTTTATTTTTTAGGATAACTATATCATGTTGGGTATCAAATTTCATTAAATTTTACGAGCTATATGATGGTGATTGAAATTCTTAACTAAAGCAAATGATTTAATAAATAAAAATTGAAATTAGCAAATATTAAATTTCAGCACAATAAATTTAAATTCGTACACATTCAGATCGAAAATCAACAAACTGAATAAAGATACCTCTTTTGGTTTTAATTTTACAGAATTTTAAAATTGCAATCTAGATACCCTTAAAAAAAAGTACATTTTCCTATGGATTTTTTTTTATTTTCTGTACTAATCACGTCGTGTTGGGTATTAAATTTTATTAAATTTTAAAAGCTACGTGATGATTATTACAATACACCATTAATCAGGATAATTTCATCATTAAAAATTAAATTAAATTACATTTAAATTTTTACAATAATCAATCTTTTTCTTCTTCCATTTGCACGTACAAGCGTCGGAGAATAATCAATTAGAAAATTTAAATAGTTTTGATAATAGGTTAATAAACGGAATAAAAAAATCTCATTCCGTTTCGATGTTATAGAATTTTAAAACTTCAATCAAGTTACCTTTGGAAAAAAATACTATTTTTTCTGTACCGCCGTTATTTTGCGTACTAACTATGCCGTGTTGGGTATCAAACTTCATGAAATTTTACTAGGTATTTGATGATGATTAAGATATTTACTTAAGGTGAATTGTTTTATAATTAAAAATTGAAAAGTGAAAATATTTAATTTTATTGCAATAAATTTAAATTCGTACACGTTCAGATATAAAATCTACAAACAGAACGGAAATATCTGTTTTGGTTTTAATTTTATACAATTTTAAAGGTGTAATCTAGATACCCTTGAAATTAATACTTTTTCTTTTATAATTTTATTGTTTTTAGTGGTAATCATGTCGTGTTTAGTATCGAATTTCGTTAAATTTTAAGAACTGCACGATGGTTATTAAAATATGCTTTTAATTTCTACCATTTCATGATTAATAATTTGATTAAATTAATATTCAATTTTATGATAATTAACTCAAAATTTAAATATTCTTGGTAATGGATCAGCAAACGGAATACAATTATCTTAATAGATTTCGATTCTACAGAATTTCAAAATTTCAATCTAGTCATCCTTGAAAATTATACTATTTTCTGTGTAGCACTTTTGTTTTGCACGCTAAGTGTGTCATGTTGGGTATCAAATTTCATGAAATTTTACGAGCTATACGATAATGAATAAAATATTTATCTAACGCGAATTGTTTTAAAAATAAATATTGAAAATTGGTAATATTTATTTGTGATACAATTAATTGAAGATCGTATATATTCAGATCTGAAATCTACAAACAGAATGGAAATAACTGTTTTGGTTTTAATTTTATACAATTTTAAAGCTACAATCTAGATACCCTTGAAATTAATACTTTTTCTTTTAGAATTTTTTAGTTTTTAGTGGTAATCATGTCGTGTTGGGTATCGAATTTCGTGAAATTTTAAGAACTACACGATGGTTATTAAAATGTGCTTTTAATTGCTATCATTTGATGATTAATAATTTGATTAAATTGATTTTCAATTTTATGATAATCTATTAGAAATTTAAATATTTTTGGTAATAAATCATCAAACGGAATTAAATTATTTCAATAGATTTCGATTTTAGAGAATTTCAAAATTTCAATCTAGTTATCCTTGAAAATTATACTATTTTCTCTGTAGTATTTTTTATTATGTATTTTAAGTGTGTCATGTTTGGTATCAAAATTTAGGAAATGAATTAGCAAACGGAATAAATATAATAATAAAAAATAGTTACAATCATAAATATGGCAATCGCATTTAAAGAATAAAAAAGGAGAATCTAATTGCCTCTGAAGGAAATACTATTTTTTTTACTTTAAGTTAATTTCGTGTATATTCAAAACATAAATCTACAAACAGAATTAAGTCATCTTTTTCGGTTTTAATTTTACAGAATTTTAAAATTACAATCTAGATACCTTGGAAAGAAAACTATTTTCCTAAGCAAATTTTTTGTTTTTTGTATTAACCATATGGTGTTTGGTATTAAAATTCATGAAATTTTAAGAGCTACATAATGAACATTAAAATTTGCTTCTAATTTGATGATTAAAAAAATAATATAATTAGTCCTTCAATTTTAAAGTAATCATGTAAAAATTTTAATATTCTTGATGATAAATCAACAAACGGAATAAAAAAATCTCTTTCGGTTTTGATTTTATTAAAATTTAAAATTTCAATCAAGTCGCCTTTGAAAAAATACTATTTTCTTTGTAGTGCGTTTGTTTTTTATGCTAACTATATCGTGTTTGGTATCAAGTTTTATGGAATTTTAAGGGCTATATGATGGTGGTTAAAACACGCACAATTTTTGGTGTTAAATAATAATTATAATAAATTAAATAACGTTGTATTTATATAAAATTGTATTTAAAATCTTATTAATTGCAGTTTATCGACATCCCGATGTTTTCGACGAAAGTGAACAATTTTTTCAAGTCGATAGTGGACGAAACGCTGAATTACAGGGAGAAACATTCGATAGTGCGTCCGGACATGTTGCATCTGTTGATGGAGGCGAGAAAGGGCAGATTGAAGTACGTGGAGGAGACGACGAAACAACAAACTGAATTTGCTGTTGTCGAAGAGGACGTTTTGGGTAAAGATGTGAAGAATATGAAGACGAGTATAACGAATGATGAAATTACGGCGCAAGCGTTGGTTTTTTTCTTCGCCGGATTCGAACCGGTGTCGACCAGTTTGAGTTTCTTGTTGCACGAGCTCGCACTTAATCAGGATATTCAGGCGCGATTACGAGATGAAGTTGATGCTGTTTACGCGAAGAACGGAGGGAAAATTCTTTACGATGATATTTTAACGATGAAGTATTTAGATATGGTAGTGTCAGGTAAGAATATTAATAATATTTGTTGTTAAATTAATTAGTAGTAGTAGAAGTAGTAGTAGTGTTAGGCTATCGACCACGTGGTCCTTCCGCCATGTGTCGTTTGTGTATTTGTGTATATGTTTAAATTGTAGAAACTTTAAGAAGATGGCCTGCAGTTCCTGTAATACACAGGATGTGCACGAAGGATTATAAAATTCCTGCTGTTGAGGAAGGTGAGAGTGATTTGTACTTGAAGAAGGGACAGTGTCTCTTCATACCGCATATAGGAATACATCACGATGAGAAGTATTATCGTGAACCTGAAAAATTCGATCCGGAGAGGTTCAGTGATGAGAATAAGGGTAACATTAAACCGATGACGTATTTACCATTCGGACACGGACCTAGGAATTGTATTGGTAAATATTTAATCATTGGAGTTTGTAAAAATGCTAATATTAATTTTTTAGGGTCAAGATTCGCTATATTGGAAATGAAACTATTCATTTGTAGTTTGATTAGGAATATTGAGATTCTCGCCATTGATAAAACTCCACAGCGTGTTAAATATAAGTGGCAAATAACACTCGCACCTGATACTGGTTTTTGGGTTGGATTTAAACGTAGAACAAAAACTGATTACGTTCCGTATTATTAATTATCTTTTAATTTCCGTTTTGTATTTTACAATAAATAATGATTGGTTTGTTTATCTAGCCTTTAATCCTAACATAAAGCCGTCTTTAGGACGAGTCGTAATTGATTTAGGTGATAGTTTGATTGGTATTGATGTTTTGGCGACTGGAACGAATTCGAATTTCCACACCATGTAAGCGAATAACACTTTGATTTCCAATAACGCAAACCGCGAACCTGTAATGTTAAAACTTTAATTTTTTAACGTGTTGGTGATGTGTTGTACTCACCAATACAAGCCCTAGGTCCGAGGCCGAAGGGTAAATACGAAAAGGGTTGGATTTTATGTTTATTCTCATCGGAAAATCTTTCAGGGTCGAATTTTTCAGGCTCTGGATAAAAGCGTTCGTCGCGATGTATTCCAATAATCGATACAGCAATAACATCACCAATTTTTAATTCAACATCCTTCTCATCAGGATTAATAGCTTCGATTTTATACGGTTTCGTGCATACTCTATCAGTTCCTTGAGCCGCCGGCCATTTCCTTAAAGTTTCTAAACATTTATGTGAATAAGAAGGTAATTTTAATCTCACCTGAAACGACCATATCCATATATTTCATCCCTATAACATCTTCATAAGCAGGTTTTCCATTAGTACGCCTCATAACAGCTTTAACTTCATTGAATAACTTTTCTTGAACATCGGAATTGATGGCCAATTCAGTGCTTAAGAAGCTTAGGACTAACGATGATGTTTCAAAGCCGGCGAAGAAGAAGATGAAGGCTTGGGCTGCGATGTCGAAATCTGTGAGTTCTACGCGCTTCATCTCGCGTTTACCAATACCGGATTCTTCGACGATGGCGAAACCACCATCCCCTAAATCATCGGCGTTATCTTCATGGCGTAATCTTCCTTTACGTGCTTCCAATAAGAGATGGATCATATCTGGACGTATAACATTATTTTCGATGCGGTAAGCTATTGTCTCTTTGATGGCGTTTAAGAAGAATTCGGTTATGTATTTAGGGAATACGCTAATTTTTAAAACCTATGATAATGTATGTTAATAAATTTGGTTAATGTATTAAATTATTCTTACGTTTAAAATAGTAGGTGCGAAATTGGCTAAGAGAATTTTTAACGATCTCAAACCAGTAAACGTCGTCAGATCCTTTCCCATCATAAAGAATGTGTTTTCCCTTTCCTTCAACGAATCGCACTTGAGACCGAACGCACAAGTCGCTATCACATCGTTGGTGTACCTCGTGAAGAGTTCCTTCATTTCGACTTCAATCACACCACTATTATTATTGTTAGAAAAATGATCGACCATTTGTTGCGCACACTCGGAAATAAGGACGAACATCGTCCTCATCTTACTACCAGTGAATGCCGGACTTAACATCGCCCTCATGTCCTTCCACTCTTGCCCGTTCAATTGCGCCAACGATCTGAAGAACAGGGGATCTTCACCACTGCTACCGATGTTTCTGTGATCGGTGAAGTGATCGAAATCTTTGATTCCGATGCGTTTAATCAATTCCAAATCGCGTATCAATAATGCCGGTGTTGTGAATTGAAATGTTCCATTATATCTTTAAAAAAAAATATTGCACTAATTGTAAACATTTTCCTATTATTAAATCTAGTATTACAATAATAAGACATGAAATTATAATTCTTCTTCGTCATTTTCTTGCCTATTTTAGCCTAAATGTACATATTTTTATGTAAAATAGAACGCTCTAGGGCTAATCATTGGCCCCACGTTGGGCGCCACTTTTTATTACGTTACACCGCGAACCAATGATAAGCCCTACAGCGTTCTATTCAGTAACGGTGGAGCTCGCTTTACAAAGGACAAAATTTTAGCTGAAGAACAATTTTAAAAGAAAACAATCAAGTTCACTCGAATTCGTTTTAACAACCAGTATCCTCCCCAAAAGTAGGCTTACCCTACTGTCAGCCGATAAAGTAAATATAAAAAAATAGGTAAAGTTGAAACCTGTGTTGTTCTAATTCTTTGTGAGAACTTTTTTTAAATTAATTGTATTTACAAACGTTTTATTTTCCTATTGTTATCAATCTTTATCTAATAATAGCACAGTATTATCAGGTTTGAATTTATTTTATCATCCTAATCGAAAACAACTTTGGATGCAATCACGACTTATAATGAAAATATGATTAAATCTTGTTATGAGCATAAATTTATAACTTAATTCAATCTTTATTAATATGAGCTATTAATTGTTATGAGTGTAAATTTATAATTTAATTCATTCTTTAATAATATGAGCTATTAATGAATAACTTACTACCTTAAGTGTCGAAAATCGTTGTAGAAATCGATGAATAGCTCGTAGAACGTCTTCCTTTTCGCCACCACCTTGAAGAAGTTGCCAAAAAACGGAATCGGTGTCTTATAAGGAATCCCCTTTTCCTTCCAGTAAAACAAAGGTTTTATGCCGAATACGTAAATCGCCACACACAATAAAACCAGTGAAACTATCCAAAAAATCATTCTGAAAAACCCCAAATAAATAAATACATCAAGTAATTAAATTCCTAATTTCAATAGTAAATAAAGTGATGGTAATTGATGAGTGTAATAAATAAAGTGTCTTATTTTTTTCTAATGTTTAATTTATAGTCTTAAATTATAAACAAGTTCATTAAATAAATTTACCCCAATGTTACTGTGTTTTACAATTATTTTCTAGGTTTGCAAGAAATTTGGCCTACTTTTAAACTGTACACATTTTGTAAATATCATATGAAATTTCCATTATAAAGTTATGTAACTTTTGGAAATAAATATATATTATTATTATTATTATAAACCAAACTTACTTATTAAGCCAAACAAAAAGATATTTATAATCTTTAATTATGAAAAAAAATCTGCTTAAACTTTCACACAATACGTTTAAATATAAATACTTTAAATTACGATTTATAAAAACAGAAATATTAAGTGAATGCTGTTCTTAAACAAAAACTTAATTAAAATTCATTCCGGAAACGATTTTTTTTAATCATCTCGCATCAACGTAAACATTATAAACATGTTTACGTTTGTATTGCTATTATTATTATAATGATTATTTATATAGATTAATGAAAATAGATCTTTTAATTAACTCACATGAAATATTTTGCGTTTGTTCGTCCTCGACGCGATTGCGACGACTGAATTAGTAGTCACCTTGAATTTGGATTTGTTCGTTCAGCTCAAGTGACGCGATGATGATAGTTTGGTCATTTTAATAGAAATAAACTTGAATTTGTAAAAGAAAACAACAATCGACGTGACCAAAATTTCTTAATGATGATTACTACGTGAAAATCCATAATACTTAATTTAGTGCTTATATTCTAAATATTAAAATTTCTAAATAGAGTTTTAGACATTAATTTGAATATTTAAATTTTAATGCAAAGTTTAAAATGAAAAAAAAAATTCAAGAGTCAAATTCATGAATCAAGTTTTCTGTAAATTGGATTTTCCGTCAGTAAATACTATTATTATTATTAAGTTTCATTACAATCATTCAAAGACTTAAAATATGTAAAACTTTAGTAACCATCATTTAGAACTTTATAATAATAATAATATAATATAATATAATAATGGCTACCCATTTTTTATTTATAATAAAATTTTAAATTACTATAACTCACTAATTTTTAGAAATAACTATGTCGTATGCCATATTGGATTAAAGAGAAAAAAATTACCTTTTGAATGACCTCACAGCCAACTATGTTTTCCATTTTAAAAAATGTAAGTTTGCGTCATATCTCGGAAAATAATGGCGATAAAAATGTTCTGATTATTTTTTATTAATCTGCATAAAATTATCGAAAACTTTGTCCTTTACAGTTTTTTTCTACCTGTTATAAAAACCGAGATATATTCATTTGAAAAAAATTGACACTATTTACTTTTTTCAAAATATCTAGTTACCCTTGACTTTTTTGAAAACTTTGAAAGTGGAATTTTATTCGTCTCGTAAATCTACACTTCTTTCCCCATTTAACCGTTTCTCTATCTCTTATAGTTTCCGAGATCCCCATAGAGAACATCGAAAAAAACTCACCCTGTATATATACGAAAATAAAAATACAAAATAAATCAACCTTGAGAGAAATGAATTTAAAAGGTTTAAAGATTTAATAAGTCCAAATTCAAATCTAAAAATTCAAGACTTAAAAATTCACAATTTTCAATTAATAATTCGAATTTCAAGATTCAAAATTCAAAATCTAACAATGAAAATTCAAAACTCAATAATTCAGAATTTTCAATTAAAAATTCAAATTTCAAAGTTCAAAATCTAACAATGAAAATTCAAAACTCAATAATTCAGAATTTTCAATTAAAAATTCAAATTTCAAAGTTCAAAATCTAACAATGAAAATTCAAAACTCAATAATTCAGAATTTTCAATTAAAAATTCAAATTTCAAAATTCAAAGTTCAAAATCTAAGAATGTCAATTCAAAACTCAAGAATGAAAATTCATAAGTGAATATTTAAGATTCAAGTTGTAACATTTTAAGAACGATAAATCAAAATTCAATGTACAAATTTAAAATTTCTTAAATTTAAAACTGGAACATTAAGATTAATAATTCAAGATCTTTAAGATACAAATTTAAGAATCAAAAATTTAAAACACAAGCTGCATGAGTTTACAAATCGTGAATCGACAATAAACCATCAAATTGTAAATCGCAAGATCTCCAAGATACAACATTTTAAATTCAAGTTTTAAAATCGAGATTTACGTACGAAAATTTAAGATTTGAAGATTTGAAAACTCAAACGTAAGTGGAGAAATGCTCATATTGATTTTATTTGTCTCATTATTAATTATTTCGGTTTATGATTCGAAAACTAATGATTAATAGATTCAAAACTCTAAGAACCAAAATTCTAAATTAAGATTCACGAGTTAAATATGAAAAGTCAAGGTCAAAGAGTCAAAATTCTAAGAAAATTCGAAAACTAATGATTAAAAGATTCAAAATTCTAAGAAAATTCTAAATTAAGATTCAAGAGTTAAATATGAAAAGTCAAGGTCAAAGTGTCAAAATTCTAAATTCAAGGCTCTAAACTTAAGCCTTGAATCTCGAGTCCTACTAAATTCATTAATTTTGACTCCTTTGATTTGATTCGTGAACATTTGAATTTTACGTCGTATTTTTGTTGTGAAATTTTAAATATTGCCATTTTAAAATTTGTCTAAAACTCTATAATATTTTTGAATTTTTATGACTAAAACTCTAAAGAAAACTCTCAATGTTGATTTATTTTGTATTTTTTTTTTCTAATGTACAAGTTATTATTTATTTATTTATTTATTTACGGCAAACGCCTTTTATACAAAATAAGTTTGACCACATTTATCATTGAAATTATTATAACTCTGAAAACCAAAATCCCCAAAAACCTTAAAAATAAACCACAAAAACATTAAACCTAAAATTTTTCACTTTTTATTTTTCTGAATACAAAGGCCTTTAATTTTTTGGAATTTTTTTTTTCTTTATTTACGGATTCAACCTTTTTTACAATAAATTATAATAACAAACAAATAAAAGCATCGATGGGAAATATAAAAAACTATAAAATAATATTATTAATAATAACAATAACAGAAACATAATAAATTAACTAAATAACAATTATTAACTTTTTTTGAATGATTATATTTAAAACTATAAAACTCTGAAATTCAAAAACTTTAGAACTCTAACATTTTGAAACTCTAAAGGTAAACCACAAAAATTGTAAACCTAAAATTTGATTTTTATATTTCTGGATTCAAATAATGTTTTTTTTTTAAATTTTTGTATTATTGAATATTTAAATTTTTTAATTTTCAAAATGACTGCATTTAAAAATGTTTTATTTTTTAAATTTTAGAATTTTGGAATTTTTTCATATTGGAATATTTAAATTTTTCAATTTTTCTATCTTTATGTCTAAAACTGTAAAACTTAATAATAAATAGAGATAACAGTAACTCAAAAAAATGAAAAATTCAATAATTATATAAATTTATACTTTGAATTCTAAATTTTTTTAATTTGGAATTTTTGAATTTATATGTCTAAAACTTTAAAACTCTAAATTTCTAAAACTCTGTATCTCTAAAACTAAATCACAAAACTGTAAAACTGTTAAATTCTTGAAATTTTGAGTTCCTGAATTTTAGAATGTTTAAATTTTCGAGTTTACAACTCCTAAACTTTTAAACTCTAAAAATGTAAACCTCTAAAACTCTTAAACTCTAAGAGTCTAAAACTCTAAAACTAAACTACAAAAACTATAAATCTAAAATGTTTCAATTGTTATAATTTTGAGTTTTTAAATTTTTGAATTTTTTATTGATATTTGAAACTTACAATTCTAAAACGACCTTATGACTCTTGAATTTCCAGTATGTTAGAGATTTATATATTTTAAGATTTTTAGATTTTAGAATTTAAAAATTCAGAGTTTTCCAAAATTCAGAAATTCAAAAAAACTCAGAAAGTGCTAAAATTAGAAAATATAAACATTAAAAAATTCTGAGTTTTCTAAAATTGAATAGTTTAAACTAAAAAAGTTCCAAAATTCAAAAGTTAAAAAATTCTAAATTTCCAAAATTCAAAAGTTCAAAAATTGTGAGTTTTCTAAAATTCAAAAGTTTGAAAGTTCAAAAATTCTGACTTTACTAAAATTCGAAAATTGTATAATTCAAATTCCAAGATTCCAAAATTCTAAATTTAAAAAATTACAAAATTCAAAAGTTAATAAATTAAAAAATTTTGAAAATTAAACAATTTCAAAATTCTAAAGTTAAAAAATTGTTTTCTAAAATGTTAAAATTGAAAAATACAAAGGTTTATAAATTCAAAAATTTATTATTTCTAAAAATTCAAATATTTAAATGTTCGAAAGTTCAAAAATTCTGAGTTTTCTAAAATTCGAAAATTTAAAAATTCAAAAGTTTGAAAGTTCAAACATTCAAAAAGTCTGAGTTATCTAAAATTTGAAAATTTAAAAATTCAATAATTCAAAAACTCAAAAGTTCAAACATTTAAAAATTCAAAAAGTTTGAGTTTTTTAAAATTCGAAAATTTAAAAATTCAAAAGTTTGAAAATTCAAGAATTCAGAGTTTTCTAAAATTAAAATATTCAATAATTCAAAAGTTCGAAAGTTCGAAACATTTAAAAATTTCAAAAATGAAAAATTTCGAAAATTCAAAAGTTCAAACATTCGAAAATTCTGAGTTATCTAAAATTTTTAAGTTCAAACATTTAAAAATTCAAAAATTCTGAGTTCTAAAATTCAAAATTTTGAAAGTTCAAAAATTCGACAATTCAAATGTTTAAATGTTCAAATTTTCAAAAATTCAGAAAGTCAAATACCCCAAAAATTGTGAAAATTCAAATATTTAAATATTCAATTTTTTATTAAAAGTTCAAAATTTAAAATAAACTTTTTTTTTAGATTTTTTGAAAGATTTTCAAGATTGTAAAGTTTTTCAGGACTGTCAAGTTTGTCAAGATTGCAAAGATTGTCAAGAATGTGAAAATTGTGAAGATTGTCAACATTGTTAAGATTTTTAAGATTGACAAGGATTGTTAAGATTGGCAAGATTGTGAAGATTTTCAAAATTGTCATAATTGTTAAGATTGTCGAGATTTTCAGGATTGTTTAGATTGTCAAGAAAATCAAGATTGTCAAGATTGTGAAGATTCTCAATATCGTCAAGATTTTAAAAATTGTCAGAATTGTCAAGATCGTCAGTACTGTTAAAAGATTTTCAGGATTGTTCATAATATTAATATTATCAAAATTGTCAAGGTTCTGAAACGGTCATAATTGTCAATATCGTCAAAATTTTCAAGATGGTCAGGATTGTTAAGATTGTCAGTTCTGTCAAGTTTGTTTGGATTGTCATTATTTTCAAGATTGTAAAGATTATCAACAAAATCAAGATTGTGAAGATTTTCAATATTGTCAGGTTTTTCAAAATTGTCAAAATTTTCAAGGTTTTCAAGATTTTTAAGATTTTCTAAATATTTAAGATTCTCTGTACTGTTAAGATTGTCAAGATTTTCAATATTGTCAAGATTTTCCATATTGTCAAGATTTTTAAAATTGCCGGGATTGTCAGTACTGTCATAATTGTTAAGATTGTCAAGATTTTTTAAATTGTTAAGAAAATCAAGATTGTGAAGATTGTCACGATAGTCAAGATTGTCTAGATAGTCAAGATTGTCAACATCGTCAAAATTTTCAAGATTGTCAAGATTGTTAAGATTGTTAAGGATTCTTAAGATTGCGACGATTGTCAAGATTGTTAAGATTGTCAAGATTGTCAACGTTTTTAATATCGTCAAGATTGTCATGATTGTAAGATTTTCAGGATTCATTAAATTGTCAAGAAAATCAAGATTGTCAAGATTATGAAGATTGCGAAGATTGTCAACATCGTCAAGATTTTCAAGATTGACAGGATTGTTAAGACTGTCAGTTCTGTCAAGTTTGTTTTGATTGTCATTATTTTCAAAATTGTTAAGAATGTCAAGAAAATCAAGATTGTGAATATTATCAAGAATGTGAAAAGTGTAAAGATTGTTTAGATAGTCAAGATTGTCAACAATCGTTCAAGATTGACAAGGATTGTTAAGATTGTTAAGGTTTTTAATATCGTCAAGATTTTCATGATTGTCAGGATTTTCAAAATTGACAGGATTGTCAAAATTGTCAAGATAGTCAAAATTGTCAAGATTGTCAATATCTTCAAAATTTTCAAGATTGTTAAGATTGTCAGTTCTGTCTAGTTTGTTTTGAGTATCATTATTTTCAAAATTGTTAAGAATGTCAAGAAAATCAAGATTGTGAAGATTGTCAAGAATGTGAAAAATGTAAAGATTGTCTAGATAGTCAAGATTGTCAACATCGTTAAGATTTTCAAGATTGACGAGGATTGTTAAGATTGTTAAGATTTTCAAGATTGTTAAGATTGTTAAAATTGTTAAAATTGTTAAGGTTTTTAATATCGTCAAGATTTTCAAGATTTTCATGGTTGTTAAGATTGTCAATATTTTCAGGATTGTTTAGATTATCAAGAAAATCAAGATTGTCAAGATTGTTAGGATTTTTAAAATTAACAGGATTGTGAAAATTGTCAAGTTAGTCAAAATTGTCAAGACAAGATTGTAATTATTGTTCAGTTTGTTAAGATTATTGAGATTGGTAATATTGTCAAGATAATAAATAAATAAATAAAATAAAAATAAATAAAGATTTTTAATGTTTTCACGATTTTCAAGATTGTTAAGATTATCAGTACTGTTAAGATTGTCAAGATTTTTAAGATTGTTACGAATATCAAGATTATCAAAATTGTTAAGATGGATTTTTTTAAAGATTATTAAGAAAATCAAGATTGTGAATATTGTCAAGATAGTCACCATTGTCAGGATTTTCAAGTTTGTTAAAATTGTTAAGATTGTCAGTTCTGTCAAGTTTGTTTTTATTGTCAAGAATATCGAGATTGTCAAGAATGTCAAGATTGTCAGAATTGTCAAGATTGTTAAGATTTATAAGATTATCAAGATAGCCAAAATTGTCAAGATTAGACTGTCAATATTGTTAAGATTGGTAAGATTGTCGGGATTATCAAGAATTTCAAGATATTCAAGATTGTTAAGATTATCACTATTGTTAAGATTGTCAAGATTTTTAAGATTGTTACGAACATCAAGATTATCAAAATTGTCAAGATTGTGGAGATTGTCAAGATAGTCAATATCGTCAAGATTTTCAAAATTGTCAAGATCGTCAGTACTGTTAAAATTGTTAAGATTGTCAAGATTTTTGAGGCTGTTAAGATTTTCAGGATTGTTCATAATATGAATATCATCAAAATTGTCAAGATTGTCATTATCGTCAAAATTTTCAAGATTGTTAAGATTGTCAGTTCTGTTTTGATTGTCATTATTTACAAGATTGTTAAGATTGTCATGAAAATCAAGATTGTAAAGATTGTCAAGAATGTGAAAATTGTGAAATTGTCAAGATAGTCAAGATTTTTAACATTGTCAGGATTGTCAAAATTGTTAAAATTGTTAAGATTGCCTATTCTGTCAAGTTTGTTTTGATTGTCAAGAATATCAATAATGTCAAGATTGTCAACTTTAAAAATTCGAATAATCAAATGATTTCATATTTAAATATTCAATTTTTATATGAATTAAAATTTTGAAAAGTCAAAGCCTTTTAGATTTTTAGAAATTTTTGACATTTTCACGTTTGTCAAGTTTGTCAAGATTTTTAAGATTGTAGAGATTGTCAACATCGTTAGGATTGTCAAGAACATTAGGACTGCGAAAAATGTCTTAATTGTAAAGATTGTCAATATCGTCAAAATTGTTAGGAGTGTCAAGATTACCAAGATTAAGTTTGTCACGATTGTCAATATCGACAGGATTTTCAATTTTCATTGTCAATATTGTTAATTTTTTTTAAAGAATATTAAGATAAGGTACGGTTGTCGAGATTGTCAAGATTGAAAGGCTTGTCAAGATTTTCAAGAATTTTAAGATTGTCAAGATTTTCAATATCGTCAAGATTTTCAAGATTTTTAAGATTTTCAAGATTGTTAGGAATATCAAGGTTGTCGCGATTGTCAAGATTGTTAAGATTGTCAGGATAAGATTTCCAAGATTGTCAAAATGGTCAAGATAGGATTTTCATAATTGTCAACTCTTCTTAAGATTGTTAAGATTGGTAAGGCTTGTTAAGATTTTGAAGATTTTTAAGATTGTCAAATTGTTAAGATTGTCAAGATTTTCAAGCTTGTTAAGATTGTCTCAAGCTTGTGAAGATTGTCACTACTGTAAACTTTGTCAAGATTTTAAGATTATCAGGATATTCAAGTTTATCAATATCGTCAAGATTGTCAAGAATGGTAAGATTGTTAAGATTGCAAAACTGTCAAAAATTCTAAACAATGATTGTCAAGATTAAGATTGTTGAGATTGCCGAGATTGTCACGATTGTCAGTGTTGTCAAAATTGACAATCGTCATAAAATTTTCAAGGTTGCCAAAATTGTCAAGATAAGACAATATTGTTAAGTTTTTTTAAGATAATTAGGATTGTGAAGATTGACAGGATTGTCAAGATTTTTAAGATATTTAACATTGTCAAGATTTTTAATATCGTCAAGATATTCAAGATTGTTAAGATTCTCAAAATTGTCAATACTATCGAAATTGTCAAGATTTTCAAGATTGTCAATATCGTCAAGTCTGTGAGGATTGTTAAGATTAAGATTTTTACGATTTTCAAGATTGTCAAAATAGTCAAGATAGTACTTTCAATGTTGTTAAGTTTTCTTAAGATTATTAAGATTGGTAAGGTTGTCAAAATTGTAAGGCTTGTCAAGATTTTTTTCAAATTGTCAAGATTGTCAAGATTGTTAATATTACCAAGATTGATAATGTTGATAGGATTTTCAGGTTTATCAAAATTGTCAAGATAAGATTGTGAATATTGTCAAGTTTTTTAAGATTATTAAAATTAAGATTGGTAAGATTGTTGAGATTGTCAATATTGTCAAAATTGACAGGCTTGTCAAAATTGTCAAGATTGTCATGATTAACAATATAAGTGATTGTCAAGATTGTCAGGGTGGTGATATTAAGATTTTCAAGATATTTAAGATTGTTAAAATTGTCAAT
Organism: Ontholestes murinus; assembly: GCA_963969525.1. Lineage (NCBI taxonomy): Eukaryota > Metazoa > Arthropoda > Insecta > Coleoptera > Staphylinidae > Ontholestes > Ontholestes murinus. Next base: position 1,041,703 of record OZ018389.1, on the reverse strand, counting down.
ATCTTCAAGATTGTTAATTGTTAAAATTGTCAAGATTGTTAGTACTGTCAAGATTGTTTTCATCGTCAAGGTTGTCAGGATGGTTGGGGAGATTGTCAAGATTTACAAGATATTCCAGATTGTTAGTATTGTCAAAATTGACAGGCTTGTCAAAATTGTCAAGATTGTCAGGATTAACAATATAAGTAATTGTCAAGATTGTCAGGATATTTAAGATTGTTAAAATTGTCAATATCTTCAAGATTGTTAATTGTTAAAATTGTCAAGATTGTTAGTACTGTCAAGATTGTTTTCATCGTCAAGGTTGTCAGGATGGTTGGGGAGATTGTTAAGATTTATAAGATATTCCAGATTGTTAGTATTGTCAAGATTGTCAATATCGTCAAGGTTTTCATAATTGTCAGGATTGTCGATTTGTAAAGATTGTCAAACTAGTCAAGTTTGCTAATATCGTCAATATTGGCAGGATTGTCAAAATTGTCAAGATTTTAAGTGATTGTCAAGATTATCAAGATGATCAAGATTGTCAAGATATTCAAGATTGTCAATAACGTCAAGATTGCCAATATCGTCAAAATTAACAGCATTGTCAAAATTGTCAAGATTTTCAGTGATTGTCAAAATTATCAGGATGGTCAAGATTGTCAAATTATTAAAAATTGTTAGTATTGACAAGATTGTCATGATTGTCAATATATTCAATATCAAGATTGTCAAAATTGCTAGTACTGTCAAATTTGTAAGATTTTCAAGATTGTCAATATCGTCAAAATTGCCAGTTTTGTCAAGTGTGTTAGGATTGTCAAAATAGTCAAGATTGCTAATATCGTCAATATTGACAGGACTGTTAAAATTGTCAAGATTTTAAGTGATTGTCAAGATTATCAAGATGGTTAAGATTGTCAAGATGGTCAAGATTGTCAATATCTTTAAGATTGCCAATATTGTCAAAATTGACAGCATTGTCAAAATTGTCAAGATTTTCAGTGATTGTCAAAATTATCAGGATGGTCAAGATTGTCAAATTATTCAAGATTGTTAATATTGACAAGATTGTCATGATTGTCAATATATTCAATCAAGATTGTAAAAATTGCCAGTACTGTCAAATTTGTAAGATTGTCAAGATTGTCAATATCGTCAAGATTGTCAGTTTTGTCAAGTTTGTTAAGATTGTCAAAATAGTCAAGATTGCTAATATCGTCAATATTGTCAAGATTTTAAGTGATTGTCAAGATTATCAAGATGGTCACGATTGTCAAAATGGTCAAGATTATCAATATCTTCAAGATTGCCAATATCGTCAAAATTGACAGCATTGTCAAAATTGTCAAGATTTTCAGTGATTGTCAAAATTATCAGGATGGTAAAGATTGTCAAATTATTCAAGATTGTTAGTATTGACAAGATTGTCAATATATTCAATATCGTCAAGATTTTTAAGATTGTCAAACTTGCCAGTACTGTCAAATTTGTCAAGATTTTCAAGATTGTTAAGAATATCAAGATTGTCTAGATAGTCAAGATTGTCAATATCGTCAAGATTGTCAGAATTGTCAAGATTGTTAAAATTGCCAAGATTAAGATTGTTAAGATTGTCAAGATTGACACTATTGATAGGATTAAGCTTATCAAGATAAGATTGTCGATATTACTGAGTTTTTTAAGATTATTAAGATTGGTAAGTTTGTTGAGTTTGTCAGGATTGTCAATATTTTCAAGATATTCAAAATTGTTAAGATTGTCAATATCGTCAAGATTTTCAAAATTGTCAGGAATGTCACGACAATTTTCATTGTCAATATTGTTTTTTTTTTAAAGAATATTAATATGAGGTAAGGTTGTCCAGATTGTCAGGATTGTAAGGCTTGTCAAGAATTTTAAGATTGTCAATATCCTCAAGATTTTCAAGACTGTTAAGATTGTCAAAATTGTTAAGATTTTCAAAATATTCAGGATTGTCGATTGGTTAAATTGTCAAGATTCTTTTCATTGTCAAGATTGTCGATATCGTTAAAATTGTCAAGATGGTGAGGATTGACAAGATAAGTGATGGTAATGAAAATATTTTATTTAGTTTTGATTTTATAGAATTTTAAAATTTCAATCTAGTCGTCCTTGGAAAAAAGTACACTTTACACTGTAGTGCCTTTATTTTTCGATCTAAATATATCGTGTGGGGTATCAAATTTCGTGAAATTTTATAAGCTATACGATTATAACGAAAAGGATATTTGTTTTATAACATGTAATCGATTTTAACATACTACAATCCTCTAATATTTTTAGTGACGTGCTCTTTGTGCGGTTTTTTTTAATGAAACTGGCGCTGTATATGTGTATGAAATGTTTGTGTATGTGTAGGGTGGGTGGGTGACCTCTAACCCACCCTCCAATCAGTAAAATAATTTAGAGGTGTGTTATTAAAACTATTATAATGTTTGTTGAAGTATTCGACACTTATCGCGTAATCGCAATTAAATGGATAGCCTCGTCCTTGAATGTGCTCGTTATAAACATTCATATCTCCACCGAGTAGATAGATGCAGTTTGTTGAAAAATTAACAATTAATGTAAGTTTTATCGTCTTTAAATATTAAACATTGTTGTTTTTGTATGATTGAAATACGTTTTACTATTTATATGTAATAATTTCAGCTTTAACTATTTACAGAATGATGATGTTGATAATATTATCAGCTCTAATATGTATGATTGTATACGTGTTGTTGATAAAACCATTATTTTACTGGAAGGAAAAAGGAATCCCATTTAAAACGCCGGTGCCAATTTTTGGAAACTTTTTCAAGGTGATGATAAAAAAGCAGACTTTCTATGAATGTTTTATTGAATTCTATAATGATTTTCCTAAATTAAGGTACGTAAATATTGAAATCACTTAAAATATTTTAATTTTTTTTTTATTTTCAAAGATACAATGGAGCGTTTCTATTTAATAAACCCGCATTGGTTATTCGCGATTTGGAGTTAATCAAACAAATCGGAATTAAAGATTTCGATTATTTCACCGATCATAGGGATGTGGGTAGCAAGGATGTGGATGCGTTATTTTCGAAAAATTTGGCCCAATTGAACGGTGATGAGTGGAAGGAGATGAGGGCGATGTTAAGTCCCGCTTTTACCAGCAGTAAGATGAAGGCGATGTTTGTATTAATTTCAGAATGTGCGCAACAGATGGCGCAACACTTTTCAATTAGGAATGGAGAAATTACGGAAATTGATTTGAAGGATGTTTTCACGAGATACACGAACGATGTGATTGCGACCTGTGCGTTCGGTGTTAGGTGTGATTCGTTGAAGGAGAGGGATAATAGTTTTTTCGTGATGGGAAGAGATGCAACTACATTTTCAGGGCTGAGATCTATTAAAATGCTTATAGCCAATTTTGTTCCCAGTATTTTAAAAGTAATTATTAATATGTTTAGTGTTTTTATAATTATTTAATTTTTTTATTAAGGTTTTTAAAATCAGCGTATTTCCAAAATACGTAACCGATTTTTTCCTCAACGTCATCAAAGAAACGATTGTTTATCGCGTTGAAAATAACATCATACGTCCTGATATGATTCACTTATTACTCGAAGCTCGTAAAGGAAGATTAAGCCATGAAGACAATCCTCAAGATGCGGGTGATAAAGGCTTCGCTATAGTCGAGGAATCTGGTATTGGTAAAAGGAAGATGACACGTGTAGAACTATCAGATGTTGACATCGCCGCTCAAGCTTTTATATTCTTTTTCGCCGGTTTCGAAACCTCCTCCACAATCTTAAGTTGTATGGCCACGGAATTGGCAATTAATTCGGACGTCCAGGAAAAATTATTCTTAGAAATTGATGATGTTATGAAGCGCACTAACGGAAAACCTGGTTATGAAGATATTACAGGAATGAAATATATGGACATGGTTGTTTCAGGTTGATCACACCTTAAATATTTGAATTAATTAATTTTTTAAACGTCCTAATTGTAGAAACTTTAAGAAAATGGCCAGCCGGACCAATGACGGATAGAATATGCACGAAACCCTATACAATTAAAGCAACCACACCCGAAGAAAGTGACGTTGAGTTAAATCCTAAAGACACGATTATGATTCCAATTTTGGGTTTGCATCGTGACGAAAAGTTTTATCCGCAACCGGAAAAATTCGACCCTGATAGGTTTTCGGATGAAAACAAACATAAAATTACACCGTTTACGTATTTACCTTTCGGCATCGGACCAAGGGCTTGTATTGGTGAGTTTATACACTAATCACATGTCAATAAAATAAAGTTTTAACATTACAGGTTCAAGATTTGCACTGTTGGAAATCAAAGTGTTATTCGCTTACATGTTGTGGAAATTTGAATTCGTTCCAGTGGCGAAAACCTCAATTCCAATTAAACTCTCTACGAAATCTTTAAGAATCGAACCTGTAAATGGATTTTGGTTAGGATTAAAAGCAAGAAAATATTAAAATTGTTTTATAATTACTTTTGTAGACAATAAAATTTCATCATAACTTTAAATTGATAACTCGTGTGTATATTTACGTATTCAATACAAATAACGATTAGATTCTTATCTAAACTAAAAGCTAAATCCGTTTTGAGTAAATTTTGAAAATATCAACTAATAGCAATTGTTTTTATATTCATTTTCAAGTCGTTAGATTTTGGAAAATTTCATCAAAACTTTAAACTGATTTCTCCTGTGAATACGTGAATTTTTTTTAAATTAAATTTGTAGATTTTGACTTAACCTTTAAGCTATATTTGTTTTGAGTAAATTTAAAAAAATTCAACTCGACAGCAATTGTTTTTATAATTATTCTTCAAGATATTATAATATGGGAAATTTCATCAAAACTCTAAGGTAATTTCCGTTGTTAATATTTTGAGATTTTAAACTTTGGTCTATAAAATCAAAACTGAATCTATTTTGAGTAAATTTTAAAAGTAGCAATTGTTTTTTAATTATTTTTTTATTACATCAGAATTTCATTAAAATTTCAAATTGACAACTTCACATTTAAATCTTTGAAGTTTTAGTACAAATAATTTTTAAATTTTATTTTAAACTTCAAGTTGAATATATTTTGAGTAATTTTTTAAAATCTAAACTCAAAAACAATGGTTTTTAAAGAAATTATAATTTTGGAAATTTTTATTTAAACTGGAAATTGTTTTCTCGTGTAAATATTTGGGGATTTAGATAAAATAAAACTTAAATTTTAGACTAAATTTAAAGCTAAATCTATTTTACATAAATTTAGAAAATTTCAGCTCAACAACAATTGTTTTTACATTTATTTTTCAAGATGTTATAATTTGGAACATTTAATAAAAACTCTAAATTAATTTCTGGCGTGATTGTTTGGAAATTTAGAAACAATGTATTTTTAATTTCACCTTTCACCTATTTTGAGTGTATTTTGCAAATATTAACTCGTAGGCAATTGTTTTTATTTATTTATTATTAAGGCAAATAAATTTTGGAAATTTCACCATAACTGTAAGATTATTATGTAAATTTAATATAAATAACTTTTAAATTCTCATTTAAATTTGAAGCTGAAACTATTTAAAGTAAATTTGTAAATTTTCAAGTCAGCAGCAATTGTTTTTATACTTATATTTCAAGCCAATCGAAATTGATAAATTTCATTAAAATTATAAGTTGAATTTTCGTGTAAAAATGTGGAAATTTTGTAATTTTTTTTTAAAATTTTTGTTCTAAGCTTAAAGCTGAATCATTTTTAAGTAAATTTTGAAAATTTTAAATCATTAGAAGTTGTTTATATATTTATTTTTCAAGTTATTATATTTCAGAAAATTTCATATGTTAATAATTTTTCATAATATTTTGTGATTTAGATGAAATAATTTTCTACTTTTGATTTGTAATCAAATCTGAATATATTTTGAATATATTTTTAATAGTTGTTAATTGTTTTTATATTAATATTTGAAAACATTAAAATTTTGATTTTTTTTTAAACTCACATGATTTCTCATTTGAATATCTGCAATTTTAGTAGGAATAATTTTGATGTTTTTATTTTAACTCAAATCCCTAACTGTTTTAAGGAAATTTTTAAAGTTTTAACTCAAAATCATTTGTTTTTATATTTATTTTCAAGAGATTATAATTTGAGAAATTTCATCAAAATTTAAAGTTAATTTCTCTTGTAAATATTTGGAGATTTAGAAGAAATAATTTTTATATTTTCATCATAACTCAAAGCCAAATATATTTTGAGTAAATTTCTAAACTTTAAACTCGGCAGCAATTGTTTTATATTCATTTTTTAAGTGATTAGAATTTGGGAAATTTCATGAAAAGTTAAAGCTGATTTCTTGTGTAAATATTCGGAGATTTAATAAAAATAATTATTAGATTTTTTATTAGAACTTAAAGCTGAATCTATTTTGAGTAAAATTTAAAATTTTTCAACTCGATAGCAATTGTTTTTATATTTATTTTTCAAGACATTCGAATTTGGGAAATTTCATCAAAACTCTAAGTTGATTTTCCGTGTGAATATTTGAAAAATTTGGTAGAAATTATATTTAAATTTTCTTCTTAACTCAAGGCAGAATCTATTTTGAATAAAAATACGAATTTTTAACTCAGTAGCAATTGTTTTTTTATACTTTTTTTCAAGAGATTATAATTTGGGAAATTTCATCTAAACTTTAAATTGATTTCTAGTGTGAATATTTTGAAATTTCCTAAAAATATTCTTATTATTTTGGTCTAAACGTAAAGCTAAATCCATTTTAAATAAATTTTGAAAATTAAAACTCATTAGAAACTGTTTTTATATTTATTTTTCAAGTAATAAAAATTAGAGAATTTTCATCAAAAAATTAAGTTGAAATCTCTTGTGAATATTTAGAGATTTAGCTGTAATAATTTTTAAGTTTTGATTATAACTCAAAGCCTAATCCATTTTGAGTAAATTATTTAAATTCAAACTCAACAATAAACATTTTTATGTTAATTTTTTAAGATGTTATAATTTGGAAAATTTCATCAAAACTCGTGTGAATATTTGGTGATTTAATAGAAATAATTTTTAGATTTTTATTTGATCTTAAAGCTAAATTTATTTTGAGTAATTTTCAGAAATTTCTATTCAGTAGCAATTGTTTTTATGTTTATTTTTAAGATAATTTAATTAGGGAAATTTTAACAAAACCCTAAATTAATTTCTCGTGTAAATATTTTAGGATTTAATGGAAGTTGTTTATAAATTTTGATTTAAACATAAAGCTAATTCTATTTTGAGTAAATTTTAAAAGTTTCAACTCGACAGAAATTGTTTTTATATTTATTCTTCAAGATATTATAATTTGGTAAATTTGATTAAAAATTTCTGTTGTGAATATTTAGAGATTTAGTGTTAATACATTTAAAATTTTTATTTAAACTCAAAACTGAATCTATTTTGAGTATATTTTAAAAATTTCAACTCGACAGCAATTGTTTTTATATTTATTTTTCAAGTTATTACAATTGGGAAAATTTCATCAAAATTCTACGTTAACTTTTATGGTTGATATTTTAAGTTCTAATTGAAATAATTTTAAAATTTTGTTTTAAACTCAAAGCTGAATGTATTTTGTATAAATTTCGAAAGTTTTAATTAGATAGCAATTGTTTTTATATTTATATTTCACGATCTTAGAATTTGAGATATTTTATCAAAATTCTAATTCGATTTTGTGTGAATACCTAAAGATTTTGTAAAAATAATTTTTGAATGTTCATCTTAACTTGAAGCTGAATTTAGTTTGAGTAATTTTTGAAAGTTTCAACTCAGCAGCAATTGTTTTAACACTTATTTTTGAATTCATTAGAAGTTGGAATATTTTATTAAACTTTAGGTTAATTTCTCAGATGAATATCTAATACTTTAGTACAAATAATCTTTAGATTTATGTTCAAATTAAAGCTAAATCTATTTTGGTTAAATTTGTAACGTTTAAAATTAAAAGCAATCGTTTTTATATTTGTTTTTAACGAAATTATAATTTGGGACATTTCTTCGAAATTAAAAGTTGATTTCTCCTGTGGATATTTGGAGATTAAGTAGAAATACTGTTTAGATTTGCACTTAAACTTAAAACTAAATCTATTATGAGTAATTTCTGAAAATTTTAACACAGTAGCAATTGTTTTTATATTTATTTTTCAAGCAATTAGAATTTGGGATTTATCAAAATTTATACACAAACTTTTTTGTATGAATAACTAGAGATTTAGAAGATTTGTATTAAATTTTAAATCTATATTTAATGCTAAATTATTTTTGCGTAAATTATACCGCAGCAGCAATTGTTTTAATATTTGATTTTAATATATTTGCATTAGGAAAAATTGAAGAAAACATTAAGTGAATTTCTCGTGTGAGTATTTAGAAATTCAGTACGAATAATTTTTAAATTTAATTTAACATCTATTTTAAGTAAAACTCAGAAGTTGTAACGCGTTTTTATTTATTTCTTTGTTTATTTTTTTCGGATATTCCAATTTGAGAAATTTCATTAAAACTTCAATTAATTTCTCGTGTGAGTATTTAAAGATTTAGAAAAAAAAAAGAAAAAAAGTTTTTAACGTAAGGCTGAATCTATTCTGATTGAATTTTAAAAGTATCAATTCAGTAGTTTTTGTTTTTATATTTGTTTTTGAAGATATTATAATTTGGAGCATTTAATGAAAACTCTAAATTAATTTCTCGTTTAAATATTTACAAATTTCGAAGATTAAAGTTTTAGAATTTTGTCAAAAATTAAAGTCAAATCTATTTTGAGTGAATTTCTAAACTTTTAAACTTTTAAAAAATTGTTTCATATTTATATTTCAAGTTATTAGAATTTGAAAATTTTCTTAATGGATTTCTCATGTAAATATTTTAATTATTCAGTAGGAATTATTTTTTAATTCTCATGTAAAATTAAAATTAAATCTTTTTTTGATGGATTTTCCAAAATTTCAATTCAACAGCAATTGTTTTTGTTTTATTTTTTCAAGTCATTAAAATTTGGGAAATTTCATCAAAAATCAAAGTTGATTTCTCGTGCGAATATTTGGAGATTTAAAAAAATAGTTTTTAGATTTTGGTGTAGAAAAAAATTTAATCTATTTTGAGTAAGTTTTGCTAGAGACCACCCACCCACCCTACATATGTATTTTAACTTCAATAAATACATTGTGATTGCATTTTTCAAAATTATGATTAAAAATGTTGTTTTTATTTCTTTGATAATAGAACACTATTTGTAGATTAAATATAGTGGCATATGTAGGGTGGGTGGGTGGCCTCTATCACACTTTCCAACCAGCAAAACATATTCAAGAAGTTGACATAAATTTTATTGCATCAGTAAATTTCCATTCAATTTTTTTCCTAAGAGACTACTCTAAAGAAAACTATTTTACTCTAAACACTGTTTCGTATTTTACTGATTCAAGGGTGGGATAGAGGCCACCCACCCACCCTACATATGCATTTAAACTTCAATCAATTCACTATGATAGTATTTCTAAAATCACCATTAAAGAATTTGTTTTTATTTTTCTGGAAATAAAACACTCTTTGTAGTTTAAATAAAAGTGCATATGTAGGGTGGGTGGGTGGCCTCTATCCCACTCTCCAATCAGTAAAATATCTTCAAAAAATTTCACATTAAAATTTTACACCGACAAACTTTCATTTCAATTTATTTCTGAGAAAAACTATTTCTACTGATTTAAAAATTGTTTAAGAAAATAATAAAACAATTGTTATAATTGTAAAATTTTTAAAATTCACTCAAAATTAAATCTACTTTACATCTACATTTAAATATCCATTTATTTCCACCCAGATTTCCAAAAATTCCGCACATAAACGCACCGTGTTTAATTTAAAAATTCAAATTGTAAAAATTGTTTGAAAACAATAGTAAAACAAATGCTACGAACATTAAATTTTTAAAATTAACTCAAAACTAATTCTACTTTACGTTTACATAAAAATATCAACACATTTCCACCTAGATTTTCAAAAAAATCGCACTTAAACGTGACTGAAATTTTTTTGGTCCTTATAAACTGACAGTGATTAAAGTTTTTGTGTATATGTAGGGTGGGTGGGCGCCCACTATCACACTTTCCAACCAGCAAAACATCTTCAAAAAACTTGACATAAATTTTATTGCATCAGTAAATTTCCATTCAAATTTTTTCCTAAGAGACTACTCTAAAGAAAACTGTTTTAGTCGAAACACTGTTTCGTATTTTACTGATTGAAGGGTGGGATAGAGGCCACCCACCCACCCTACATATGCATTTAAACATCAATCAATTCACTATGATAGTATTTTTAAAATCACCATTATAGAATTTGCTTTTATTTTTCGTGGAAATAAAACACTCTTTGTAGTTTAAATGAAAGTGCATATGTAGCGTGGGTGGGTGGCCTCTATCCCACTTTCTAATCAGTAAAACATCTTCAAAAAATTTCACATTAAAATTTTACACCAACAAAGTTTCATTTAAATTCATTTTTGAGAAAAACTCTTTCTACTAATTTAAAAATTGTTTGAAAAAAATAGTAAAACAATTGCTATAATTGTAAAATTTCTAAAATTAACTTAAAATGAATTCTACTTTACGCCCACATAAAAATATCCACTGATTTACACTTAGATTTCCAAAAAGATAACACTTAAATGCATGTGTTTAATTTAAAAATTCAAATTTTAAAAATTGTTTGAAAAAAATAGTAAAACAAATGCTACAAATGTTGAATTTTTGAAATTAACTCAAAATTAATTCTACTTTACGTTTGTATAGAAATATCTACACATTTCCATCAAGATTTCCAAAAAATCTGCACTTAAACTCAGCGAGTTTAATTTAAAAATTCAAATTGTAAAATTGGTTTAAAAAACAGTAAAACAATTGCTAGAATCGTTGAATTTTTAAAATCACCTCAAAATTAATTGTACTTTACGTTTGCATAAAAAATATCCACACATTTCCATCAAGATTTCCAAAACATTCGCTTTTAAACTTGACTGAAATTTATTTGGTACTTAAAAACTGACAGTGATTAAAGTTTTTGTGTATATGAAGGGTGGGTGGGTGGCCACTATCACACATTCCAACCAACAAAACATCTTCAAAAAAGTTGACATAAATTTTATTGCATGAGTAAATTTCCATTCAAATTTTTTCCTAAGAAACTACTCTAAAGAAAACTATTTTACTCTAAACACTGTTTCGTATTTTACTGATTGGAGGGTGAGATAGAGGCCACCCACCCACCCTACATATGCGTTTAAACTTCATTCAATTCACTATGATTGTATTTTTAGAATCACCATTAAAACATTTGTTTTTATTTTTCCTGAAAATAAAACACTCTTTGTAGTTTAAATAAAAGTGCATATGTAGGGTGGGTGGGTGGCCTCTATCCCACCCTCCAATCAGTAAACTATCTTCAAAAAATTTCACATTAAAATTTTACACCAACAAAGTTTTATTTAAATTCATTTTTGAGAAAAACTCTTTCTACTAATTTAAAAATTGTTTGAAAAAAATAGTAAAACAATTGCTATAATTGTAAAATTTCTAAAATGAACTCAAAATTAATTCTACTTTACGCCCACATAAAAATATCCACTGATTTACACTTAGATTTCCAAAAAGATAACACTTAAATGCATGTGTTTAATTTAAAAATTCAAATTCTAAAAATTGTTTGAAAAAAATAGTAAAACAAATGCTACAAATGTTAAATTTTTAAAGTTGACTCAAAATTAATTCTACTTTACGTTTACATAAAAATATCAACACATTTTCACCTAGATGTCCAAAAAATTCGAACTTAAACGTGACTGAAATTTTTTTGGCACTTAAAAACTAACAGTGATTAAAGTTTTTGTGTATATGTAGGGTGGGTGGGTGGCCACTATCACACTTTCTAATCAGCAAAACATCTTCAAAAAAGTTGACATAAATTTTATCGCATCAGTAAATTTCCATTAAATTTTTTTCATAAAAAACTACTCTAAAGAAAACTGTTATACTCTAAACACTGTTTCGTATTTTACTGATTGAAGGGTGGGATAGAGGCCACTCACCCACCCTACATATGCATTTAAACATCAATCAATTCACTATGATAGTATTTTTAAAATCACTATTAAAAAATTTGTTTTTATTTTTCCTGGAAATAAAACACTATTTGTAGTTTAAATAAAAGTGCATATGTAGGGTGGGTGGGTGACCTCTATCTCACCCTCCAATCAGTAAAACATCTTCAAAAAATTATGCATTAAAATTTTACACCAACAAACTTTCATTTAAATTTATTTCTGAGAAAAACGTTTTCTACTGATTTAAAAATTGTTTAAAAAATAATAAAACAATTACTATAATTGTAATTTTTTAAAAATATACTCAAAATTAATTCTATTTTACGTCTACATAAAAATATCCACTGATTTACATTTAGATTTCGAAAAAGATCACACTTAAATAAATGTGTTTAATTTAAAAATTCAAATTTTAAAAATTGTTTGAATAAAATAGTAAAACAAATGCTACAAATGTTGAATTTTTGAAATTAACTCAAAATTAATTCTACTTTACGTTTGTATAGAAATATCTACACATTTCCATCAAGATTTCCAAAAAAATCTGCACTTAAACTCAGCGAGTTTAATTTAAAAATTCAAATTGTAAAATTGGTTTAAAAAACAGTAAAACAATTGCTAGAATCGTTGAATTTTTAAAATCACCTCAAAATTAATTGTACTTTACGTTTGCATAAAAAATATCCACACATTTCCATCAAGATTTCCAAAACATTCGCTTTTAAACTTGACTGAAATTTATTTGGTACTTAAAAACTGACAGTGATTAAAATTTTTGTGTATATGTAGGGTGGGTGGGTGGCCACTATCACACATTCCAACCAACAAAACATCTTCAAAAAAGTTGACATAAATTTTATCGCATCAGTAAATTTCCATTCAAATTTTTTCCTAAGAAACTACTCTAAAGAAAACTGTTTTACTCGAAACACTGTTTCGTATTTTACTGATTGGAGGGTGGAATAGAGGCCACCCACCCACCCTACATATGTATTTAAACATCAATCAATTCACTATGATAGTATTTTTAAAATCACCTTTAAAAAATTTGTTTTTATTTTTCCTGAAAATAAAACACTCTTTGTAGTTTAAATAAAAGTGCATATGTAGGGTGGGTGGGTGGCCTCTATCCCATCCTCCAATCACTAAAACATATTCAAAAAATTTCACATTAAAATTTTACACGAACAAACTTTCATTTAAATTTATTTCTGAGAAAAACTCTTTCTACTGATTTCAAAATTGTTAAAAAAAATAGTAAAACAATTGCTATAATTCTAAAATTTTCAAAATTTACTTAAAATTAATTCTAATTTACGTCTACATAAAAATATCCACATGTTTCCACCTAGATTTCCAAAAAATCTGCACTTAAACGCACCGTGTTTAATTTAAAAATTCAAATTGTAAAAATTGTTTGAAAACAATAGTAAAACAAATGTTACCAACGTTAAATTTTTAAAATTAATTCTACTTTACGTTTACATAAAAATATCTACATATTTCTACCTAGATTTCCAAAAAATTCGCACTTAAACGTGACTGAAATTTTTTTGGTAATTAAAAAACTGACAGTGATTAAAGTTTTTGTGTATATGTAGGGTGGGTGGGTGGCCACTATCATACTTTCCAACCAGCAAAACATCTTCAAAAAAGTTGCATAAATTTTATTGCATCAGTAAATTTCCATTCAAATTTTTTCCTAAGAAACTACTCTAAAGAAAACTGTTTTACTCCAAACACTGTTTCGTATTTTACTGATTGGAGGGTGGGATAGAGGCCACCCACCCACCCTACATACGCATTAAAACTTCAATCAATTCACTATGATAGTATTTTTAAAATCACCAATACAGAATTTGTTTTTATTTTTCCTGGAAATAAAACACTCTTTATAGTTTAAATAAAAGTGCATATGTAGGGTGGGTGGGTGGCCTCCATCCCACCCTCCAATCAGTAAAACATCTTCAAAATATTTGACATTAACATTTTACACCAACAAACTTTCATATAAATTTATTTCTGAGAAAATCTTTTTCTACTGATTTAAAAACTGTTTAAAAAATAGTAAAACAATTGCTATAATTGTAAAATTTTTAAAATTCACTCAAAATTAAATCTACTTTACGTATACATTAAAATATCCATATATTTCCACCCAGATTTCCAAAAATTCCGCACATAAACTCACCGTGTTTAATTTAAAAATTCAAATTATAAAAATTGTTTAAAAAAAATAGTAAAACAAAAGCTACAAATGTTAAATTATTAAAATTAACTTAAAATTAATTCTACTTTACGTTTACATAAAAATATATACACATTTCCATCTACATTTTCAAAAAATTCGCTCTTAAACGTGACTGAAATTTTTTTGGTCCTTAAAAACTGACAGTGATTAAAGTTTTTGTGTATATGTAGGGTGGGTGGGTGGCCACTATTACACTTTCCAACCAGCAAAACATTTTCAAAAATGTTGACATAAATTTTATTGCATCAGTAAATTTTCATTCAAATATTTTCCTAAGAAACTACTCTAAAGAATACTGTTTTACTCCAAACACTGTTTCGTATTTTAGTGATTGTAGGGTGGGATAGAGGCCACCCACCCACCCTACATATGCATTTAAACATCAATCAATTCACTATGATAGTATTTTTAAAATCACCATTAAAAAATTTGTTTTTATTTTTCCTGGAAATAAAACACTCTTTGTAGTTTAAATAAAAGTGCATATGTAGGGTGGGTGGGTGGCCTCTATCCTACCCTCCAATCAGTAAAACATCTTCAAAAAATTACACATTAAAATTTTACACCAAGAAACTTTCATTTCAATTTATTTCTGAGAAAAACTCTTTCTACTGATTTAAAAATTGTTTTAAAAAATAGAAAAACAATTGCTATAATTGCAAATTTTTTTATATTAACTCAAAATTCATTCTACTTTACGTTTACATAAAAATATCCACATATTTACACCTAGATTTCCAAAAAGTATTAAATTTTAAAAATTGTTTGTTTAACGCGAATAAATTGTCAAAAAAATATTGCGTAATCATAATCGCATTTACGATTATTCGTCGTACGCAGCTCGGTCATTAGTCGTGTTGTGAACACCGTGAACGAATCACATCACAGGTTGTAAAAAGTGTTTATTATTTTTTATTTGCAATTAATCAATTTTATTTTTTAAAGCCAGAATAATGTTGTGGATTTTGCTATTAGTTCTGGCCTGTTTGGCCATTTATATTTTTGTAATAAAGCCAATGTTTTACTGGAAGGAAAGAGGGGTACCTTATAAAACACCAGTGCCGGTGTTTGGAAATTTTTTGAAAGTATTAACGAGAAAACGGACTGTTTATGAAATTTTCATCGACTTCTACAACGATTTTCCTAATTCAAGGTATTAAAAATTAATTAATTAATCGAGTTTTTATCGTACTTTTTTATCTTATTCATTCAGATAATAACTCTAATTATAGGTATAATGGATCGTTTCAATTCCAAAAACCGGCGTTGATTATTCGCGATTTGGAATTGATTAAACGCATCAGTGTTAAGGATTTTGATCACTTCACAGATCACAGGGATGCCGGTACTGGTAACGAAGTAGATCCACTCTTCGCCAAAAATCTTATCCAGCTGAACGGTCAGGAGTGGAAGGAGATGAGGGCGATGTTAAGTCCGGCGTTTACCAGTAGTAAGATGAGGGCGATGTTTGTTCTTATTTCGGAATGTGCGCAACAGATGGCGGAGCATTTTTCGAATAGTGATGGTAGTGTAACGGAGGTTGAGATGAAGGAGTTGTTTACTAGGTACACGAATGATGTGATTGCGACGTGTGCGTTCGGTGTTAAATGCGATTCGTTGAAGGAGAGGGAGAATAGTTTTTTTATGATGGGGAAAGATTTAACCACGATTACAACTTTGAGAGCGATTAAAATGTTTTTGGCTAATTTTTTCCCTGCTGTTTTTAAAGTAACTATAAGTTATGATAGTTGAATAGTTTTACTTTAAACAAAAACGTTTTTAGATTTTTAAAATTGGTATATTCCCATCGTATTTGACTGATTTTTTCGTGAAGGTCATTAAAGAAACGATCTCTTATCGTATCGAACACAACATCATACGTCCGGATATGATCCACCTGCTTTTAGAAGCTCGTAAGGGAATGTTAAGCCATGAAAATAACCCGGAAGATGTTGGTGGTGATGGTGGTTTTGCCATAGTGGAGGAATCGCGTATTGGTAAACAACAGATGAAACGTGTAGAACTTTCAGATATCGATATTGCCGCACAAGCTTTCATATTTTTCTTCGCCGGCTTTGAAACGTCGTCGTTTGTGTTGAGTTTTATGGCGACGGAATTGGCCATTAATGTGGACGTTCAAGAAAATTTGTTTTCGGAAATTGATGATGTCATGAAACGTACGAACGGTAAACCTGGTTATGAGGATGTTATCGGCATGAAGTATTTAGATATGGTTGTTTCAGGTAAAAAAATATATACATTCTTACAAGTTAATGTTATTTTAAAAAACTCTGAAAGTTTTAATGAAGTAGGCTATGAAATAGTAATCATTTTTTGTATTTATGATTTTAGAGACTTTAAGGAAATGGCCAGCGGCTGCCGCTACTGATAGGAAATGTACGAAACCCTATAAAATCGAAGCAATTCGACCCGATGAAAACGACGTCGAACTAAACATCGACGATTTAATTTTAATACCGATTTTGGGAATACATCGCGATGAAAAGTTTTACCCACAACCGGAGAAATTCGATCCTGAACGATTTTCCGATGAGAACAAACATAACATCCAACCGTTTACGTATTTACCATTCGGTATTGGACCAAGAGCTTGCATTGGTGACTTAATTTCATCCTGATTAAATTACGCTAAACGATTTTGAGTATTAAAAATTATTTTAGGCTCGAGATTCGCCCTGTTGGAAATGAAAGTGCTGTTCGTCTACATGCTGCAGAAGTTTGAATTCGTTCCGGTCGCTAAAACCTCAGTGCCGATCAAGCTATCCACGAAAGAGGTGAAAATTCAACCAGAGAACGGATTTTGGTTAGGCCTTAAACCTAGACAGTAATAATAATCCATCAAATATTAAAAAATTATATATACAAATAGAATTTCTACATTAAAAATATTTGTTCAACGACTCTCTATTCGCCAGTGCTCAGCACGGTGCAAACAGTTACTACTTTCCTACCATCCATCGTATATAAATTAATGCACGCATGCTAGATATCCCTAGTAATACGATAACGACTGCATTGGACACTTTTAAACTAACTCCAATTAAAAATGTAGACCACTTACGACGTAATCATTATTTAATGATTGAATGATCAACGCCGCCTACTACTGCGTTTCGAACACGCGAGGTCATCGTTGGTCTTCACATCTGCGCCGATAACAACGCATCGCTCGGCCGTGAAATAAACAATTGACAAAAGTGCGCCGTTTCCAGGTGGTTTTTTTTTAGTTTTGGATTTACCAACACAGTAAGTATACAAAATTAAATGTATTATTACGATTTTATCTGTAAACAAATTATTGAACGCTGTTGCATAACGTCAATTCAAATAGACGATTTTACTCGCTAGTTATTTTACTTTATTTATTGCTCAAATATTTATGTCCAATCCACTTTGTTGAACAATAAGAACTAACAGTATTATAATTTATAAGTCTTTCGTCGACTAGTATCTGTTATTTGTTAAAAGTCAATTGAATTCGTTATTTGTTATTGTTATTCACTAATAAATCGTTTTCTAAGTTTCGTTTTTGTTTTTTTTAATTATTAAGTCCATGAGCAATTTCTAATATTAGAATTTTTCTTAAAAAGATTCTAAAAATAATATTTTTCTATTTTTAAATACTTAAAATAAACTATCAAACATCTACGATCTATCCGCCAACTGCCGATTTTCAAATGTTAACTGTCCCTCCCATATTATATTTGTTATCTTTGATATATCATCTGACAACTGCCTATAACTTATCTCTTTTCTCGGTGATAAATATGATAAATGACAATTAAAGGTGACAAATGATAAATAATAAATAACAGATGAAAATTAACAAAAGACAGTTGGCAAATGACAAATGAGAGTAAAAATCATAGATGACAAATAAGAAATGACAAATATCAGGTGACATAAACAAGTAACAAATGACAAATAACAAATGAGAATTGACAGTTAACAAAATCATAAATGGCAATGTAAAATGACAGTTGACAACCGACAAATAACAGGTGACAATTGACAGTTGACAAATGTCAGGTGACAAATATATAAAAACTACATAGAACAAAAATTATAAATAAATTATTCTTATCTACCTTGCGTAGTTTTACATTTAACAAATAAAAATTTTTGATGTAAACACAGATTTAATTAAATAATTATAATTGACAACAATAAACAACAAACCAACAAAAAAATAATGAGAAATGTTTAAATACAAGTGCTTTTAAAATTTTTCATAGCAAATACAAAAACTAGTTTACGACATATTGAAATTGAAAACTTACAGGAGACAAATGAAAGATGACAAAAGACAGACGACAGATCACGATGACCACTAGCAAATGACATATGCTAAATTACAGATAACAGATGAAAAATGACAAATTATCAATATGTTATTGATAAATGACCACTGGAAAATAACAAATACAAATGATAAATGACAAATTATCGATAACAAATGGCAAATAACAGATGATAAATGGCAAATAACAAATGATAAATGACAGATAACAGATGAAAAATAATAATTACCAAAAACAAATGACTAATGGTAAATACCAAATGTCAAATGTCAAATAACAAATTACAAATGAAAAATAACAAATGTTCATTAGCAAATGGCGAATGACAGATTCTAAATGACAATAGCAAACGATAAATAACAAGTTATCAATAACAAATGACATGATAAATAATAAATGACATATGACAGATTACACAAAACACACGAGCAATAATAAATACAAATGACAAATAACAGATGACAAATGACAAAGTACCCATAACAAATAACAAATGGCCAATAGCAAACGACAAGTGACAGATGACAGATGACAGATGACAGCTTACAAATAACAAATTACCAATAACAAAAGACGCCCAATAGTAAATGACAAATGACAGATAACAAATGACAAATAAAAAAATTCCAATAACAAATGGCAGCTGAAAAATGACAAAAAAATAAATTAACAATAAAAAATGACAAATGGTCAATGGAAAATAACAAATGACAAATGACCAATGTTTATGTTTATTAGCCTTTAGCTTCTTTTCCAAAAAAGTACATATGAATATACACAAAAAAACCTTGTTTGTCTATGACGCTGAAGGAAAATATACTCTTGGACATCTGAATTCTTCTATAAATGACTAATGATTAATGACAAATGGCAAATGACACATGACAAATAACAAATGTCAAATGGCAAATGACAGATGACAGCTGACAAATCATCAATGGAAAATAACAGATGAAAAATGATACGCGACTAATGACTAATGACAAAAATCAAATTATCAAGAACAAATGAGAAATGATCTATGGAAAATATCAAATGGCAAATGACAGATGACAGATGGCAGATGACAAATAGTGACCAATGGCAATTGACAAGTGTCAAATTACCGATAACAAGTGACAAATAACTAATCGAAAATAGAAAATGAATAATGACAGATGATAGATATTCAATGACAAATAACAGATGACAAATATAAGTAAAAATCACAGATAACAAATTACCAATAACAAATAAAAAATTACCCATGACATATAATATATAACAAATGACAAATAAAAGATGATAAATGACACATATTAAATTACTAATAACAAATGACAGTTGACAGATGACAGATGTAAGATGACCAATGGGAAATGAAAAATCACAAATGGCAGATGATAGATGATAGATTGCCAATGGCAAATGACAAATGACCAATAGGAAATGGTATATGACAGATTACAAATAACAAATTAGCAATAACAAACGACGACCAATAATAAGTGACAAAGGATTATTATAAATGACAGTTAACAGAAGTCAAATGACAAATAATAAATTACCAATAACAAATGACATACCAAATAGCAAATGATACATGACCAACGACAAATGACAAATTATAAATGTCAGATGACAGAAGATAGATGATAAATGGCATATCACAAATTACCAATAACAAATGACTAATGGCAAATGGCATATGACCAATGACAATTGCCAAATGACTAATGACAGATGGTAGATGACAAATTACCAATAACAAATGACCAATGGCAAATGACAAATGTCAATTACCAATAACAAGTGATAAACCACTAATGAAAAATAACAAATGATTAATGACAGATGATAGATAACCAATGGCAAATGACAAATTACAGATGACAAATAAAAACTATTAAGTGAAAGTAAAAATGACAATTGATAAATGAATGACAGATGTCAAATGGCAAATAAAAAATTACCAATAATAAGTGACAAATGATATATAATAAATAACAAATGGCAAATGATAGATGAAAAATTACAAATAATAAATCATCAATAACAAATGACAAATGATTAATGGCAAATAACAAATTTAATATGACCAATGACAAAGGACTAATGACTAATGACTAATGACAAATGACAGTTAACAGAAGACGAATGATAGATGATAGATAATAGATGACAAGTTACCAATAACAAAAGACCAATGACAAATGGCAAATGACAGATGACAGATACAAAATGATAAATAACAAATTACCAATATTATAAATAACAAATGTCAAATGACCAATGGAAAATAAATGACACATGACTAATGACAATAGACAAATGACAGATGGTATATGATCATGATAAATAATAAATTATGAATAACAAATTATAAATAATCTATGGAAAATATCAAATGACAAATGACAGATGGTAGATGACAAATTACCATTAAACAATGACCAATGGCAAATGACAAATGTCGAATTACTAATAACAATTGACAAATTTTCAATGGAAAATAACAAATGATTAACGTCAGCAGATATCATATGACAAATAACCAATTACCAATAACAAATGACATATACCAAATAACAAATGACATATGATACTTGACAGATAAGAGATGAAACATGACAAATTACCAATAACAAATGACCAATAAAAAATGACAGCCGGGAATGACACCTGGCAATGACAACTGACAAGTGACAAATGTGAAATGATAAATAATACATGACAGATAGTAGATGTCAAATGACAAATAATAAAGTACCAACAACAAATGATCAATGACAGAGTATAGATAACAAATGACAAATTACCAATAATAAATGACCAATGGCATATGACAAATGTCAAACGAAAAATAAAAGATGACAGATGACAAATTACCAATAATAAATGACAAATGACCAATGACAGATGACAGATGTGAAATGGTAAATAATAACTTATCAATATTATAAATAACAAATGACAAATTATCAATAGAAAATAACAAATGACAATTGACATATGACAAATTCCCAATAACAAATGACATGACAGATAACAAATTATTAAAAACAAATGACCAATGACCTATAAGTAACTACAAGTGTCTAATGACAGATGACAGATGGTAAATAATGAATAATAAATTACAGAAGACAGTTGATAAACGCAGAAAAACTACAAAAAGAAACAATAAATAGGCATAAATAAATTATGCTTGTCATCCTTGCTTTTAATTTATATTTCATCTGGTTGATAATAACAAATGACAAAACAATCCAAAATAAATGTCATACATTTATGATTATTATCGATTTCAAACAGTCAACAATGACATATTGAAAATGGAAGTTTTAGATGATTTAAGACAATTAAGAAATAAACAATGTCAAATGACAGTTGGCAGATGACAGTTAACAGATGGTGATGACAGAAAACAGACAATAGATGACTGATAGATGACTAATGACAAATTAGTGATGATAAATCACAAATGACAGATGACAGATAACAAATAACACCCAATAATAAGTGACAAATGATTATTATAAATGACAGTTAACAGAAGTCAAATGACAAATAACAAATTACCAATAACAAATGACAAATAACCAATAATATATAATAAATAATAAACAACAAATGATAAATAATAAATTACCAATAACAAATGACATATACCAAATAGCAAATGACAAATGACCAATGACAAATGACAAATTATAGATGCCAGAAGATAGATGATAGATGGCAGTTCATAAATTACCAATAACAAATGACTAATGGCAAATGACATATGACCAATAACAATTGCTAAATGACTAATGACAAATAACAAATTACCAACAACAAATGACCAATGACAGAGTATAGATGACAAACGACAAATTACCAATAATAAATGACAAATGACAGATGACAGATATGAATGGCAAATAATAAATTATCTATAAAAAATGGCAAATGACCAATGGAAAATAACAAATGACACATGACCAATGACAAATGACACATGGCCAATGACAGAGGATAGCTGACAAATGACAAATTACCAATGACATGACAGATAACAAATTATCAATAACAAATGACCAATGACCTGTAAGCAATGACAAGTGTCTAATGACAGATGACAGGTGGCAAATAATGAACAATAAATTACAGAAGACAGATGATAAACGCAGAAAAACTACAAAAAAAAAACAATAAATAGGCATAAATAAATTATGCTTGTCATCCTTGCTTTTAATTTATATTTCATCTGGTTGATAATAACAAATGACGAAACAAAACAAAATACATGTCAATGATTGTTATCGATTTCAAACAGTCAACAATGACATATTGAAAATGAAAGTTTCAGATGATTTAAGACAACTGAGAAATGAACAATGTCAAATGACAGTTGGCAGATGACAGTTAACAGATGGTAGATGACAGAAAACAGACGATAGATGACTGATAGATGACTAATGACAAATGACTGATGATAAATCACAGATGACAGATGACAAATGACGACCAATAATAAGTGACAAATGACAGAATATTATAAATGACAGATAACAAATGTCAAATGGTAAATAACAAAGGATGCATAATAAATAGCAAATAACAAATGACAGATGAAATATGACAATTAATTATCAATAACAAATGAAAAATGATCAATGAAAAATAGACAATCATACATGACCAGTGACTAATGACAAATTACAAATGACAGATGGAAGAGGATAGATGATAGATAACAGATGGCAAATGACCAATGGTTAATGAGAAATGTCACATGACAAATAACAAATATTAAATGACGATTGGCAAATAACAAATGATAAATGACAAAAGACAGATGACGGATGTGAAATATTACATAACAAATTACCAATATTATCAATAACAAATGACAAGTGACCAATAGAAAATTGACAAATGACATGACAAATGACGGACGAAATGGGACACATATCATATTATCAATAAGAAATGAGAAATGACTAATGAAAAATATCACATGATAAATGACAGATAACAAATTAACAATAACAAGTGATAAATGACTAATGGAAAATAACGAATGATTAATGACAGATGATAAATGGCAGCAGCAGCATCACACAAAGCAAATAATAAATGACAAATGATAGATAACAGATGAAAAACGACAAATTACCAAAAACAAATTATAAATGACCAATGAAAATGACAAATGACACAAGACCAGTGACACATAACAAATAATAAATGACAGATAATTGAGGATAGATGAAAGATAACAGAGGACAAATTACCAATAACAAATGACCAATGGCCAATAGCAAATAACAAATAATAAATGGTAAATGACAAATGGCAACTGGGAATGATAACCGACAAATGTCAAATGGCAGATGATAAATGGCAGATAGCAAATGTCAAATGACAAATAACAAATTGTCAATAACAAATGTCAAATATCACATGACCAATGACAGGATAGTTGTCAAATGACAAATTACCAATAACAAATGACTAATGGCAAATGAAAAATGATAGGTGGCGGATGACAAATTACCAATAATAAATGACAAATGACCAATAGCAAATTACAAATAAGAAATGACAAATCACCAATGGACAATAACAAATATAAATCACTAATGACAACTGATAAATGGTAAATAGAATATAACAAATAACAGATGACAGATGGCAGATAACAAATTATCTACAAATGACTAATGATAAATAAACAATGACCAAATGATAATAATAATAATAATAATAATAATAATGTTTATTAGTGCTAGTAACTACAAGTTTTACACACGTCATATTGTCTTATTCATAATATATGTAATGTTATTTAATTAATTCTAACTTAAATCTAATACACAAATCAGGATACACTTATAAATAGCTAGAACATAACATCTACGATACAAATAAAAATAAATAATTGTCTATAGAAAGTATAGTGGAAGTAGTTAAAACTGACGTTTATATATACACATTAAACACACGATTACAGTTTAAAATGTGGTGAAGGCGTAAGAGTATGGTAATTGTAATAAATTATACAAACTAATAAAAGAGCAATAGTTGGATTTTCTTAAAATTCATTAAGGTTCGGGTCGGCTAAATACTCATCCCAGCTGAAATAAGCCTTACTGATAAGAAGTTTTTTCAGAGTTAGCTTAAATTTCTCAAAAGGTAGGATTCTCATTCTCTGAGGCAGTTTATTGTAAAATTTAATTCCCCAGAACCTAGGGCCATTTCTACACTTTATTAGTCTCGTTTTGTTAATATATATATCATAATTATGCCTGGTTTTATGACTATGTTTGGTTGAAATGATACTATACTGGCTAAAATGTTTCGCAATGTAAATCAAGCAGGTATAAATGTATAAAGAGGGTAAGGTCATTATACTTAAAGATTTAAAAAGAGGCTTGCATTCCTCTCGGTAGCCTGCTCCTGCTATGATTCGAATTGCGCGCCTTTGTAAAGCGAATATTCGGTGTCTCCCGGAAGAATGTCCCCAAACAAGCAGTCCATAGCTTAGTAAACAGTGACAAGTTCCGTGATATGCTGCCCTTAAGATGTGTCCTGACACATGGTTAGACAGGTTTCTTAATAAAAATATTTTGCTACACAATCTTTTGGCTAGCATGTTCGAGTTCTGCACCCACGTTAAGGAAGAGTCCATGACTAATCCTAAGAAATTTGATTCACTCGAGAACAGACTGGCATCATATTCCCAATTGCGAAGACTACAGAGCATATTGACAGTTTTTGTTTGATTAAGTTGCAGTTGGTTAGCGTCAAACCACCTCTTGGACCTTAACAGAGCACTGCTACTGAGCTGTAGACTTATATCAGGGTGATCACTTGTGCTTATCAAGGTGGTATCATCAGCATACATGATGGTTTGTACATTATACACAGCGTGAGAAAAGTCGTTTATGTAGACCAAGAATAATAGTGGTCCTAGTGTCGATCCCTGTGGTACACCATGTTCTACCCTAAGAGTGTCAGAAGTAATTCCATCCACCTTGACTACTTGTGATCTCCCGACCAAGTACGATCTAATCATTGCACAACTAGACTCACAGAAACCGTAGAATGCGAGCTTTTTTATTAATAAGCAGTGGTTAACGCAGTCAAAAGCTTTTGTTAAGTCCAAGAAGGTGACTACTGAAATCCCCCTATTGTCGAACGTCTCTAAAATGTTTTCACAGAGTTGTGAAATAGCATCAGTGGTAGAGAACCCTTTTCTAAACCCAAACTGGCACGCATTAAGCAGCTGATTATTTTCCAAGTAAGATACTATTTGGATATACATTATTTTCTCTAGGATCTTTGAAAAAACGGGAATTATCGAGATTGGTCTGTAGTTAGAAGCGTCACATTTGTCACCCTTCTTAAAAACAGGTATTACTAATGAGGTCTTCATTAAATCAGGAATTATACTGTACCGCAGACAAACATTGATAATGTTGGTCAGAGGTATTAGTATAGACTCCTTACAGCTTTTAATTAGGTCAACAGACCATCCATAAAAATCTTTTGTCTTACTCGTTTTTAAACCATATATTACATTTCTTACATGAGCCACTGACACCTGCTTGAAACTAAATTTGGCATTAGACCTCATGGGTGGCATGAACTCCATAGCATTAGTAATACTAGTTGCTGTAGAGTTAACGATAATCTTTATTAAGTTCTGAAAAGATTTATTGAACTCACTTGGAGAGATTGGACATGGCTCACCCTGAAATGATGAGTTTTTTGCATTTGAATTGATAACTTGCCACATGGCTTTACATTTGTTGTTCGATTTGTCAATAAAACTATCATTAGACTTTATTTTAGCAGCTTTAATTGATAATCTGTATTTACGTCTCTCTCTGAGGTATATATCTTTTAAATTTTGGTTATTCTGAGCAGCATCATGTAAAAATAGTAAGTGCTCTCTCATGACTACTAGATTGTTATTATGCCAGTGGGTTTTATTTATATCAACATTTTTACATTTAATGACCTTTTCTGGAAAAGTGTTATTAAAGATTGATAAAAACAAATTATGAAACAATGTATATTTTATATTGGGGTCACTTATATTTAATAATTGATCCCAGTTTATTGAAACCAATGACTGAAAGAATATGAACTTACCAGTTTCTGTGATGGGCCTTACTTTCTTAACGCAAATATTGCTCTTACTGGGTATTGATTGAGTGTCAAAGCCAATTCCAACATGATCAGAAATAATGTTTGAGATTGGAAATGCACTATAATTACAAACATTAGTGAAGACATTATCTAATGTGTTATTTCCTCGCGTGGGGAATTCAACAGATTTTTCTAGGCCATAAGATCTAAATAGATCACATACTTGAATGTTGTTGCTATCATTGGGATTATTGAAGTGGACATTGAAATCGCCTCCAACTATTACTCTGGTATTTACTATATCTAAAAAATTCAAGATATTGACTAATATATTAAAGAACACATTAAAATTTCCGGACGGAGAACGATATATTACAATAAAAACGGTATTTAGATCAAGTAAGCGAACAGCAGCAATAAATGACAAGTGTCTAATGGCAGATGACAGGTGGCGAATAATGAACAAGAAATTACAGAGGACAGATGAGACAGATGATAAACATAGAAAAACTCCAAAAGAAAACAATAAATAGGCATAAATAAATTATGTTCGTCATCCTTGCTTATAGTTCACCTGCTAATAAGTTAAAAATAACAAATGACAAAACAAACAAAAATAAATGTCAATGACTGTTTTCGATTTCAAACAGTCAATAATGATAACCAATTTTAAAAATTGAAACATTTTTTTTTAAATTAAACAAAGACAAAAAATTAGCTGACGAGCATCAACTGTTTTCTATTAACTATCAACAAAAAAAAACAAAATCCAGTTTATGACATATTTAAAATGAAAGTTTCAGATGAATTAGACAAATGAGAAATGAACAATGACAGATAACAGATAACAGATGACAGATGACAGATGACAGATGACAGATGACAGATGACAGATGACAGTTCACAAACGGTAGATGGCTGATGACAAATAGCAAATGAAAGTAAAAATTACAGATGACAAATAACAAATGAGAATTGACAGATGACAGATGATAAAAGACAGATGACAGATAATGTTGACATATGACAAATGATATATAATTAATTTATAATAATATTTGTTTTTAACACCAACAGCATTTATTATTTTTTTTAACAATTGAAAGTTGAAAATAAAAGATGCCAGAAATTCAGATGACAAATGATAAATTAACAATAATAAATGACGAATGATACATTGTATATCATAAATGACAAATGAGAGATGACAGATGACAAGTGGTAAATAATATATGATACATAATAATTAATAGTTGCAATTTAAAAGTTAGTTTTCATTCGACAGATGACAGTTGACAATTGCCATTTTATTTTAACTTATTTGTCTTAAAAAAATCATTTATGTTGTTTTTTTTTTTAAATCCAGATAATATATGATAGATGACGGTGGAAAATTAATGTTTGAAAAAATCAACAAAATTACAAAAGTCAATTTTTCTTGATTGGCAATTAATAAATCTAGTTGCCAGATGACAGATGATACATTAAAGATTTTAAATGAAATGTGATAGATAATATGTGATAATAGGTGATTGTTGGCAGTTGACATTTGACAATTTGTTTTAATTATTTTAAAATATTTTTCTTACGAAACATATTTTCTTACATTCTTTAAAAAAGTCGTCAGATGATTGATTCACTTGAAAACTATTAATTGTCATCTGTCATATAATATCCTTCATCTATCATCTGTCATCATTTGAGTAAATAAAGACGTTTATATGTCATCTAGATGTCATCAGTCATCATTCATCTATCATTTATCATCTATCATCTGTCACCTGTCAACTGTCATCTGTCATCTGTCAATTGTCAACTGTCATCTGTCATCTGTCAACTGTCATCTGTCAACTGTAATCTGTTAATTGTTATTTGTCGTCTGCCGCCTGTCAATTTTTGTTGAAGAGTTTAAAAAAAACATATGATTCTGTAAGATAAATATTTTTATACATTTGAAATAAAGTGTTGATTATCAACTGTCATTTTATAATTGCCTAGTGTCAATTAATAATTTTTAAATGTATTTATCAATATTGTCTATCACATATTTTTTATCATTTGGAATCTTTTATCTGTTAAATATAATCAATCAAATATTATCTGTAAAATAAATCAAATGTATTTAAATTATCTCTTATCTGTCATCTATTAACTGTTGATTGTCATCTATATTTTTGAAAAGTATATTAATTACAAAAGAAAGTATATCTAGTTTGTTCAAATTTGTGCGTTAGTTTAGATAATTTTAGATTTTCGTTAAATGAAACTTAAAAATTGTTTTTATTTGTAAATTTTTGTTTTAGAAAAAAAAATGTTGTTGCTAATACTCTCGGCCCTGCTATGTATCGCAATTTACAAATTGTTGGTAAAACCGATGTTTTACTGGAAGGAAAGGGGCGTTCCATTCAAAAATCCGGTGCCGCTCTTTGGAAACTTATTAATGGTCTTGCTGAAGAAACAATCGTTCTATTATAGCGCCCTCGATGTCTACAACGATTTTCCGAATTTAAGGTATTTAATTTTAAAGTAAAAACACGTTTATTAAAGAAAAATCAAAATCGCAGGTATAATGGAACGTTTCAATTCAATGAACCGGCATTGGTGGTGCGCGATTTGGAATTAATCAAAAAGATCAACGTTAAAGATTTCGATTACTTCACCGATCGTCGTGATGTCGGTAACGCGGACTCAGATCCTCTGGTGTTTCGAAACGTGGGGAATTTAAACGGGCAAAAGTGGAAGGATATGAGGGCCACGCTCAGTCCCGCGTTTACCAGTAGTAAAATGAAGGCGATGTTTGTCTTAATTACTGATTGCGCCCAACAGATGATCGAGTATTTTTCAGATCAGGGTGGTGAAGGTGTGTTGGAGATTGATGTTAAGGAATTGTTCACGAGGTACACGAATGATGTGATCGCGACCTGTGCGTTCGGTGTGAAGTGTGATTCGTTGAAGGAGAAGGAGAATAGTTTTTTTATGATGGGACAGGATTTGACCGGCTTTAAAGGATTGAGGGCTTTAAAGTTTCTCCTAGCAAATGCAGCCCCTAGTGTTTTAAAGGTGAATAACTTAATCATCACCAATATGATATTAATAAATATGTTTTTAGACCTTTAAACTAAAGATATTTCCAAAATACATGACCGACTTTTTCCTTGATATCGTCACGAAGACAATATCTTATCGTATTGAGCACAACGTCGTCCGTCCGGATATGATACATTTATTGCTGGAGGCTCGTAAAGGACGGTTACAACATGAAGATGATGTACAAGATGCGGGTGATAAAGGTTTTGCCATCGTGGAGGAATCTGGTGTTGGTAAACGAAAGGTAAACAATGTGGAATTAACAGATTTCGATATCGCCGCACAAGCGTTCGTCTTTTTCTTCGCCGGATTCGAAGCTGGATCGTTAGTTTTAAGTTTTATGGCTACTGAATTGACCATTAATTTAGATATCCAAGAGAAATTATTTGATGAAGTTGATGAGGTAATGAGGAGGAGTGATGGGAAGCCTGGTTACGAGGATATTACTGGGATGAAGTACATGGATATGGTCGTCTCAGGTAGGATTTAATCCTTTAATTAAATTAAATCTTTAATTTTTAATTTAGAAACTTTGAGGAAATGGCCCGTGGCTCCAGTTGCTGATAGGGTGTGCACGAAACCTTACAAAATTCCAGCCACAACATCAGACGAAGTGGATTTAGAATTGAAACCTAAAGATATCATTTTCATACCGATTTTGGGTTTACATCGCGATCCAAAGTTTTATCCAAATCCGGAAACGTTCGATCCGAGTCGATTTTCTGATGAAAATAAACACACGATTGAACCGTATTCGTATTTACCTTTCGGTATCGGACCAAGGGCTTGTATTGGTGGGTACAAGTTGATTGAGGCAAGAGTGTTTTATTTTATTTTAAATTCCAGGCTCCAGATTCGCACTTTTGGAAATTAAAGTGCTTTTCACGTATTTACTGTGGAGATTCAAGTTCGTTCCAGTGGAGAAAACTTCAAATCCCATCAAACTCTCGCCGACTTTAATCAGGACACAGCCAGAAAATGGGTTTTGGTTGGGTTTAAAATCCAGACGTCATCAATAAAGAGTTACAATTTATTGTTTATAATTACATTTTATTGTTTTAAATAAAATTATACCAAATATTAAAATGATGAATTTCTAAAATTAACTCAAAATCAATTCTACTTTACATTTATATAAAAATATCCACACATTTAACCTTGCTTGACTTAACTTAATCCTGATTAAATTACGCTAACCGATTTTGAGTATTAAACATTTTTTAGGCTCGAGATTCGCCCTGTTGGAAATGAAAGTGCTGTTCGTCTACATGCTGCAGAAGTTTGAATTCGTTCCGATCGCTAAAACTTCAGTGCCGATCAAGCTATCCACGAAAGAGATGAAAGTTCAACCAGAGAATGGATTTTGGTTAGGCCTCAAACCTAGACAGTAATAATAATTAAATATTATGAAATTATATATACAAATAGTATTAATACATTAAAAATCTTTTTTGAACATAATAAACACTCATATAAACAACACAATCAATAATATAAGCTACATATTACTTTCTTCACGTAATTCACAAACTCCAACAGAAATAACACAGCCAATACCACGATAATTTTTTTAACACTTTCATAAGAATAGTTGCAAACATTACTACATGATAAACACTACACCAACATAATTTTTAGTGGTAAAAACATAGTTAAAGTGTGTTAGTTTAGTGTTTACAACTGAAAATGTTAGCACACATCCGACGACCACTCTATAACCATAACACACGCTAGATATCTTTAGTAATACGATAACGACTGCATTGGACATTTTTAAACCAAGTTGAATTAAAAATCTAGACCACTTACGGCGTAATCATTATTTCATCAACGCCGCCTACTACTGCGTTTCGAACAAGCGAGGTCATCGTTGGTCTTCACATCTGCGCCGATAACAACGCATCGCTCGACCGTGAAATAAACAATTGACAAGAGTGAGCCGTTTCGAGGTTTTTTTTTGGGTTTTGGTTTTAACAACGCAGTAAGTACACAAAATTAAACATAGTATTACGATTTTATCTGTAAATATATTATTGAACGCTTTTGCATAAGGTCAACTAAAATAGACGATAGTTTACTTTACTCCCTAGTTATTTGATTATTGCTCAAATATTTGTGCACCACATAATTCACCAATACTCGTATTTCCATTCTCTATACACACTTTGTTGTCTACAATAAGAACTAACAGTATTATAATTTGTAAGTCTTTTATCGACTAATATATGTTATTTGTTAAAAGTCAACTGAATTCATTATTCGTTATTATTTTTCACTAATAAATCATTTTCATAGTTTCCTTTTTGTTTTTTTAATCATTAAGTCAATGAGCAATTTCTAATATTAGAATTTTTCGTAAACAATCCAAAAATAATATTTAACTTCGTAATACAGTCTATTTTTAAATTGATTGATGAGGCTGATAAATGTTGAAAGTTCATCTTCACTTTATATGAATAAAACTAAATATTTTTGAAAGTACTTATATACTATTTTTAAATACTTAAAATAAACTATCACAAATCATCATATTTGTTAACTGTCAACCATCAACTTTCAAATGTTAACTACCAACTGTCACCTCCCATATTTTAATTGTTATCTTTTATCTATCATCTGTCAACTGCCTCTTAACAATTTTATGTCACCCGTCTTTGGTTAATGTTAGTTATTATTAATCGATTGTTTATACTTATTCGGTGATAAATGTGTTGACAATAATGAAAATGACATATAACAGGTGACAATTGGCAGTTAACAAAAAGCAGTTGACAAATGACAGGAGACAAAAGTCAGTTGACAAATGAAAGTAAATAAAAACAAATGACAAATTACTAATGAAAAATAACAAATGATACATGACCAATGACAAATGACAAATGCCAGATGGCAGAAGATAAATGATAGTTGACAAATTAACAATAACAAATGACAAATGGCAATTAACAAATGATAGATGAAAAATGATAAATAACAAATCACAAATATTATAAATAACAAATGCCAAATGACCAATAGAAAATAACAAATGACTAATGACACATGACCAATGACAATAGACAAATAGCAGATGGGATATGACCATGATGAAAAATGATAAATAATAAATTATCAATAACAAATGATAATAATAATAATAATAATATTTATTGACGGAAAATCCAATTTACAGAAAATAAAAATAACACAGTTAAACAAATGAAATTATAATAAGGGAAACTAAAGCTAAACATAATTTAAAAAACCAAAACGTAATCTAAATAATAAATGATCTATGGAAAATATCAAATGACAAATGACAAATGACAGTTGGTAAATGGCCAATTACCAATAAACAATGATCAATGGCAATCGAAAATGTCAAATTAATAATAACAAGTGACAAATTTTCAATGACTAATGACAGATGATAAATGACAGCAGGTATCAAATGAAAAATAACCAATTACCAATAACAAATGACATATAGCAAATAACAAATGACAGATAACAGATGCCATGACAAATAATCAATTATCAATAACGGATGACATATAACAAATTACAAATGCCACATGACAGATGATACTTGACTGATAACAGATGAAAAATTACAAATTACCAATAACAAATGACAAATGACCAATAGAAAATGACAAATAACAAATAATAAATAACAGATGTCAAATGACAACTGGAAATGACAACTGACAAGTGACAAATGTCAAATGGCAGATGGTAAATGACAGATAACAAATTACCAATAACAAATGACAAATGACCAATGAAAAATAACAAATGACACATGACCAATGACAAAGGATAGTTAACAAATTACCAATAACAAATGAAAAATGACAGATGACAAATTACCAATAATAAATGACAAATGACCGATGGAAAATAACATACAAGTCACTAATGACAAATGACAAGTGGCAAATGACATATGACAAATGACAGATGGCAGATACCAAATTATCAATAAAAAATGACCAATAAGCAATTACAAATGATCAATGACAAGTGTCTAGTGACAGATGACAAATAGCAAATGGTGAACAATAAATTACAGGAGACAAAAATAAATAAATAGGGATAAATGAATTATGTTTGTCATCCTTGCTTTCAGTTTATATTTTGTGAATTAAAATTATCAAATGACAAACAAAGAAAAATAAATGTCAATGATTGTTTTCGATGTCAAACAGTAAATAAGGACATATTGAACATTAAAATTTCAGATGATTTAAGACAAATGGAAAATGAACAATGTCAAATGACAGTTGATAGATGACAGGTGACAGAAAAGAGACGTTAAATGACAGATGTCAAATGGTAAATGATAAATGATAGATGAAAAATGACAAATAACAAATGAAAAATGACAAATGACATATTACCAATGACAAATGGCGACCAATAATAGGTGACAAATGATTATTATAAATGACAGATGCCTGATGTCAAATGGCAAATAACCAATGACAAGTAACAAATGATGCATAATAAATAATAAATGCAAATGACATATTAAAAATGGTAAATAATAAATTATGATTAATAAATGACAAATGATCAATGCAAAATAACATACATGACCAATAGCTAATGAAAAATTACATGACAGTGTGTCATCAGTCATATGTAATTTTTCATTAGCTATTGGTCATGTATGTTATTTTGCATTGATGACAAATGACCAATGACAAATGAGAAATGTCACATGTCAAATGACAGATGACAGATGATAAATTACTGATATCAAATGACAAATGACTAATGGCAAATAACAAATGACAAATGGCAGATTACAGATGACAGATGTCAAATTACCAACAAAAACCAAATTACCAATGACAAATAACAAATGACATATGACAAATAACAAATTAGCAATAATAAAAGACAAAGGACCACTAGCAAATGACAAATGACAGATAAAACATGGCAAATGACAAATGAAAAATGACAGATGATAAATGGCAATAATAAATGACAAATAACAGATAACAGATGAAAAATGACAAATAACAAATTACCAAAAACAAATGACAAATGAGAAATGATCAGTGGAAAATGACAAATGACAAATGACAGATAATACATGACAATAATAAATGACAAATGACAGACAACAGATGAAAAATGATAAATAACAAATTACCAAAAACAAATGACTAAAGGAAAATAACAAATGACCAACAGCAAATGGCAAATAATAGATGATTATTGACAGACACCAAAAGACAAACGAGAAATAACAAATGACAAATGACATATGAAAGATGACAGATTACAAATAATAAATGATAAATGGCAGATGACACTTGTCACACGACAAGTGACAAATGAGAAATGACAGATGAAAAATGATCAATAACAAATGACAAATGACAAATAATAATAATACAGATGATAAATGACGAATAGCAGATGTCAAGTGACAAATGGAAATTAACAAATGACCTATGACACATGACTAATGACAAATAATAAATGACAGATGACCAATGGCAAATGGCACATGACAAATGACAGATGACAAATTACCAATAACAAACGACCAATGGCAAATGTCAAATAGCAAATTACCAATAGCAAATGACTAATGGCAAATAAATAACAAATGAGAAATGACAAACAATAAATTACAGATAATAAGTGACATGTGACAGACGATAAATGACAGATGATAAATTACCAATATTAACTGACCAATAGCAAATGATAAATGTCAAATTATAAATGACAGTTGACAGATGACAAATTACCAATAACAACTCACCAATGACAAATGACAAATGAAAAATTATAAATGACAGTTGACAGATAACAAAGGATAAATGACAGATGACAAAAGGCCAATGGCAAATGCCAAATGACAGATGGCAGATTACAAATAACAAATGACAAATGATTGATGATAAATGACAAATAACTAAGAAACAAATGACTAATGACATAACAAATGACACATGACACATGACAAATGATAAATGACATATGACAAATGAATAATGTCAAATGATAAATGACAGATGACAGAAAACAGATGACAATTTGCCAACAAC
Source organism: Ontholestes murinus (assembly GCA_963969525.1). NCBI lineage: Eukaryota > Metazoa > Arthropoda > Insecta > Coleoptera > Staphylinidae > Ontholestes > Ontholestes murinus. The sequence goes on along the minus strand of OZ018389.1, from coordinate 1,005,711 downwards.
AAATGACAGATAACCAATAATAGCAAATGACAAATGACATATCACAAATAACAAATAATAAATGATAGATGACAAATGATAACTCGAAAATGACAAATAGTAAATGACATAAGAAAGATGACAGATTACGAATAACAAAATAGCAATAACCAATGACAGATGACAAATTTCCAATAACAAATGACAAATGATGAATGATAAATGACAGGTAAAAAATTACCAACAATTAACAAGTGACAAATGACAAATAATAAATGGAAAATACAACAAATAACACATGACCAATGACAAATGATAAATGACAGATGACAAATTGCCAGTAACAAATGATAAATAACAATTAATAAATGATAAATGACAAATGACAACTGAAAAATGTCAAATAATAAGTAACAAATTACCAATAACATATGACAAATGACACATAACCAATGACAAATGACAAATGTCTAATGATAAATAAAAGATGTCAGAGGATAGCCGACAGATGACAAATTACCAATAACAAATGACAAATGATAGATAACAGTTGTCAAATGATAAATAATAAATTAGCAATGACAAATAACAAATGACAAATGACATGTAACAGATCAGATGACAGATGACGATATTAGTTGACAAGTTACAAGTGATACGTGACAAATGATACATATTTGATTATAAATAATAGATGACAAATGACAGATAACAGATGAGAGATAAGAGATGACAAACGACAAGTGATAGATAGTATATGATAGTATTACATAATAATTAACTATTTAAAATTATTTCTCTTACAAACTCATATATTGAAAATGAAAGCTTACAGGTGTTATAGGACAAATGACAAATGACAAATGACAGATGACAGATGATAGATGACAGATGACAGATGACAGATGACAGATGACAGATGACAGATGACAGTTGTCAGCGATTGGGTAAATGTGTAATTAATTAATTTCACTTGGTTTTATTTGTTTCACAATCTTATTTATTTCACTTCCCTAACTAGTTTCGATCACACGATCATTCTCAAAGGGTTTTACAAGGATTACTGACAGTTGTCAGTTGACAATTGACAATTTATTTTAACTATTTCAAAATATTTGTCTTACAAAATCATATATGTTTTTTTAGTTGACAGATGACAGTTGAAAATTAATATTTAACAGTACGTCATTGACAGATGTCAATTGACATATTAACTGTCACTATTGACTATTTAAAAACAAAACCAAAACTGTACAATGGTGATGTGGCCATCATAGTACTTTCCCTATATTTTTCTCGAAAACTAAGAAGTTTCTACAAAAAAATTATTCTTAAAATTAAATTAAATTTTTTACAATTACTTGTTATATAAATTTCCTGTTTATCGTATAGTTGTTAGTAATATGCCAAAAATGTCAATTGCTTTTATACTTCATTTCACGTCTTCGAAATTTTGAAATCTTTTCACAAGTACGACTGTAATCAGAAACGATTATCCCAAAAACTGGAACTGTAAGATTCGAATGTTACCAAAATTTGAAATTTTGAGTATGTCTTTGGTTAATTTAGAAAGTTTCAAGTCGATGGAAATTGTTTTTATATGTCATTCACGTCTTCAAAGATTTTAGAAATTTTTTCACAAATAAGGCTGTAATCGCAAGCGATTATCTCAAAAACTGTAACTGAAGCGATTTTAATATTGCTAAAATTTAAATTTTGAGTATGTGTTTAGTCGATTTAGAAAATTTCAAGTTGATGGCAAATGTTTTTATAATTATTTTACGCCGTTAAATTATTCAGAAAATTTTCTAAAACTAAGACTACTATCACAAAGGATTATTCAAAAAAAATGTAACAACAATTAGATTTTTAAAAAGTTTGTTTAATAGATCTATAAAATTCGACAGCAATTGTTTTTATATTGTTTTCACTTTTGTAAAAATATTTAGAAAGTCTTCCAGAACTAAGGCTATAATAATGTGGGATTATCATACAAACTGTAATTCGAGAGATTCTAAAATTACCAAAATTGAAGTTTTCAGTATAAAATTGGTAAATTTAAAAAGGTCTTAGGTCGATGGAAAATGTTTTCGTATTTTTTCAAGGTCGTCAAACTGTTTAGAAAATTTTCGAAAACTAGGGGTGTAATTACATGGGATTAACCCAAAATATGTAAATAAAAGGATTATAAAATTACTGAAATACATTTGATAGATTTTTAAATCGATTGTTTTCATTTTTTTTTTTCACGTTTTCGAATCAATTATAATTAATTCTTAAATAAGGGTGTAATCACATTGGATTATCCCAAAAACGAAAACCGTAGGGATTGTTTTATAAATGAAAGTTTTGTTTTGTTCCATAATTACTTTATCAGTTTCCTGACATATGTTTTGACAATCACTTGCCATTTTCAAAGGTGTACAAATCCACCCCTGTAATTATGTTACATCAAGAATGTAGCAGGGAAAGTATTAATTTTACCGTAGGGATTTGTAAATCACTAGAATTGATATTTTTATGGATCTAGAAAGTGTAAAGTCGATGGCAATTGTTTTTTTTTGCATCATCAAAATATTTAGAATATGGTTATAATCAGATGTGATTATCCAAAAACCTGTAACCAGACGGATTCTGAAATTATTAAAATTAGAATTTTGAGTATGTGCTTGATAGATTTAGGAATTTTTAAGGCGATGGCAATTGTTTTTATATTTTTTCACGTCGTCAATTTTTAAAAGAAATTATATTACAGGTTTATAATAACATAGAATTATTCTTATGTTAGAACCTCAAATAGAGGGATTGTAAAATTTATAAAATTAGAATTTCAAGTAAATTTTTGATAGATTTTGAAAGTTTCAAGTTGTCAGCAATTGTTTTTATATTTATTTCATATCGTCAAAAGATTTCGAAAGTTTTTCAAAATCACGTGGGATTATCCCAAAAACTGTAATGCGAAGGATTATAAAAATTAAAACTTTGTGAATGTATGTTTTTGGTGGATTTAGAAAGTTTTAAGTCAATAGTAATTCTTTTTACGTCATCAAAGTATTCAGAAATTTTCCAAAATAAAGGCTGTCTTAACGTGGGATTATCTAAAAAAAAATTGCAACTTGACGTAATATAAAATTATTCAAATTGAAATGTTAGTTATGTTTGGTATATTTTGAAAGTATTAAGTCGACTGCCATTGTATCTATGTTTAATTCACCATCAAATCAGTAAATCATAAACGAAAATTTTAATTAAAAGTTGTAAAATGTAAATAAACATAACATTATTGCAAATTTTGTAATTGAAGTTATTGCAAACCACGAGGCGATCAGTAATTAAAGTTAATATATATATGTAGGGTGGGTGGGTGGCCTCTATGAGATACAGCACCCATAGACATTCTCATGCACGAAAACAATATACCCTTCCCCTATATATACCTATATATAGGGAAAGTAAAAAGTCAATTATTCTTGACTAACGTATAATAATAATTATTGCCAGATGATACATTTAAGATTTTTAATGTAAGATGACAGATGTTATATGACAGATGACATATTTACAGGTAATAGTTGGCAGTTTTCATTTGACAGATGACACTTGACAATTTATTTTAATTATTTTAAACTATTTGTCTTACAAAATCATGTTTTATTTACATTGTTAAACAAACGTTGATAGATGAATGATGATATATAACAAATGGTAGATAATAATTGACAGATAATAGTTGTCAGTTTAACATTGGATAGTTGATAAATGTTAATTGATAATAATTCTTGGCTATCATTATTGACTATTTAAAATCAAAACAAAACTATCAATGTCAAGCATTCGTGATTAAAAATAAAATACAACGGATTCAATTGACAGTAGACAGATGACAGTTGCAAGTTGATAGATAATGGATAACAATTGTCAGATTACAGTTAATAGATAATAGTATTATATATTGTCAAAAATATATGACACTTAACAAATTGATATATAATGGAACTTTTTTTTAAAATTCTTTTACAAAAATCTTAATCACGTTAAGAAAATTTTAAGACAAAATCAAAATTTTCAACTAGTAATAGCAGATGACATATGTTACATCATAGATGACAGATGACAGTTAACAGTAAACTGTTGATATATATAGTCAATCAAATGTTATCTGTAAAATAAAAAATGTAATTATGTTATCTCTCCTCTGTCATCTATCAACTAGTAACTGTCATCTATATTTTTGAAAAGTGTATTAATTACAAAACAAAATATATCTAGTTTGTTGAAATCTGTTTGTTTTTTAGATTTTTGTTAGAGGAATGTTAAAAATTTTGTTTTCTGTTTTAGAAAAAATGTTGTTTCTAATTCTCTCGGCCCTGCTATGTATCGCAATTTACAAATTCGTGGTAAAACCGATGTTTTACTGGAAGGAAAGAGGAGTACCGTATAAAACACCAGTGCCGCTCTTTGGAAACGTATTCAAGGTCATCCTGAAGCAACAATCGTTTTATTATAGCGCCCTCGATGTCTACAACGATTTTCCGAATTTAAGGTATTTTACTTTAAACTAAAAACACGTTTATTAAAGAAAAATCAAAATCACAGGTATAATGGAACGTTTCAATTCAACGAACCGGCATTGGTGGTGCGCGATTTGGAATTAATCAAACGGATCAACGTTAAGGATTTCGATTACTTCACCGATCGTCGTGATGTCGGTAGCGTGGATGCAGATCCTCTAATCTTTCGAAACGTGGGTAATTTAAACGGACAGAAGTGGAAGGATATGAGGGCCACGCTCAGTCCGGCGTTTACCAGTAGTAAAATGAAGGCGATGTTCGTCTTAATTTCGGAATGCGCCCAACAGATGATCGAGTATTTTTCAGAACAGGGTGATCAAGTGATGGAGATTGATGTTAAGGAATTGTTCACGAGGTACACTAATGATGTGATCGCGACTTGTGCGTTCGGCGTGAAGTGTGATTCGTTAAAGGAAAAACAAAATAGTTTTTTTATGATGGGACAGGATTTGACTGGCTTTAAAGGATTGAGGGCTTTAAAATTTCTAATAGCTAATTCAGCTCCTAGTATTTTAAAGGTGAATAGCTTAATCATCACCAACATGTTTTTTAAAAAATATGTTTTTAGACCTTTAAACTAAAGATATTTCCAAAATACATGACCGACTTTTTCCTTGATATCGTCACGAAGACAATATCTTATCGTATTGAGCACAACGTCGTCCGTCCGGATATGATACATTTACTGCTGGAGGCTCGTAAAGGAAGATTACAACATGGAGATGATGTACAGGATGCGGGTGATAAAGGTTTTGCCATCGTGGAGGAATCTGGTGTTGGTAAACGAAAGGTAAACAATGTGGAATTAACAGATTTCGATATCGCCGCACAAGCGTTCGTCTTTTTCTTCGCCGGATTCGAAGCTGGATCGTTAGTTTTAAGTTTTATGGCTACTGAATTGGCCATTAATTTAGATATCCAAGAGAAATTATTTGATGAAGTTGATGAGGTAATGAGGAGGAGTAATGGGAAGCCTGGTTACGAGGATATTACTGAGATGAAGTATATGGATATGGTCGTCTCAGGTAGGATTTAATCATTTAATTAAATTAAAACTTCAATTTTTAATTTAGAAACTTTGAGGAAATGGCCCGTGGCTCCAGTCGCTGATAGGGTATGCACGAAACCTTACAAAATTCCAGCCACAACATCAGACGAAGTGGATTTAGAATTGAAACCTAAAGATATCATTTTCATACCGATTTTGGGTTTACATCGCGACCCAAAGTTTTATCCAAATCCGGAAACATTCGATCCGAGTCGATTTTCTGATGAAAATAAACACACCATCGAACCGTATTCGTATTTATCTTTTGGAATTGGACCAAGGGCTTGTATTGGTGGGTACAAGTTGATTGAGGCAAGAGTTTTGTTAATTTTTTAAAATTACAGGCTCCAGATTCGCACTGTTGGAAATTAAAGTGCTCTTCACGTATTTACTGTGGAGATTCAAGTTCGTTCCAGTGGAGAAAACTTCAAATCCCATCAAACTCTCGCCGACTTTAATCAGGACACAGCCAGAAAATGGGTTTTGGTTGGGTTTAAAATCCAGACGTCATCAATAAAAAGTTACAATTTATTGTTTATAATTATATTGTATTGTTTTAAATAAAATTATATTAAGTATTAATAAGCGTATTAAATGTGCCAACAAATAAAATATCTCATTAAATATATTTACTCTCTACTCTAGATAAGAATACTACAATGGTTCATCATAATTGTCACGTCGACATAATTTAGCTAAGCGTTATCAAAAATATTGCCTTGATCAGTAATTAAAATAAATTCCACTACATTACATATAAAACCGTCGTCATTAAAACTAAACGCTTTCATTGCCTTCCATTAACTCTCAGCGCCATGATTTGGATAATATTATTGTTTCTATTATGTATAGCGATATACAAGTTTACAATAAAACCATTATTTTATTGGAAGGAAAAGGGCATCCCCTATAAAAAGGGAGTTCCGTTTTTCGGAAACTTCTTAAGGGTGGTGATGAAAAAACGACCGTTTTATGAAATTATAATCGATTTATATAATGATTATCCAACACTGAGGTAAGTTTTTTTTAAATTACTTAAAATTAATTCTACTTTACGATTATATAAAAATATTCACACGTTTCCACTTAGATTTTCAAAAAATTCGCACTTAAACATGACTGAAATTTTTTTGGTACTTAAAAACTACAGTGATTAAAATTTTTGTGTATATGTAGGGCGGGTGGGTGGCCACTATCACACTTTCCAACCAGCAAAACATCTTCAAGAAAGTTGATATAAATTTTATTGCATCAGTAAGTTTCCATTCAAATTTTTTCCTAAGAAACTACTCTAATGAAAACTGTTTTACTCCAAACACTGTTTCGTATTTTGCTGATTGAAGGGTGGGATAGAGGCCACCCACCCACCCTACATATGCACTTAAACTTCAATCAATTCACTATGATAGTATTTTTAAAATCATCATTAAAAAATTTGTTTTTATTTTTCCTGGAATTGAAACACTCTTTGCAGTTTAAATAAAAGTGCATATGTAGGGTGGGTGGGTGGCCTCTATCCCACCCTCCAATCAGTAAAACATCTTCAAAAAATTTCACCTTAAAATTTTACACCAAGAAACTTTCATTTAAATTTATTTCTGAGATAAACTCATTCTACTGATTTAAAAATTGTTTAAGAAAAATGGTAAAACAATTGCTATAATTGAAAAATTTTTAAAATTCACTCAAAATTATTTCTACTTTACTTCTACATAAAAATATCCACTTATTTCCACTTAGATTTCCAAAAAATTCGCACTTAAACTCACCGTGTTTAATTTAAAAATTCATATTTTAAAAATTGTTTGAAAAAAATAGTAAAACAATTGCTATAATTGTGAAATTTTTAAAATTTACTCAAAATTAATTCTATTTTAAGTTTACATAAAAATATCCACATGTTTCCACCTAGATTTCCGAAAATTCCGCCCTTAAATGCACTGTGTTTAATTTAAAAATTCAAATTTAAAAAATTGTTTAAAAAAATAGTAAAACAAATGCTACAAACGTTAAATTTTTAAAATTAACTCAAAATTAATTTTACCTTACGTTTACATAAAAATATCCACATGTTTTCACCTAGATTTCCAAAAATAATCGCACTTAAACGTGACTGAAATTTTTTTAGTGCCTAAAAACTGACAGTGATTAAAGTTTTTGTGTATATGTAGGGTGGGTGGGTGGCCACTATCACACTTTCCAACCAGCAAAACATCTTCAAAAAAATTGACTTAAATTTTATTGCATCAGAAAGTTTCCATTCAATTTTTTTCCTAAGAGACTACTCTAAAGAAAACTGTTTTACTCGAAACACTGTTTCGTATTTTACTGATTGGAGGGTGGGATAGAGGCCACCCACCCACCCTACATATGCATTTAAACTCCAATCAATTCACTATGATAGTATTTTTAAAATCACCATTAAAGAATTTGTTTTTAATTTTCTGGAAATAAAACACTCTTTGTAGTTTAAATAAAAGTGCATATGTAGGGTGGGTGGGTGGCCTCTATCCCACCCTCCAATCAGTAAAACATCTTCAAAAAATTTCACATTAAAATTTTACACCGATAAACTTTCATTTAAATTTATTTCTGAAAAAAACTCTTTCTACTGGTTTAAAAATTGTCTATGACAATAATAAAACAATTGCTATAATTGTAAAATTTTTAAAATTCACTCAAAATAAATTCTACTTTACGTCTACATAAAAATATCCACATATTTACACTTAGATTTTCAATAAATCCGCACTTAAACCCACAGTGTTTAATTTAAAATTCAAATTCTAAAAATTGTTTAAAAAAAATAGTAAAACAAATGCTACAAATGTTAAATTTTTTTAATGAACTCAAAATTAATTCTACTTTACGTTTACATAAAAATATCCACACATTTCCACTAGATTTCCAAATAATTCGCACTTAAAAGTGATTGAAATTTTTTTGGTACTTAAAAACTGACAGTGATTAAAGTTTTTGTGTAAATGTAGGGTGGGTGGGTGGCCACTATCATACTTTCGAACCAGCAAAACATCTTCAAAAAAGTTGACATAAATTTTATAGCATCAGTAAATTTCCATTCAAATTTTTTCCTAAGAAACTACTTAAAAAAAAAACTGTTTTACTCCAAACACTGTTTCGTGTTTTACTGATTGGAGGGTGGGATAGAGGCCACCCACCCACCCTACATATGCATTTAAACTCCAATCAATTCACTATGATAGTATTTTTAAAATCACCATTAAAGAATTCGTTTTTATTTTTCCTGGAAATAAAACACTCTTTGTAATTTAAATAAAAGTGCATATGTAGGGTGGGTGGGTGGCCTCTATCCCACCCTCCAATCAGTAAAAGATCTTCAAAAAAGTTTACATTAAAATTTTACACCGATAAACTTTCATTTAAATTTATTTCTGAGAAAAATTTTTCCTACTGATTTAAAAATTGTTTAAGAAAATAATAAAACAATTGCTATAATTGTAAAATTTTTAAAATTCACTCAAAATTATTTCTACTTTACTTCTACATAAAAATATCCACTTATTTCCACCTAGATTTCCAAAAAATTCGCACTTAAATACACAGTGTTTTATTTAAAAAAATCATATTTTAAAACTTGTTTGAAAAAAATAGTAAAACAATTGGTACGAACGTTAAATTTTTAAAATTAACTCAAAATTAATTCGACTTTACGTCTACATAAAAATATCCACATATTTACACTTAGATTTTCAATAAATCCGCACGTAAACCCACAGTGTTTAATTTAAAATTCAAATTCTAAAAATTGTTTAAAAAAATAGTAAAACAAATGCTACAAACGTTAAATTTTTAAAATTAACTCAAAATTAATTCTACTTTACGCTTACATAAAAATATCTACGCATTTCCACCTAGATTTCCAAAAAAATCGCACTTAAACGTGACTAAAATTTTTTTGGTACTTAAAAACTAACAGTGATTAAAGTTTTTGTGTATATGTAGGGTGGGTGGGTGGCCACTATCACACTTTCCAACCAGCAAATCATCTTCAAAAATGGTGATGTGGCCATCATAGTACTTTCCCTATATTTTACTCGAAAACTATGCGGTTTGTGCAAAAAGGTTATTCTTAATAATTTATTCAATTTTGAATTCTCTACAATTATTTGTTATATAACTTTCATGTTGCTTCAATAATTTATTAGCAATTGGCAAAAAATGTCAAAAATTTCAATTTTTATTTTTTTTCTCGAAAGTTAAGAATTTTATGAAAAATATATTTTTACAAAATTTATTCAGTTTCTCGTTCTCTTTAACTTTTGTTTGAAAAGTTTTGTAATATTTTTCATATTAAAAAAAATATCGGAAAAAAACAAAAAACGCCTCGAGTAAACACCCACTTCCGGTGTATGAATGTTTACCAAAAGCTTTTCAGTTCCAGTTTTGAACGATAAAACCTTACGTTTAAAGTTTCATCTCAATCGGATCAGTCGTTTTTGAGATACAGCACCCACGGACAGACAGACAGACAGACAGACAGACAGACAGACACACACACAGACACAAAAATTTTTTTTCCAGAAATTAGTTTAATGGACTCAGGGGACCTCAAAACGGATATTTCCGCAAAAAAAATTTTTCAAAAAAAAATCACGATCACAATACTTCCCCTATATATACTTCGTATATAGGGAAAGTAAAAAGTTGACATAAATTTTATTGCATCAGTAAATTTCCATTCAAATTTATTTCCTAAGAATCTACTCTAAAGAAAACTGTTTTACTCGAAACACTGTTTCGTATTTCACTGATTGGAGGGTGGGATAGAGGCCACCCACCCACCCTACATATGCACTTACAATTCAATCAATTCACTATGATTGTATTTTTAAAATCATCATTAAAGAATTTGTTTTTATTTTTCTGGAAATAAACCACTCTATGTAGTTTAAATAAAAGTACATATGTAGGGTGGGTGGGTGGCCTCTATCCCACCCTCCAATCAGTAAAACATCTTCAAAAAATTTTACATTAAAATTTTGCACCAAGAAACATCCATTTAAATTTATTTCTGAGAAAAGCTTTTTCTACTGATTTAAAAATTGTTTAATAAAAATTGTAAAACAATTGCTATAATTGTAAATTTTTTAAAATTTAATCAAAATTAATTCTACTTTACGTTTACACAAAAATATTCACAGATTTCCATCTAGATTTCCAAAAAATTCGCACTTAAACACACTGTGTTTAATTTAAAAATTCAAATATAAATTTTTTTTGAAAAAAATAGTAAAACAAATGCTACAGATGTTAAATTTTTAAAATTAACTCAAAATTGATTTCACTTTACGTTTATATAAAAATATCCACACGTTTCCACCTAGTTTTCCAAAAAATTCTCTCTTAAACGTGACTGAAACTTTTTGGTACTTAAAAACTGAGAGTGATTAAAGTTTTTGTGTATATGTAGGGTGGGTGGGTGGCCACTATCACACTTTCCAACCAGCAAAACATCTTCAAAAAAGTTAACATAAATTTTATTGCATCATTAAATTACCATTCAAATTTTTTCCTAAGAAACTACTTAAAAAAAAACTGTTTTACTCCAAACACTGTTTCGTAGTATACTGATTGGAGGGTAAGATAGGCGCCACCCACCCACCCTTCATATGCGTTTAAACTTCATTCAATTCACTATGATTGTATTTTTAGAATCACCATTAAAGAATTTGTTTTTATTTTTCCTGAAAATAGAACACTCTTTGTAGTTTAAATAAAAGTGCATATGTAGGGTGGGTGGGTGGCCTCTATCCCACCCTCCAATCAGTAAAATATCTTCAAAAAATTTCACATTAAAATTTTACACCGACAAACATTCATTTAAATTTATTTCTGAGAAAAACTTATTCTACTAATTTAAAAATTGTTTAAAAAAATAATAAAACAATTGGTATAATTGTAAAATTTTTAAAATTTACTCAAAATTAATTCTATTTTAGGTCTACATAAAAATATACACATAGTAGTAGTAGTAGTAGTAGTAGTGTTAGGCTATCGACCACGTGGTCCTTCTGCCATGTGTTGTTTGTGTATTTGTGTGTGTGTAAATGAGCTTGTTACTTTAAAGGATCGCCCCCGTCACTCTAAAGCACCATTAATTGTATCCCAATGGTGAATGGTACCGGTCACCCATCCAACTGCTGACCCGAACTAACGTTGCTTGACTCTCGCTAACGCTAGTTCGGTCGCAACCGAATGCGCCACCACCGGCGTGTAATATACACATATTTACACTTAGATTTCCAAAAAATCCGGACTTAAACTCAGCGTGTTTAATTTAAAAATTTATATTTTAAATATTGTTTGAAAATAATAGTATAACAAATGTCATAAACATTAAATTTTTAAAACTCACTTAGAATTAATTCTACTTTACGTTTACATAAAAATATCAACACATTTTCACCTAGATTTCCAAAAAATTCGCACTTAAATGTGACTGAAATTTTTTTGGTTCTTAAAAACTGACAGTGATTAAAATTTTTGTGTATATGTAGGGTGGGTGGGTGGCCACTATCACACTTTCCAACCAGCAAAACATCTTCAAAACAATTGACATAAATTTTATTGCATCAGTAAATTTCCATTCAAATTATTTCATAAGAAACTACTCTAATGAAAACTGTTTTACTCCAAACACTGTTTCGTATTGTACTGATTGAAGGGTGGAATAGAGGCCACCCACCCACCCTACATATGCATTTAAACTCCAATCAATTCACTATGATAGTATTTTTAAAATCACCATTAAAGAATTTGTTTTTATTTTTCTGGAAATAAATCACAATTTGTAGTTTAAATAAAAGTGCATATGTAGGGTGGGTGGGTGGCCTCTATCCTACCCTCCAATCAGTAAAACATCTTAAAAAAAATTCACATTAAAATTTTACACCAACAAACTTTCATTTAAATTTATTTCTGAGAAAAACTCTTTCTACTGATTTAAAAATTGTTTAAAAAAATAATAAAACAATTGTTATAATTGTAAAATTTTTAAAATTTACTCAAAATAATTCTACTTTAGCTCTACATAAAAATATCCACATATTTATACTTAGATTTACAAAAATTATGCACTTAAAAACACTATGTTTAATTTAAAAATTCAAATTTTAAAAATTGTTTGAAAAAAAAAGTAAACAAAAGCTATAAATGTTAAATTTTTAAAATTAACTCAAAATTAATTCTGCTTTACGTTTACATAAAAATGTCCACTTATTTACACCTAGATTTCCAAAAAAATTTTTGGTACTTAAAAACTGATAGTGATTAATGTTTTTGTGTATATGTAGGGTGGGTGGGTGGCCACTATCCCACCCTCCAATTCATTAAACATACTACAGGGTTATACTTAAAATTTTCCCGCGTAAGACTTTCTAAGTGTGGTAAATTTCAATTTCAATAATTTTTTCGTAATTAATTAATTATAATAACAATTCTTGACTATGTTTAACTGATTGAAGGGTAGGATAGAGGCCACCCACCTACCCTACATAAAAATTATTGATCGTGTTTAAGTTTCCAATTAAATTTAAACCTCAATTACTTATTAAAACAATTATTTTTAATCGTAGGTATAATGGAACGTTTCAGTTTAGCAAACCAGGATTACTGATTCGTGATTTAGAATTGATAAAACGTATCTGTGTTAAAGATTTCGATCATTTCACCGATCACAGGGAGATCGGTAGCAGTGATGAAGATCCCCTATTCTTCAGATCGTTGGCCCAATTGAACGGACAAGAGTGGAAGGATATGAGGGCAGTGTTAAGTCCGGCATTTACTAGTAGTAAAATGAGGACGATGTTCGTCCTTATTTCCGAGTGTGCGCAACAAATGGTCGATCATTTTTCTAACAATAATAATGGTGGTGTGATTGAAGTCGAGATTAAGGAGCTCTTCACGAGGTACACCAACGATGTGATAGCGACTTGTGCGTTCGGTCTCAAGTGCGATTCGTTGAAGGAAAAGGAGAACACGTTCTTTATGATGGCTAAAGATTTAACGTCGTTTACTGGTTTGAGATCGTTTAAGTTTCTTCTGGCTAATTTTGTTCCTAATATTTTAAAGGTATGAACAATAAAAATGTATTTATATAATAATTTCAACATCATAATTTTCGTAGGTTTTAAAATTAAGCGTATTCCCTAAATACATAACCGATTTCTTTCTTAACACCATTAAAGAGACGATTGGTTATAGGATTGAAAATAATGTAATACGTCCAGATATGATCCATCTGTTGTTGGAAGCTCGTAAAGGAAGATTACGCCATGAAGATAATGCATACGATTTAGGGGATGGTGGTTTCGCCATCGTCGAAGAATCCGGTATTGGTAAACGCGAGATGAAGCGTGTAGAACTCTCGGATTTTGACATCGCAGCTCAAGCCTTTATTTTCTTCTTCGCTGGCTTTGATACATCATCGTTAATCTTAAGCTTCATGAGCACTGAATTGGCCATCAATTCCGATGTTCAAGAAAAGTTATTTAATGAAGTTAAAGCTGTTATGAGGCGTACTAATGGTAAACCTGCTTATGAAGATGTTATAGGGATGAAATATATGGATATGGTGGTTTCAGGTGAGATTAAAATTACCTTCTTATTCACATAAATGTTTAGAGACTTTAAGGAAATGGCCAGCGGGACAAGGGACTAATAGAGTATGCACGAAACCGTATAAAATCGAAGCTGTTAGACCTGATGAGAAGGATGTCGAATTAAAAATTGGTGATGTTATTATCGTTCCGATTATTGGAATACATCGCGATGAAAGGTTTTATCCAGAGCCTGAAAAATTCGACCCCGAAAGATTTTCCGATGAGAATAAATATAAAATCCAACCCTTTTCGTATTTACCATTCGGCATCGGACCTAGGGCTTGTATTGGTGAGTACAACACATCACCAACACGTTAATCAATTAAAGTTTTAACATTACAGGTTCGAGGTTTGCATTGTTGGAAATCAAAGTGTTATTTGCTTATATGGTGTGGAAATTTGAATTCGTTCCAGTCGCCAAAACATCAATACCAATTAAACTATCAGCCCAATCGTTGAAAGTACAACCTAATTACGGTTTTCTCTTAGGATTAAAATCAAGATAAATTTGTACCCAATAAAATAAAATTAATTTTACGATAAGATAAACAATAAAACAATGTTTATTATCTCTAAATGATGATTAATTAAATATTAACACATATTATCACACAAAACTGGATGTTGATGCAATATTATTACCATGAGTCATTCGAAATTGCGGTTATAACCATCCTGTCTCAGTGTTGATCCAGACATCAAAGGTAGAACGTCGTGTCTGTCTGTTTATAATTTTCAATCACATTTATTTGTACGTTTGTGTTTAGCTTACAACTCGTAAGTACATTAATTTAATATACCTAATTTTATAAACCACTTTCACGAATGAATTACCTATTATTATTTTTTCATTCAAGGTTTTATTCGACTTTGCCGAATTAGAAGGTCGAATCAATTACATAAAATGTAAACACAAAAACGAAGTCTAATAAATAATTTCTTCCAGCAAAAATGTTTTGGTGGATATTATGGATCCTCCTCGGTTTGATAACCTATAAATTCGTAATTCAACCTATTTTATACTGGAGGATAAGAGGAGTTCCACATAAGACACCGTTACCATTTGTTGGAAACTTACTACCCATTCTGTTGAGGAAAATAAGTTTTTACGACAGTATGATTTCATCTTATAACACATTCCCTAATTCAAGGTATGTAAATATAAAATTTAATATATTTATTTATAATTAATCAGTTTAAAAGTTGACACAAAAAATTTTACCACTTCACCCTTAAATTTCAAAATATTCGCACTCAAACTCACGATTTGATTTTTCAATTCTTTACCAAATATAACGAGGGAGAAAAAATAGAAAAACAATTGCCACAGGCTTAAAATTTACTAGATTTATTCAAAATTAATCAGTTTAAGTGCTAACATTAAAAATGTCACCATTTCATTCTTAAATTTAAAAATATTCACACCCAAACTTACGTTTTGATTTTACAATCCTTCACCAAATAAAACGAGGGAGAAAAAATTGAAAAACAATTGCCACAGGCTTAAAATTTACTAGATTTATTCAAAATGAATCAGTTTAAATGCTAACATAAAAAAATTCACCATTTCATCCTTAAATTTCAAAATATTCACACCCATATTTACAATTTGATTTTTCAATTCTTCACCAAATAAAACGAGGGAGAAAAAATAGAAAAACAATTGCCACAGGCTTAAAATTTACTAGATTTATTCAAAATGAATTAATTTAAGTGTTGACATAAAAAATTTCACCATTTCATCCTTAAATTTCAAAATATTCACACACAAATTTACGATTTGATTTTACAATTCTTCACCAAATAAATCGAGAGAGAAAAAATAGAAAAATAATTGCCACAGGATTAAAATTTACAAAATTTATTCAAAATGAATTAGTTTAAGTGTTAACATAAAAAAAATCACCATTTCATCCTCAAATTTTAAAATATTCACACCCAAATTTACGATTTGATTTTACAATTCTTCACCAAATAAAACGAAGGGGAAAAAATAGAAAAACAATTGCCACAGGCTTAAAATTTATTAGATTTATTCAAAATGAATCAGTTTAGTTGTTAATATTAAAAAATTTACCATTTCACCCTTTAATTTCAAAATATTCACACCCAAACTTACGATTTGATTTTACAATTCTTCACCAAATAAAACGTGGGAGAAAACATAAAAAAACAATTGCCACAGGCCCTAAATTTATTAGTTTTACTCAAAATGAATTAGTTTAAGTTTTAACATAAAATAATTCACCATTTCATCCTTAAATTTCAAAATATTCGCACTCAAACTTACGATTTGATTTAACAATTCTACACCAAATAAAACGAGGGGGGAAAATAGAAAAACAATTGCCACAGGCTTAAAATTTACTAGATTTATTCAAAATGAATCAGTTTAAGTGTTAACATAAAAAAAAATCACTATTTCATCTTTAAATTTAAAAATATTCACACCCAAATTTACGATTTGATTTTGCAATTCTTCACCAAATAAAACGAGGGAAAAAAAATAGAAAAACAATTGCCACAGGCTTAAAATTTACTTGATTTATTAAAAATTATATTAACATAAAAAAATTCACCATTTCATCCTTAAATTTTAAAATATTCACACCCAAACTTACGATTTGATTTTACAATTCTTCACCAAATAAAACGAGGGAGAAAAAATTGAAAAACAATTGCCACAGGCTTAAAATTTACTAGATTTAATCAAAATGAATCAGTTTAATTGTTAACATTAAAAAATTCACCATTTCATCCTTAAATTTCAAAATATTCACACCCAAACTTACGATTTGATTTTACAATTCTTCACCAAATAAAACGAGGGAGAAAAAATAGAAAAACAATTGTCACAGGCTTGAAATTTACTAGTTTTATTCAAAATGAATCAGTTTAAGTATTAACTTAAAAAAAATCACCATTTCATCCTTAAATTTCAAAATATTCACACCCAAACTTACGATTTGATTTTACAATTCTTCACCAAATAAAACGAGGGAGAAAGAATAGAAAAACAATTGCCACAGGCTTAAAATTTACTAGATTTATTCAAAATGTATAAGTTTAAGCGTTAACATAAAAAAATCACCATTTCATCTTTAAATTTAAAAATATTCACACCCAAATTTACGATTTGATTTTACAATTCTTCACCAAATAAACCGAGGGAGAAAAAATAGAAAAACATTTGCCACAGGCTTAAAATTTACTAAATTTATTCAAAATGAATCAGTTTAAGTGTTAACATACAAAATTTCACCATTTCATCCTTAAATTTCAAAATATTCACACCCAAAGTTACGATTTGATTTTTCAATATTTCACCAAATAAAACGAGAGGGAAAAAATATAAAAACAATTGCCATAGTTTTAGAATTTACTAGATTTATTCAAAATGAATAAATTTAATTGTTAACATAAAAAAATTCACCATTTCATTCTTAAATTTCAAAATATTCACACCTAAACTTACGATTTGATTTTACAATTCATCACCAAATAAAACGAGGGAGAAAAAATAGAAAAACAATTGCCACAGGCTTAAAATTTACCAGATTTATACAAAATGAATCAGTTTAAGTGTTAACATAAAAAAATTCACCATTTCATCCTTAAATTTCAAAATATTTACACTCAAATTTACGATGTTTGAAAAATCACATCCTTCAGCAAATAATTTTTTTTCTAAATTAAATCTTTTACAGATACAATGGTTCTTTTGCAATAACATCTCCATCACTCTTGATACGCGATCCTGAATTAATCAAACGCATTAACGTTAAAGATTTCGAGCATTTCACCGATCACAGAGATACTGGCAGCAATGATTTAGATATACTATTTTCGAAGAACATTTTACAATTGAACGGGCAAGAGTGGAAGGACATGAGGGCCATGTTGAGTCCCGCTTTTACCGGTAGTAAAATGAAAGCCATGTTCATCCTAATATCCGATTGTGCGCAACAATTATCCGACTATTTCATGAGTAAAGATGAAACTGTTATGGATATTGAAATGAAGGATCTTTTCACGAGGTACACAAACGATGTGATTGCGACGTGTGCTTTTGGTGTACAGTGTGATTCTTTAAAGGATAGGAATAACACTTTCTTCGAGATGGGTAAAGACGCGACGTCGTTTACAGGTTGGAGATCTTTAAAACTTCTGGCTGCAAATTTCTGTCCTGGATTGTTAAGAGTGAGTTTATTGCTTTTAATCAATATATCCTTATATGATTCCTTTTAGATATTAAGAATAAGCACGTTTCCTAGTTACATAACCGATTTTTTCATCAGCATGACGCAAGAGACGATTGCCTATAGGTTAAAGCATAATATTGTAAGACCAGACATGATCCATTTACTTCTCGAAGCGAGGAAAGGAAAATTACGACATGAAGAGGTTGCTGAGGATCGTATTGATAACGGCTTCGCCGTAATCGAAGAATCTTCTATAGGAAAAGAGCAGATGAATCATAAAGAAATTTCCGATATTGATATCGCAGCTCAAGCTTTTATTTTCTTCTTCGCCGGTTTCGACACATCCTCAACGATCTTAAGCTTCATGTCGACTGAATTAGCGATCAATCCTGATGTTCAGGAAAGGTTGTTTTTAGAAATCGATGCTGTGATGAAGAAGTGTGATGGAAAACCTAATTACGAAGCAATCACACAGATGAAATACATGGACATGGTCGTATCAGGTAATTATCGATTGTAATTTTTAATAACACCAAAAATGATGAATAATTATTGAAGAAACATTAAGAAAATGGCCGGCCGCACCAATGACGGACCGTAAATGTACGAAACCGTATAAAATCGAAGCAATTGGACCGGAAGAAAAGGACGTAAATATTGAAATCGATGACATCGTCATGATTCCAATTTTGGGAATACACCGCGACGAACAGTATTATCCAGATCCGGAAAGATTCGACCCTGATAGGTTTTCTGATGAAAATAAACACAGCATTCAACCCTTTACGTATCTACCTTTCGGTATCGGCCCTAGAGCTTGTATAGGTAAACAATTAAACGCCCAAATGTTGATGAAAATGTTAATTTTATTATTTTAGGTTCAAGGTTTGCCCTCTTGGAAATTAAGGTAGTATTCACGTATCTGTTATGGAAATTTGAATTGGTTCCGATTGCCAAGACTGTTGCCCCTATTAAACTCTCCAAAACTGGTATTAAAATACAACCAGAGGGTGGATTCTGGTTGGGTTTAAAACGTAGATGAAAAGAATTTAAAAAAATAAATTATTAAATGTAAATAAACGTATTTAATAAATTTAATCGAAAAACTAATTATAGAAAACTGTTAGGTTATCATTTGTTTTATAGCTGTGAATGTTTTTTGTAAAATTCATCAAAATCCAGCCAGAGGTTTTCTTGAAAATTCATGAAACTAGTCGGATGTTAGTGTTGGCCACTATTACAGAATTTAATGGAAAATTTTGGGAAAACTAATTATTGTATAATGTTAGTTTGTCATTTGTTTTATAGCTGTGAATGTTTAGAATGTTTTTTGTAAAATTCATCAAAATCCGACGAGAGGTTTTCCTGAAAATTTATGAAAACTAGTCGGGTGTTGGTGTTGGCCACTATTACGGAATTTGATGGAAAATTATGGTAAAACTAATTATGGTCTAGTGTAAGTTTGTCATTTGTTTTATAGCTGTGAATGTTTTGAATGTTTTTTGTAAAATTCATCAAAATCCGACGAGAGGTTTTCCTGAAAATTCATGAAAACTAGTCGGGTGTTAGTGTTGGCCACTATTACGGAATTTAATGGAAAATTTTGGGAAAACTAATTATTGTATAATGTTAGTTTGTCATTTGTTTTATAGCTGTGAATGTTTAGAACGTTTTTTGTAAAATTCATCAAAATCCGACGAGAGGTTTTCCTGAAAATTCATGAAAACTAGTCGGGTGTTAGTGTTGGTCGCTATTACGGAATTTAATGGAACATTCTGGAAAAACTAATTATAGTATAGTGTTAGTTTGTCATTTGTTTTAAATCTGTGATTGTTTTGAATGTTTTTTGTAAAATTCATCAAAATCCAACGAGAGGTTCTCCTGAAAATTCATGAAAACTAGTAGGGTGTTGGTGTTGGCCACTATTACGGAATTTGATGGAAAATTCTGGAAAAACTAATTATAGTATAGTGTTAGTTTGTCATTTGTTTTATAGCTGTGAATGTTTTGAATGTTTTTTGTAAAATTCATCAAAATCCGACGAGAGGTTTTCCTGAAAATTCATGAAAACTAGTCGGGTGTTAGTGTTGGACACTATTACGGAATTTAATGGAAAATTTTGGGAAAACTAATTATATTATAGTGTTAGTTTGTCATTTGTTTTATAGCTGTGAATGTTTAGAATGTTTTTTGTAAAATTCATCAAAATCCAGAGAGAGGTTTTCCTGAAAATTCATGAAAACTAGTCGGGTGTTGGTTTTGGCCACTATTACGGAATTTGATGGAAAATTCTGGAAAAACTAATTATAGAATAGTGCTAGTTTGTCATTTGTTTTATAGCTGTGAATGTTTTGAATGGTTTTTGTAAAATTCATCAAAATCCGACGAGAGGTTTTCCTGAAAATTCATGAAAACTAGTCGGGTGTTAATATTGGTCGCTATTACGGAATTTGATGAATAATTCTGGGAAAACTAATTATAGTATAGTGCTAGTTTGTTATTTGTTTTATAGCTGTGAATGTTTTGAATGTTTTTTGTAAAATTCATCAAAATCCAGCGAGAGGTTTTCCTGAAAATTCATGAAAACTAGTCGGATGTTAGTGTTGGTCACTATTACGGAATTTAATGAAAAAATCTGTAAAAACTAATTATAGTATAGTGTTAGTTTGTTATTTGTTTTATAGTTGTGAATGTTTTGAATGTTTTTTGTAAAATTCATCAAAATTTGGCGAGTGGTTTTCCTGAAAATTCATGAAAACTGGTCGGGTGTTATTGTGGGCTACTATTACAGAATTTAATGGAAAATTCTGGAAAAACTAATTATAGTATAGTGTTAGTTTGTCATTTGTTTTAAATCTGTGATTGTTTTGAATGTTTTTTGTAAAATTCATCAAAATCCAACGAGAGGTTTTCCTGAAAATTCATGAAAACTAATCGGGTGTTGGTGTTGGCCACTATTACGGAATTTTTAATTTTTAATTTTAATTTATTATACGGAATCTCCATTTACATACATTAAAAAAATATATAAATCATAATTACAAAATATAATAATACAAAAATAGTTACAACAAATATGTTCATACACACTACATGAAACTTAAAATTTAAAACCCTATCCCAAATGGTTTAACTAATCATAATCACTATAGGTTCTTAATGTTACTCTCGGTTAACCTGAAAATTTAATTTAAAAATAGTAATATACAAAATAAATAAGTAAATACATAAATAAATAAATAAATAAATAAATAAATAA
Source organism: Ontholestes murinus (assembly GCA_963969525.1). Taxonomy (NCBI): domain Eukaryota; kingdom Metazoa; phylum Arthropoda; class Insecta; order Coleoptera; family Staphylinidae; genus Ontholestes; species Ontholestes murinus. The sequence goes on along the minus strand of OZ018389.1, from coordinate 984,010 downwards.
ATAAATAAATAAATAAATAAATAAATAAATAAATAAATAAATAAATAAATAAATAAATAAATAAATAAATAAATAAATAAATAAATAAATAAATAAATAAATAAATAAATAAATAAATAAATAAATAAATAAATAAATAAATAAATAAATAAATACATAAATAAATAATATAATATGTACAAGAGTTATATCACAGATGAAAAATGACTAAAGTTTTTTGTAAAAGTAAAATATCACAGAAGTATAAATCACATAATAAATTGTATATAACAAACGTTGTACAAAAAATATATTTTAATTTAATGGAAATTTCTGTAAAAACTAATTATAGTATAGTGTTAGTTTGTCATTTGTTTTATAGTTGTGAATGTTTTGAATGTTTTTTGTAAAATTCATCGAAATCCGACGAGAGGTTTTCCTGAAAATTCATGAAAACTAGTGGGGTGTTGGTGTTGGTCACTATTACGGAATTTAATGGAAAATTCTGGGAAAACTAATTATAGTATAGTGTTAGTTTGCCATTTGTTTTATAGCTGCGAATGTTTTGAATGTTTTTTGTAAAATTCATCAAAATCCAACGAGAGGTTTTCCTGAAAATTCATGAAAACTAGTCGGGTGTTAATATTGGTCGCTATTACGGAATTTGATGAATAATTCTGGGAAAACTAATTATAGTATAGTGCTAGTTTGTTATTTGTTTTATAGCTGTGAATGTTTTGAATGTTTTTTGTAAAATTCATCAAAATCCAGCGAGAGGTTTTCCTGAAAATTCATGAAAACTAGTCGGATGTTAGTGTTGGTCACTATTACGGAATTTAATGAAAAAATCTGTAAAAACTAATTATAGTATAGTGTTAGTTTGTTATTTGTTTTATAGTTGTGAATGTTTTGAATGTTTTTTGTAAAATTCATCAAAATTTGGCGAGTGGTTTTCCTGAAAATTCATGAAAACTAGTCGGGTGTTATTGTGGGCTACTATTACAGAATTTAATGGAAAATTCTGGAAAAACTAATTATAGTATAGTGTTAGTTTGTCATTTGTTTTATAGTTGTGAATGTTTTGAATGTTTTTTGTAAAATTCATCGAAATCCGACGAGAGGTTTTCCTGAAAATTCATGAAAACTAGTGGGGTGTTGGTGTTGGTCACTATTACGGAATTTAATGGAAAATTCTGGGAAAACTAATTATAGTATAGTGTTAGTTTGCCATTTGTTTTATAGCTGCGAATGTTTTGAATGTTTTTTGTAAAATTCATCAAAATCCAACGAGAGGTTTTCCTGAAAATTCATGAAAACTAGTCGGGTGTTAATATTGGTCGCTATTACGGAATTTGATGAATAATTCTGGGAAAACTAATTATAGTATAGTGCTAGTTTGTTATTTGTTTTATAGCTGTGAATGTTTTGAATGTTTTTTGTAAAATTCATCAAAATCCAGCGAGAGGTTTTCCTGAAAATTCATGAAAACTAGTCGGATGTTAGTGTTGGTCACTATTACGGAATTTAATGAAAAAATCTGTAAAAACTAATTATAGTATAGTGTTAGTTTGTTATTTGTTTTATAGTTGTGAATGTTTTGAATGTTTTTTGTAAAATTCATCAAAATTTGGCGAGTGGTTTTCCTGAAAATTCATGAAAACTAGTCGGGTGTTATTGTGGGCTACTATTACAGAATTTAATGGAAAATTCTGAAAAAACTAATTATAGTATAGTGTTAGTTTGTCATTTGTTTTAAATCTGTGATTGTTTTGAATGTTTTTTGTAAAATTCATTAAAATCCAACGAGAGGTTTTCCTGAAAATTCATGAAAACTAATCGGGTGTTGGTGTTGGCCATTATTACGGAATTTAATGGAAATTTCTGGAAAAACTAATTATAGTATAGTGTTAGTTTGTCATTTGTTTTATAGCTGTGAATGTTTTGAATGTTTTTTGTAAAATTCATCAAAATCTAGGCAGAGGTTTTCATGAAAATTCATGAAAACTAGTCGGGTGTTGGTATTGGCCACTATTACGGAATTTAATGGAAAATTCTGGAAAAACTAATTATAGTATAGTGTTAGTTTGTCATTTGTTTTATAGCTGCGAATGTTTTGAATGTTTTTTGTAAAATTCATCAAAATCCAACGAGAGGTTTTCCTGAAAATTCATGAAAACTAGTCGGGTGTTAATATTGGTCGCTATTACGGAATTTGATGAATAATTCTGGGAAAACTAATTATAGTATAGTGCTAGTTTGTTATTTGTTTTATAGCTGTGAATGTTTTGAATGTTTTTTGTAAAATTCATCAAAATCTAGGCAGAGGTTTTCATGAAAATTCATGAAAACTAGTCGGGTGTTGGTGTTGGCCACTATTACGGAATTTAATGGAAAATTCTGGAAAAACTAATTATAGTATAGTGTTAGTTTGTCATTTGTTTTATAGCTGTGACTGTTTTGAATGTTTTTTGTGAAATTCATCAAAATCCGACGAGAGGTTTTCCTGAAAATTCATGAAAACTAGTCGGGTGTTAATATTGGTCGCTATTACGGAATTTGATGAATAATTCTGGGAAAACTAATTATAGTATAGTGCTAGTTTGTTATTTGTTTTATAGCTGTGAATGTTTTGAATGTTTTTTGTAAAATTCATCAAAATCCAGCGAGAGGTTTTCCTGAAAATTCATGAAAACTAGTCGGATGTTAGTGTTGGTCACTATTACGGAATTTAATGAAAAAATCTGTAAAAACTAATTATAGTATAGTGTTAGTTTGTTATTTGTTTTATAGTTGTGAATGTTTTGAATGTTTTTTGTAAAATTCATCAAAATTTGGCGAGTGGTTTTCCTGAAAATTCATGAAAACTAGTCGGGTGTTATTGTGGGCTACTATTACAGAATTTAATGGAAAATTCTGGAAAAACTAATTATAGTATAGTGTTAGTTTGTCATTTGTTTTAAATCTGTCATTGTTTTGAATGTTTTTTGTAAAATTCATCAAAATCCAACGAGAGGTTTTCCTGAAAATTCATGAAAACTAATCGGGTGTTGGTGTTGGCCACTATTACGGAATTTAATGGAAATTTCTGTAAAAACTAATTATAGTATAGTGTTAGTTTGTCATTTGTTTTATAGTTGTGAATGTTTTGAATGTTTTTTGTAAAATTCATCGAAATCCGACGAGAGGTTTTCCTGAAAATTCATGAAAACTAGTGGGGTGTTGGTGTTGGTCACTATTACGGAATTTAATGGAAAATTCTGGGAAAACTAATTATAGTATAGTGTTAGTTTGCCATTTGTTTTATAGCTGCGAATGTTTTGAATGTTTTTTGTAAAATTCATCAAAATCCAACGAGAGGTTTTCCTGAAAATTCATGAAAACTAGTCGGGTGTTAATATTGGTCGCTATTACGGAATTTGATGAATAATTCTGGGAAAACTAATTATAGTATAGTGCTAGTTTGTTATTTGTTTTATAGCTGTGAATGTTTTGAATGTTTTTTGTAAAATTCATCAAAATCCAGCGAGAGGTTTTCCTGAAAATTCATGAAAACTAGTCGGATGTTAGTGTTGGTCACTATTACGGAATTTAATGAAAAAATCTGTAAAAACTAATTATAGTATAGTGTTAGTTTGTTATTTGTTTTATAGTTGTGAATGTTTTGAATGTTTTTTGTAAAATTCATCAAAATTTGGCGAGTGGTTTTCCTGAAAATTCATGAAAACTAGTCGGGTGTTATTGTGGGCTACTATTACAGAATTTAATGGAAAATTCTGGAAAAACTAATTATAGTATAGTGTTAGTTTGTCATTTGTTTTAAATCTGTGATTGTTTTGAATGTTTTTTGTAAAATTCATCAAAATCCAACGAGAGGTTTTCCTGAAAATTCATGAAAACTAATCGGATGTTAGTGTTGGTCACTATTACGGAATTTAATGAAAAAATCTGTAAAAACTAATTATAGTATTGTGTTAGTTTGTTATTTGTTTTATAGTTGTGAATGTTTTGAATGTTTTTTGTAAAATTCATCAAAATTTGGCGAGTGGTTTTCCTGAAAATTCATGAAAACTAGTCGGGTGTTATTGTGGGCTACTATTACAGAATTTAATGGAATATTCTGGAAAAACTAATTATAGTATAGTGTTAGTTTGTCATTTGTTTTAAATCTGTGATTGTTTTGAATGTTTTTTGTAAAATTCATCAAAATCCAACGAGAGGTTTTCCTGAAAATTCATGAAAACTAATCGGGTGTTGGTGTTGGCCACTATTACGGAATTTAATGGAAATTTCTGTAAAAACTAATTATAGTATAGTGTTAGTTTGTCATTTGTTTTATAGTTGTGAATGTTTTGAATGTTTTTTGTAAAATTCATCGAAATCCGACGAGAGGTTTTCCTGAAAATTCATGAAAACTAGTGGGGTGTTGGTGTTGGTCACTATTACGGAATTTAATGGAAAATTCTGGGAAAACTAATTATAGTATAGTGTTAGTTTGCCATTTGTTTTATAGCTGCGAATGTTTTGAATGTTTTTTGTAAAATTCATCAAAATCCAACGAGAGGTTTTCCTGAAAATTCATGAAAACTAGTCGGGTGTTAATATTGGTCGCTATTACGGAATTTGATGAATAATTCTGGGAAAACTAATTATAGTATAGTGCTAGTTTGTTATTTGTTTTATAGCTGTGAATGTTTTGAATGTTTTTTGTAAAATTCATCAAAATCCAGCAAGAGGTTTTCCTGAAAATTCATGAAAACTAGTCGGATGTTAGTGTTGGTCACTATTACGGAATTTAATGAAAAAATCTGTAAAAACTAATTATAGTATAGTGTTAGTTTGTTATTTGTTTTATAGTTGTGAATGTTTTGAATGTTTTTTGTAAAATTCATCAAAATTTGGCGAGTGGTTTTCCTGAAAATTCATGAAAACTAGTCGGGTGTTATTGTGGGCTACTATTACAGAATTTAATGGAAAATTCTGAAAAAACTAATTATAGTATAGTGTTAGTTTGTCATTTGTTTTAAATCTGTGATTGTTTTGAATGTTTTTTGTAAAATTCATTAAAATCCAACGAGAGGTTTTCCTGAAAATTCATGAAAACTAATCGGGTGTTGGTGTTGGCCATTATTACGGAATTTAATGGAAATTTCTGGAAAAACTAATTATAGTATAGTGTTAGTTTGTCATTTGTTTTATAGCTGTGAATGTTTTGAATGTTTTTTGTAAAATTCATCAAAATCTAGGCAGAGGTTTTCATGAAAATTCATGAAAACTAGTCGGGTGTTGGTATTGGCCACTATTACGGAATTTAATGGAAAATTCTGGAAAAACTAATTATAGTATAGTGTTAGTTTGTCATTTGTTTTATAGCTGCGAATGTTTTGAATGTTTTTTGTAAAATTCATCAAAATCCAACGAGAGGTTTTCCTGAAAATTCATGAAAACTAGTCGGGTGTTAATATTGGTCGCTATTACGGAATTTGATGAATAATTCTGGGAAAACTAATTATAGTATAGTGCTAGTTTGTTATTTGTTTTATAGCTGTGAATGTTTTGAATGTTTTTTGTAAAATTCATCAAAATCTAGGCAGAGGTTTTCATGAAAATTCATGAAAACTAGTCGGGTGTTGGTGTTGGCCACTATTACGGAATTTAATGGAAAATTCTGGAAAAACTAATTATAGTATAGTGTTAGTTTGTCATTTGTTTTATAGCTGTGACTGTTTTGAATGTTTTTTGTGAAATTCATCAAAATCCGACGAGAGGTTTTCCTGAAAATTCATGAAAACTAGTCGGGTGTTAATATTGGTCGCTATTACGGAATTTGATGAATAATTCTGGGAAAACTAATTATAGTATAGTGCTAGTTTGTTATTTGTTTTATAGCTGTGAATGTTTTGAATGTTTTTTGTAAAATTCATCAAAATCCAGCGAGAGGTTTTCCTGAAAATTCATGAAAACTAGTCGGATGTTAGTGTTGGTCACTATTACGGAATTTAATGAAAAAATCTGTAAAAACTAATTATAGTATAGTGTTAGTTTGTTATTTGTTTTATAGTTGTGAATGTTTTGAATGTTTTTTGTAAAATTCATCAAAATTTGGCGAGTGGTTTTCCTGAAAATTCATGAAAACTAGTCGGGTGTTATTGTGGGCTACTATTACAGAATTTAATGGAAAATTCTGGAAAAACTAATTATAGTATAGTGTTAGTTTGTCATTTGTTTTAAATCTGTCATTGTTTTGAATGTTTTTTGTAAAATTCATCAAAATCCAACGAGAGGTTTTCCTGAAAATTCATGAAAACTAATCGGGTGTTGGTGTTGGCCACTATTACGGAATTTAATGGAAATTTCTGTAAAAACTAATTATAGTATAGTGTTAGTTTGTCATTTGTTTTATAGTTGTGAATGTTTTGAATGTTTTTTGTAAAATTCATCGAAATCCGACGAGAGGTTTTCCTGAAAATTCATGAAAACTAGTGGGGTGTTGGTGTTGGTCACTATTACGGAATTTAATGGAAAATTCTGGGAAAACTAATTATAGTATAGTGTTAGTTTGCCATTTGTTTTATAGCTGCGAATGTTTTGAATGTTTTTTGTAAAATTCATCAAAATCCAACGAGAGGTTTTCCTGAAAATTCATGAAAACTAGTCGGGTGTTAATATTGGTCGCTATTACGGAATTTGATGAATAATTCTGGGAAAACTAATTATAGTATAGTGCTAGTTTGTTATTTGTTTTATAGCTGTGAATGTTTTGAATGTTTTTTGTAAAATTCATCAAAATCCAGCGAGAGGTTTTCCTGAAAATTCATGAAAACTAGTCGGATGTTAGTGTTGGTCACTATTACGGAATTTAATGAAAAAATCTGTAAAAACTAATTATAGTATAGTGTTAGTTTGTTATTTGTTTTATAGTTGTGAATGTTTTGAATGTTTTTTGTAAAATTCATCAAAATTTGGCGAGTGGTTTTCCTGAAAATTCATGAAAACTAGTCGGGTGTTATTGTGGGCTACTATTACAGAATTTAATGGAAAATTCTGGAAAAACTAATTATAGTATAGTGTTAGTTTGTCATTTGTTTTAAATCTGTGATTGTTTTGAATGTTTTTTGTAAAATTCATCAAAATCCAACGAGAGGTTTTCCTGAAAATTCATGAAAACTAATCGGATGTTAGTGTTGGTCACTATTACGGAATTTAATGAAAAAATCTGTAAAAACTAATTATAGTATTGTGTTAGTTTGTTATTTGTTTTATAGTTGTGAATGTTTTGAATGTTTTTTGTAAAATTCATCAAAATTTGGCGAGTGGTTTTCCTGAAAATTCATGAAAACTAGTCGGGTGTTATTGTGGGCTACTATTACAGAATTTAATGGAAAATTCTGGAAAAACTAATTATAGTATAGTGTTAGTTTGTCATTTGTTTTAAATCTGTGATTGTTTTGAATGTTTTTTGTAAAATTCATCAAAATCCAACGAGAGGTTTTCCTGAAAATTCATGAAAACTAATCGGGTGTTGGTGTTGGCCACTATTACGGAATTTAATGGAAATTTCTGTAAAAACTAATTATAGTATAGTGTTAGTTTGTCATTTGTTTTATAGTTGTGAATGTTTTGAATGTTTTTTGTAAAATTCATCGAAATCCGACGAGAGGTTTTCCTGAAAATTCATGAAAACTAGTGGGGTGTTGGTGTTGGTCACTATTACGGAATTTAATGGAAAATTCTGGGAAAACTAATTATAGTATAGTGTTAGTTTGCCATTTGTTTTATAGCTGCGAATGTTTTGAATGTTTTTTGTAAAATTCATCAAAATCCAACGAGAGGTTTTCCTGAAAATTCATGAAAACTAGTCGGGTGTTAATATTGGTCGCTATTACGGAATTTGATGAATAATTCTGGGAAAACTAATTATAGTATAGTGCTAGTTTGTTATTTGTTTTATAGCTGTGAATGTTTTGAATGTTTTTTGTAAAATTCATCAAAATCCAGCAAGAGGTTTTCCTGAAAATTCATGAAAACTAGTCGGATGTTAGTGTTGGTCACTATTACGGAATTTAATGAAAAAATCTGTAAAAACTAATTATAGTATAGTGTTAGTTTGTTATTTGTTTTATAGTTGTGAATGTTTTGAATGTTTTTTGTAAAATTCATCAAAATTTGGCGAGTGGTTTTCCTGAAAATTCATGAAAACTAGTCGGGTGTTATTGTGGGCTACTATTACAGAATTTAATGGAAAATTCTGAAAAAACTAATTATAGTATAGTGTTAGTTTGTCATTTGTTTTAAATCTGTGATTGTTTTGAATGTTTTTTGTAAAATTCATTAAAATCCAACGAGAGGTTTTCCTGAAAATTCATGAAAACTAATCGGGTGTTGGTATTGGCCACTATTACGCAATTTAATGGAAAATTCTGGAAAAACTAATTATAGTATAGTGTTAGTTTGTCATTTGTTTTATAGCTGCGAATGTTTTGAATGTTTTTTGTAAAATTCATCAAAATCCAACGAGAGGTTTTCCTGAAAATTCATGAAAACTAGTCGGATGTTAGTGTTGGTCACTATTACGGAATTTAATGAAAAAATCTGTAAAAACTAATTATAGTATAGTGTTAGTTTGTTATTTGTTTTATAGTTGTGAATGTTTTGAATGTTTTTTGTAAAATTCATCAAAATTTGGCGAGTGGTTTTCCTGAAAATTCATGAAAACTAGTCGGGTGTTATTGTGGGCTACTATTACAGAATTTAATGGAAAATTCTGGAAAAACTAATTATAGTATAGTGTTAGTTTGTCATTTGTTTTAAATCTGTGATTGTTTTGAATGTTTTTTGTAAAATTCATCAAAATCCAACGAGAGGTTTTCCTGAAAATTCATGAAAACTAATCGGGTGTTGGTGTTGGCCACTATTACGGAATTTAATGGAAATTTCTGTAAAAACTAATTATAGTATAGTGTTAGTTTGTCATTTGTTTTATAGCTGTGAATATTTTGAATGTGTTTTGTAAAATTCATCAAAATCCAACGAAGGGTTTTCCTGAAAATTCATGAAAACTAGTCGGGTGTTAATATTGGTCGCTATTACGGAATTTGATGAATAATTCTGGGAAAACTAATTATAGTATAGTGCTAGTTTGTTATTTGTTTTATAGCTGTGAATGTTTTGAATGTTTTTTGTAAAATTCATCAAAATCCAGCGAGAGGTTTTCCTGAAAATTCATGAAAACTAGTCGGATGTTAGTGTTGGTCACTATTACGGAATTTAATGAAAAAATCTGTAAAAACTAATTATAGTATAGTGTTAGTTTGTTATTTGTTTTATAGTTGTGAATGTTTTGAATGTTTTTTGTAAAATTCATCAAAATTTGGCGAGTGGTTTTCCTGAAAATTCATGAAAACTAGTCGGGTGTTATTGTGGGCTACTATTACAGAATTTAATGGAAAATTCTGGAAAAACTAATTATAGTATAGTGTTAGTTTGTCATTTGTTTTAAATCTGTGATTGTTTTGAATGTTTTTTGTAAAATTCATCAAAATCCAACGAGAGGTTTTCCTGAAAATTCATGAAAACTAGTCGGGTGTTAATATTGGTCGCTATTACGGAATTTGATGAATAATTCTGGGAAAACTAATTATAGTATAGTGCTAGTTTGTTATTTGTTTTATAGCTGTGAATGTTTTGAATGTTTTTTGTAAAATTCATCAAAATCCAGCGAGAGGTTTTCCTGAAAATTCATGAAAACTAATCGGGTGTTGGTGTTGGCCACTATTACGGAATTTAATGGAAATTTCTGTAAAAACTAATTATAGTATAGTGTTAGTTTGTCATTTGTTTTATAGTTGTGAATGTTTTGAATGTTTTTTGTAAAATTCATCGAAATCCGACGAGAGGTTTTCCTGAAAATTCATGAAAACTAGTGGGGTGTTGGTGTTGGTCACTATTACGGAATTTAATGGAAAATTCTGGGAAAACTAATTATAGTATAGTGTTAGTTTGCCATTTGTTTTATAGCTGCGAATGTTTTGAATGTTTTTTGTAAAATTCATCAAAATCCAACGAGAGGTTTTCCTGAAAATTCATGAAAACTAGTCGGGTGTTAATATTGGTCGCTATTACGGAATTTGATGAATAATTCTGGGAAAACTAATTATAGTATAGTGCTAGTTTGTTATTTGTTTTATAGCTGTGAATGTTTTGAATGTTTTTTGTAAAATTCATCAAAATCCAGCGAGAGGTTTTCCTGAAAATTCATGAAAACTAGTCGGATGTTAGTGTTGGTCACTATTACGGAATTTAATGAAAAAATCTGTAAAAACTAATTATAGTATAGTGTTAGTTTGTTATTTGTTTTATAGTTGTGAATGTTTTGAATGTTTTTTGTAAAATTCATCAAAATTTGGCGAGTGGTTTTCCTGAAAATTCATGAAAACTAGTCGGGTGTTATTGTGGGCTACTATTACAGAATTTAATGGAAAATTCTGGAAAAACTAATTATAGTATAGTGTTAGTTTGTCATTTGTTTTAAATCTGTGATTGTTTTGAATGTTTTTTGTAAAATTCATCAAAATCCAACGAGAGGTTTTCCTGAAAATTCATGAAAACTAGTCGGGTGTTAATATTGGTCGCTATTACGGAATTTGATGAATAATTCTGGGAAAACTAATTATAGTATAGTGCTAGTTTGTTATTTGTTTTATAGCTGTGAATGTTTTGAATGTTTTTTGTAAAATTCATCAAAATCCAGCGAGAGGTTTTCCTGAAAATTCATGAAAACTAATCGGGTGTTGGTGTTGGCCACTATTACGGAATTTAATGGAAATTTCTGTAAAAACTAATTATAGTATAGTGTTAGTTTGTCATTTGTTTTATAGTTGTGAATGTTTTGAATGTTTTTTGTAAAATTCATCGAAATCCGACGAGAGGTTTTCCTGAAAATTCATGAAAACTAGTGGGGTGTTGGTGTTGGTCACTATTACGGAATTTAATGGAAAATTCTGGGAAAACTAATTATAGTATAGTGTTAGTTTGCCATTTGTTTTATAGCTGCGAATGTTTTGAATGTTTTTTGTAAAATTCATCAAAATCCAACGAGAGGTTTTCCTGAAAATTCATGAAAACTAGTCGGGTGTTAATATTGGTCGCTATTACGGAATTTGATGAATAATTCTGGGAAAACTAATTATAGTATAGTGCTAGTTTGTTATTTGTTTTATAGCTGTGAATGTTTTGAATGTTTTTTGTAAAATTCATCAAAATCCAGCGAGAGGTTTTCCTGAAAATTCATGAAAACTAGTCGGATGTTAGTGTTGGTCACTATTACGGAATTTAATGAAAAAATCTGTAAAAACTAATTATAGTATAGTGTTAGTTTGTTATTTGTTTTATAGTTGTGAATGTTTTGAATGTTTTTTGTAAAATTCATCAAAATTTGGCGAGTGGTTTTCCTGAAAATTCATGAAAACTAGTCGGGTGTTATTGTGGGCTACTATTACAGAATTTAATGGAAAATTCTGGAAAAACTAATTATAGTATAGTGTTAGTTTGTCATTTGTTTTAAATCTGTGATTGTTTTGAATGTTTTTTGTTAAATTCATCAAAATCCAACGAGAGGTTTTCCTGAAAATTCATGAAAACTAATCGGGTGTTGGTGTTGGCCACTATTACGGAATTTAATGGAAAATTCTGGAAGAACTAATTATAGTATAGTGTTTATTTGTCATTTGTTTTATAGCTGTGAATGTTTTGAATGTTTTTTTGTAAAATTCATCAAAATCCGACGAGAGGTTTTCCTGAAAATTCATGAAAACTAGTCGGGTGTTAGTGTTGGTCACTATTACAGAATTTGGAGGAAGATTCTTAGAAAACCAATTATAGTGTAAGATTGTTATTAAATTAATTAAAATTCTCCACGTATTTCGTAATTATATACCCAATTTTAAATTCATCACAACATCACCGTTATGAAAACAACATACTCGTTGATATCAAGGTGAAGTGTTTGTTATAATGATAATCACGGAGTGTCAAAGACTTGAAAATCATTTCGTTGCGCAATTCGCAATGATTAGACCGACGGAAATAGCTCGTTGTTGTGATCTCGATGTATTTTGTCTGTTTTGGACAGTGTCGGCGTCATGATCATATACATTTTAATCGGGGCAGTCACATTGCTGCTGCTCTACTTAAACTTGATTAAACCGCACGATTATTGGAAGGATCGCGGTGTTAAACATGAAAAACCGCTCTTTCTCTTCGGAAACGTCATCAGCACCGTTTTCATGACGAAGTGTTTTATTTACGTCATGGACAGATGGTATAATTTGTTTAAGAATGAAAGGTAAAGGTGATTTATTAATATTATTGAAATGTATGTATACATTGCATAATGAAAGTTTTTATTTTTATTATTTGATAATGATATCGATATGTTATCATCCACTGTTGCGTCATTTATGATTTTGAATATAATTTAGAATGTGATGTCAAATAATGCACCATAATTAATGTGTTTATTATAAAAAGAATCATTAATTATAATTTGTTTATACAATCATTCGTCCTCAGATATCTAAAAAAATATATGAATGTTTAATTGGAAGTTATATTATTTATGTGTAATATTTTCTTGAGGAATCGTCGTTTAGTTTGCAGTAATTGTAGGGTGGGATAGTGGCCACCCACCCACCCTACATATGTTTTGAAAATTAAACTAGAACACTGGTTTAAAATGTCTTGAAATCGTCAGTAAAATTAGTGTTGAATTTCCAGGCACTTAATGCAGTGATTGTGATGGATGGTGTATTGTATATGTAGGGTGGGTGGGTGGCCACTATCCCACCCTACAATTACTGCAAACTAAACGACGATTTTTTTAATAAAATCGTGCAAATTTGAGTATTAAAATAATTAAAAATTAAGTTAAAACTTGTAATGGTTTATTATTTATTTATTAAAATAAGGCCGTATGTTTTAATGATTGGTGGTTGTAATAGTGGCCACCCACCCACCCTACATATACTAGTGAATTAAAACTAAAACACTGCTTTAAATTTTCAAAATTATCAATAAAATCATTGATGAATTTCCAGATACTTAAAACAGTTATTGTGATGGATGACGTACGGTATGTCTAAGGTAAATAAAGAAGAAAAATAAATAATTAAATTCAAATTTTAATCATCAATCAATTAATTGAATCCCCTCTTTTACGATAAATCATAATGATGATTCATTAACGTCATTGCACACTTAGGAAGTTCCTTTTTCAGATCATTAAGTTTACCGTTGAATTCTTCCACAATTCCATCAATACCAGGATAGTTGTTATTAATAATTTTAATCATTTCCTTCACCCTCAAACCCTCTGATGCCCTCTTCAACTGTTCATCGGCTTCTGCGCATACTTCTTGCTTACACTCCTCATCGGGACAATCGAAATATCTTTCCAACGTGGCTAAATCTGAGTAGCAAATGGCCATCAGCTCCATGAATTCGTCGATGGTTTCGGCCACGATGCCGGCCTTTGGACTTGTCTCGAGTCTCTGCTGGAAATCCTGTTGTAGGTGATTGATTTTCACCAAGAGTTCGCGCCCGCATATCGCTTTCTTGCCCTTCGGTGTCTGCGAGAAACGCACAAAGTGATTCCTCGTCGTATCCATTCTGAAGACGAGTTGCCTCTTGCATTGCTTCAAACCTTCGAGGAAGGCGTCGAATTCGTTCACGTTTTGAACGATCGCTTCCCCGATTGCTGCTCTCGTCGCGTTAAAAGCCGCCTCATCATCAGCCTAAAAATTAATAATTAAAAATCAACTAAACTATAAAAATATTTTTAAAAAAGTTTACTCACCTGCACTGAATAAAAATACGCAGCATAAGCGAATATTATAAGAAATTTCATCTTAAAAAACGCTAAGAAACACCTTTCTAAGTCCAAAATCTAATAGTTATTAAAAGATTTGTTTAAACTTAACGTTAACATTTTAATTTGACAGCTAATTAATAAAATTTATGATTTACGTTAAGCGCACAAACTTAATCTAAAACGTGTTTAATGTAAAAAACAATAATCAACTTTAATTATTAAAGATTATACCGCTAAATCCATTTTAGCATTTTCTATATTAGTTAAGTATATTGTATTGTCGTTTAAATATAAAATAATTCGTCATCATTAGAGACAAAAATTGTGAAAATTAGTTTTTATTTCACCGGCTGTAAAAAAATAAAAAAACAATTGCTATCGACTTAAAAGTATGTAAATTTACTTAAAATACATCAGAAATTATCCACAATGAAAATTTATCCACCAAACACCACCTTATTCTTTAATAATTCGTCATCATCAGAGACAAAAATTGTAAAAATTAGTTTTAATTTCATCGGCTGTAAAAAAATAAAAAAACAATTGCCATCTACTTCAAAGTATGTAAATTTATTTAGAATACATCAGAAATTATCCACAGTGAAAAATATTTCACCAAACATCACTTCATTCTGTAATAATTGGTCATCATCAGAGCCAAAAATTGTAAAAATTAGTTTTAATTTCACCGGCTGTAAAAATATAAAAAAACAATCACCATCTACTTGAAAGTATGTAAATTTATTTAAAATACATCAGAAATTATCTACAGTGAAAAAATATCCACAAAACGTCACCTTGTTCATTGTCATCTTCAGAGCCAAAAATTGCAAAATTTAGTTTTAATTTCATCGGCTGTAAAAAAATAAAAAACCATCGCCATCTACTTCAAAGTATGCAAATTTATTTAAAATACATCAGAAATTATCCACAGTGAAAAATTATCCACAAAACACCACCTTATTCTGTAATAATTCGTCATCATCAGAGTCAAAAATTGTAAAAATTAATTTTAATTTCATCGGCTGTAAAAAAATAAAAAAACAATCGCAATCTACTTGAAAGTATGTAAATTTATTAAAAATACATCAGAAATTATCCACAGTGAAAAATTATCCACAATACGTCACCTCATTCTGAAACAATTCGTCATCATTAGAGCCAAAAATTGTAAAATTTAGTTTTAATTTCACCGGCTGTAAAAAAATTAAAAAACAATCGCTATTTACTTGAAAGTATGTAAATTTATTAAAAATACATCAGAAATTATCCACAGTGAAAAATTATCCACAAAACGTCACCTCATTCTGAAATAATTCGTCATCATCAGAGCTAAAAATTGTAAAAATTAGTTTTAATTTCATCGGCTGTAAAAAATAAAAAAAAAATCGCCATCTGCTTGAAAGTATGTAGATTTATTAAAAATACATCAGAAATTATCCACAGTGATAAATTATCCACCAAACATCACCTTATTCTGAAATAATTTGTCATCATCAGAGACAAAAGTTGTAAACATTAGTTTTAATTTCATCGGCTGTAAAAAAATAAAAAAACAATCGCCATCTACTTGAAAGTATGTAAATTTATTAAAAATACATCAGAAATTATCCACAGTGAAAAATTATCCACAAAACACCACCTTATTCTGTAATAATTCGTCATCATCAGAGTCAAAAATTGTAAAAATTAATTTTAATTTCATCGGCTGTAAAAAAATAAAAAAACAATCGCCATCTACTTGAAAGTGTGCAAATTTATTTAAAATACATCAGAAATTATCCCTGGTAAAAAATTATCCACCAAACACCACCTTATCCTGTAATAAATCGTCATCATCAGAGACAAAAATTGTGAAAATTAGTTTTAATTTCATTGGCTGTAAAATAATTAAAAAACAATTGCCATCTACTTAAAGGTATCTAAATTTATTTAAAATACATCAGAAATTATCCACAATGAAAAATTATCCACAAAACACCACCTTATTCTTTAATAATTCGTCATAATCAGAGCCAAAAATTGTAAAAATTAATTTTAATTTCATCGCCTGTAAAAAAATTAAAAAACAATTGCCATCTCCTTGAACGTATGTAAATTTATTTAAAATACATCAGAAATTAACAACAGTGAAAAATTATCCACAAAACACCACCTCATTCTGAAATAATTCGTCATCATCAGAGCCAAAAATTGTAAAAATTAGTTTTAATTTCATCGGCTGTAAAAAAAAAATAAAAAAACAATTGCCATCTACTTGAAAGTATGTAAATTTATTTAAAATACATCAGAAATTATCCACAGTGAAAAATTATCCACCAAACACCACCTCGTTCTAAAATAATCCGTCATCATCAGAGACAAAAATTGTGAAAATTAGTTTTAATTTCATCGGCTGTAAAAAAATAAAAAAACAATCGCCATCTACTTGAAAGTATGCAAATTTATTCAAAATACATCAGAAATTATCCACAGTGAAAAATTATCCACAAAACGTCACCTCATTCTGAAATAATTCGTCATCATCAGATTAAAAAAATGTATAAATTAGTTTTAATTTCATCGGCTGTAAAAAAATTAAAAAACAATCGCCATCTACTTGTAAGTATGTAAATTTATTAAAAATACATCAGATATTATCCACAGTGAAAAACTATCCACAAAACACCACCCAATTCTGAAATATTTCGTCATCATCAGAGCCAAAAATTGTAAAAATTAGTTTTAATTCCACCGGCTGTAAAAAAATTAAAAAAAAACAATTGCCATCTACTTGAAAGTATGCAAATTTATTTAAAATACATCAGAAATTATCCCTGGTGAAAAATTATCCACCAAACACCACCTCATTCTGAAATATTTCGTCATTATCAGAGCCAAAAATTGTAAAAATTGGTCTTAATTTCATCGGCTTTAAAAAAATTAAAGAAACAATCGTCATCTACTTCAAAGTTTGTAAATTTATTTAAAATACATCAGAAATTATCCACAGTGAAAAATTATTCACAAAACGTCACCTCATTCTGATACAATTCGTCATCATCAGAGACAAAAATTGTAAAAGTTAGTTTTAATTTCATCGGCTGTAAAAAAATTAAAAAGACAATCGCCATCTACTTGAAAGTATGTAAATTTATTTAAAATACATCAGAAAGTATCCACAGTGAAAAATTATCCACCAAACACCACCTCATTCTGAAATAATTCGTCATCATCAGAGCCAAAAATTGTAAACATTAGTTTTAATTTCATCGGCTGTAAAAAATTAAAAAAACAATCGCCATCTACTTGAAAGTATACAAATTTATTAAAAATACATTAAAAATTATCCCTAGTGAAAAATTATCCACCAAACACCACCTTATCCTGTAATAAATCGTCATCATCAGAGACAAAAATTGTGAAAATTAGTTTTATTTTCATCGGCTGTAAAAAAATAAAAAAACAATTGACATCTACTTTAAAGTATGTAAATTTATTTAAAATACATCAGAAATTATCCACAGTAAAAAATTATCCATAAAACGTCACCTCGTTCTGAAATAATTCGTCATCATCAGAGACGAAAATTGTAAAAATTAGTTTTAATTTCACCCCCTGTAAAAAAATTAAAAAACAATCGCCATTTACTTGAAAGTATGTAAATTTATTTAGAATACATGAGAAATTATCCACAGTGAAAAATTATCCACAAAACACCACCTCATTCTGTAATAATTCGTCATCATCAGAGACAAAAATTGTAAAAATTAGTTTTAATTTCATCGGCTGTAAAAAAATAAAAAAACAATTGCCATCTACTTGAAAGTATGCAAATTTATTTAAAATACATCAAAAATTATCCCTGGTGAAAAATTATCCACCAAACACCACCTCATTCTGAAATAATTTGTCATCATCAGAGACAAAAATTGTAAAAATTAGTTTTAATTTCATCGGCTGTAAAACAATTAAAGAAACAATTGCCATCTACTTGAAAGTATGCAAATTTAATCAAAATATATCAGAAATTATCCCTAGTAAAAAATTATCCACAAAACGTCACCTCATTCTGAAATAATTCGTCATCATCAGGGTCAAAATTTGTAAAAATTAATTTTAATTTCACCGGCTTTAAAAAAACAAAAAAACAATTGCCATCTACTTGAAAGTATGCAAATTTATTCAAAATACATCAGAAATTATCCGCAGAGAAAAATTATCCACCAAACACCACCTCATTCTGAATTAATTTGTCATCATCAGAGACAAAAATTGTAAAAATTAGTTTTAATTTCATCGACTGTAAAAAAATAAAAAAACAATCGCCATCTACTTGAAAGTATGTAAATTTATTTAAAATACATCAGAAAGTATCCACAGTGAAAAATTATCCACCAAACACCACCTCATTCTGAAATAATTCGTCATCATCAGAGCCTAAAAATGTAAAAATTAGTTTTAATTTCATCGGCTGTAAAAAATTAAAAAACAATTGCCATCGACTTGCAGGTATGTAAATTTATTAAATATACATCAGAAATTATCCACAGTGGAAAATTATCCACAAAACCTCACCTCATTCTAAAATAATTCGTCATCATCAGGGACGAAAATTGTAAAAATTAGTTTTAATTTCATCGGCTGTAAAGAAATAAAAAACCAATCGCCATCTACTCTAAAGTATGTAAATTTATTAAAAATACATCAGAAATTATCCACAGTGAAAGATTATCCACAAAACGTTACTTAATTCTGAAATAATTAGTCATCATCAGAGTCAAAAATTGTAAAAATTGGTTTTAAATTCATCGCCTGTAAAAAAATTAAAAAAACAATCGCCATCTACTTGAAAGTATGTAAATTTATTTAAAAAACATCATAAATTATCTAGAGTCAAAAATTATCCACCAAACACCACCCTATTCTGAAATAATTCGTCTTCAACAGAGTCAAAAATTGTAAAAATTAATTTTAATTTCATCGGCTGTAAAAAAATAAAAAACAATTGTCATCTACTTGAAAATATGTAGATTTATTAAAAATACATCAGAAATTATCCACAGAGAAAAATTATCTACAAAACACCACCTTATTCTGAAATAATTCGTCATCATCAAAGTCAAAAATTGTAAAAATTAATTTTAATTTCATCGGCCGTAAAAAAATAAAAAAACAATCGCCATCTACTTGAAAGTATGTAAATTTATTTAAAATACATCAGAAATTATCCACAGTGAAAAATTATCCACAAAACGTCACCTCATTCTGAAATAATTCGTCATCATCAGAGACGAAAATTGTAAAAATTAGTTTTAATTTCACCGGCTGTAAAAATATTAAAAAACAATCACCATCTACTTGAAAGTATGTAAATTTATTTAAAATACATCAGAAATTATCCACAGTAAAAATTATCCACCAAACATCACCTCATTCTGAAACAATTCGTCATCATCAGAGCCTAAAATTGTAAAAAAACTAATTTAAATTTCATCGGTTAAGAAAATAATATAAAAACAATTGCTATCTACATTTATAATATTATTAATAACTAATATACAATTGATGTTTTTTTTGTAGATATTTTGGAATATACCAATTTCTATCACCAACGTTAATAATAAGAGATCCTGAATTGATTAAAGACATAGGAATCAAAGATTTCAACTTCTTTCGCGACCATCAAACCTTCAGTTCAGAGGATGATCGCTTGTGGAGCAAAAATCTGTTCGCTTTAAAAGGTACTATTAATTTAATCAGCTTGTTTTTCTTTAAGTAATTTTTAAAAATCATTTCAGGTGATAAATGGAAAGAGATGAGGACGACGTTAAGTCCGTCTTTTACCGCCATCAAAATGCGCATCATGTTTTCGTTAATCAACGACTGTACGAAACAAATGGTGGCGCATATGCTGGCGAAAAAGGAGGACGTGATAAAGTTCGAGGCGAAGGATTTCTTCACCAGATTCACCAACGATGTTATAGCGACTTGTGCGTTTGGCGTTACGTGTGATTCGATTAAGAATCCTGACAATGAGTTTTACAAGAAGGGAAACGAGGCGACGGATTTTAGCGGAATTAAAGGGTTGAAGTTTTTCTTTTACGCGATCAGTCCGAGATTATCGAAGGTTGGATGGAATTTTTAAAAAGTTTACATCATTTAATTGAATCATTATTTTTTAGCTGCTTGGAATAAGAGTAGTTTCAAATGAATCGGCAGAGTTCTTCCAGAATATCGTGGCGGAAACTGTTAAGGTACGTGAGGAGCAAGGTGTTATCAGGCCGGATATGATCCATCTTTTGATGGAGGCGAAGAAGCAGCGGGAAAAGGAAGAAAATAAGAAAACCGAAATCACTATTGAAGATATGACTGCGCAAGCGTTTATCTTCTTCGCCGCTGGTTTTGACACCGCGTCGACTCTGATGATGTACATAGCGTACGAATTGGCCATCAATAAGGATGTACAAAAAAAATTAATCGAAGAAATCGACGCTGCAAGTGTTAACGGTGATCTTACTTACGAAACTATTTCCAGTTTGAAATATTTGGATATGGTTACGTCTGGTAATGATTTAATAATTTATTCAATTGTTTAAGATGTAATATTTTTTTAATTAATAGAAACCTTACGTTTATGGCCTCCAACATTAATTACGGACAGAACTTGCACTTCTGAGTACACCATAGAACCTAAAAAGGAGGGCGAAAGAAAAGTTGTAGTTGAAAAAGGCTCGTACGTATGGATTCCCATATACTCTGTACAAAGGGATGCGAATTACTTTCCTGATCCAAATACGTTTAATCCGGAAAGGTTTAGTGATGCCAATAAGGATGCCATCATTCCTGGCACCTATTTACCTTTTGGTATAGGGCCAAGACTTTGTATAGGTAAGATTTACATTCATATAAATTTACGTATTTTAATTCGTCGTTTAATATTAAAAAAACAATTGCCACAAACATAAAATTACATGATATTGTCAAGAAAGGTGTGTTTTAGGCGTTTATTATGGTATTTTCACCATTAGGCTGTTAGATTTTTATAAAAATCGTATTTTATCAAGTCGCGTTTTAATTAAAAGTTTGCGCGCTTTCAAGTCGTTAGAAAAAATAGAAAAACAATTGCCACAAACATAAAATTACGTAGAGTTGTCCAAAAATGTATGTTTTTAACGTATGAAATGATATTTTTGCAATTAGGCCATCAGATTTTAATAAAAATCGCATTTTATCAAGACGCGTTTCAATTAAACATTTTCCCATTTTCAAATCGTTAAAAAATAGAAAAACAATTGCCACAAACATAAAATTACGTAGTGTTATCCAAAAATGTATGTTTTTAACGTGTGAAATGATATTTTCACAATTAGGCTATTAGATTTTAATAAAAATCGCATTTTATCAAGACGCGTTTCAATTAAATGTTTGCGCATTTTCAAGTCGTTAAAAAAATAGAAAAACAATTGCCACAAACATAAAATTAAGTAGTGTTGTCCAAAAATGTATGTTTTTAACGTGCGAAGTAATATTTTTGCAATTAGGCCATTAGATTTTAATAAAAATCGCATTTTATCAAGACGCGTTTCAATTAAATGTTTGCGCAGTTTCAAGTCGTTAAAAAAATAGGAAAACAATTGCCACAAACATAAAATTACGTAGTGTTGTCCAAAAATGTATGTTTTTAATGAGTGAAATGATATTTTTGCAATTAGACCATTAGATTTTAATAAAAATCGCATTTTATCAAGACGCGTTTCAATTAAATATTTGCCCATTTTCAAATCGTTAAAAAATAGAAAAACAATTGCCACAAACATAAAATTACGTAGTGTGGTCCAAAAATGTATGTTTTTAACGTGTGAAATGATATTTTTGCAATTAGTTTATTAGATTTTAATAAAAGTCGCATTTTATCAAGACGAGTTTCAATTAATTTTTTGCACAGTTTCAAGTCGTTAAAAAAAATAGAAAAACAATTGCCACAAACATAAAATTACGTAGTGTTGTCCAAAACTGTATGTTTTTAACGTGTGAAATGATATTTTTGCAATTAGGCCATTAGATTTTAATAAAAATCGCATTTTATCAAGACGCGTTTCAATTAAATGTTTGCGCAGTTTCAAGTCGTTAAAAAAATAGAAAAACAATTGCCACAAACATAAAATTACATAGTGTTGTCCAAAAATGTATGTTTTTAACGTGTGAAATGATATTTTTACAATTAGGCTATTAAATTTTAATAAAAATCGCATTTTATCAAGACGCGTTTCAATTAAATGTTTGCGCAGTTTCACGTCGTTAAAAAATAGAAAAACAATTGCCACAAACATAAAATTACGTAGTGTTGTCCAAAAATGTATGTTTTTAACGTGTGAAATGATATTTTTGCAATTAGGCTATTAGATTTTAATAAAAATCGCATTTTATCAAGACGCGTTTCAATTAAATGTTTGCGCGGTTTCAAGTCGTTAAAAAAATAGAAAAACAATTGCCACAAACATAAAATCACGTAATGTTGTCCAAAAATGTATGTTTTTAAAGTGTGAAATGATATTTTTGCAATTAGGCCATTAGATTTTAATAAAAATCGCATTTTATCAAGACGCGTTTCAATTAAATGTTTGCGCAGTTTCAAGTCGTTAAAAAAATAGGAAAACAATTGCCACAAACATAAAATTACGTAGTGTTATCCAAAAATGTATGTTTTTAACGTGTGAAATGATATTTTTACAATTAGGCTATTAGATTTTAATAAAAATCGCATTTTATCAAGACGCGTTTCAATTAAATGTTTGCGCAATTTCAACTCGTTAAAAAAAATAGAAAAACAATTGCCACAAACATAAAATTACATAGTGTTGTCCAAAACTGTATGTTTTTAACGTGTGAAATGATATTTTTGCAATTAGGCCATTAGATTTTAATAAAAATCGCATTTTATCAAGACGCGTTTCAATTAAATGTTTGCGCAGTTTCAAGTCGTTAAAAAAATAGGAAAACAATTGCCACAAACATAAAATTACGTAGTGTTATCCAAAAATGTATGTTTTTAACGTGTGAAATGATATTTTTACAATTAGGCTATTAGATTTTAATAAAAATCGCATTTTATCAAGACGCGTTTCAATTAAATGTTTGCGCAATTTCAACTCGTTAAAAAAAATAGAAAAACAATTGCCACAAACATAAAATTACATAGTGTTGTCCAAAACTGTATGTTTTTAACGTGTGAAATGATATTTTTGCAATTAGGCCATTAGATTTTAATAAAAATCGCATTTTATCAAGACGCGTTTCAATTAAATGTTTGCGCAGTTTCAAGTCGTTAAAAAAATAGGAAAACAATTGCCACAAACATAAAATTACGTAGTGTTATCCAAAAATGTATGTTTTTAACGCGTGAAGTGATATTTTTGCAATTAGGCCGTTAGATTTTAATAAAAATCGCATTTTATCAAGACGCGTTTCAATTAAATGTTTGCGCAGTTTCAAGTCGTTAAAAAAATAGAAAAACAATTGCCACAAACATAAAATTACGTAGTGTTGTCCAAAAATGTATGTTTTTAACGTGTGAAATGATATTTTTGCAATTTGGCCATTAAATATTAATAAAAATCGCATTTTATCAAATCGCGTTTTAATAAAAAGTTTGCACGCTTTCAAGTCGTTAAAAAAATAGGAAAACAATTGCCACAAACATAATATTACGTAGTGTTGTCCAGAAATGTATGTTTTTAACGTATGAGATGATATTTTTGCAATTAAGCCATCAGATTTTAATAAAAATCGTATTTTATCAAGGCAAATTTCAATTAAATGTTTGCGCAGTTTCAAGTCGTTAAAAAAATAGGAAAACAATTGCCACAAACATAAAATTACGTAGTGTTATCCAAAAATGTATGTTTTTAACGTGTGAAATGATATTTTTACAATTAGGCTATTAGATTTTAATAAAAATCGCATTTTATCAAGACGCGTTTCAATTAAATGTTTGCGCAGTTTCACGTCGTTAAAAAATAGAAAAACAATTGCCACAAACATAAAATTACGTAGTGTTGTCCAAAAATGTATGTTTTTAACGTGTGAAATGATATTTTTGCAATTAGGCTATTAGATTTTAATAAAAATCGCATTTTATCAAGACGCGTTTCAATTAAATGTTTGCGCGGTTTCAAGTCGTTAAAGAAATAGAAAAACAATTGCCACAAACATAAAATCACGTAATGTTGTCCAAAAATGTATGTTTTTAAAGTGTGAAATGATATTTTTGCAATTAGGCCATTAGATTTTAATAAAAATCGCATTTTATCAAGACGCGTTTCAATTAAATGTTTGCGCAGTTTCAAGTCGTTAAAAAAATAGGAAAACAATTGCCACAAACATAAAATTACGTAGTGTTATCCAAAAATGTATGTTTTTAACGTGTGAAATGATATTTTTACAATTAGGCTATTAGATTTTAATAAAAATCGCATTTTATCAAGACGCGTTTCAATTAAATGTTTGCGCAATTTCAACTCGTTAAAAAAAATAGAAAAACAATTGCCACAAACATAAAATTACATAGTGTTGTCCAAAACTGTATGTTTTTAACGTGTGAAATGATATTTTTGCAATTAGGCCATTAGATTTTAATAAAAATCGCATTTTATCAAGACGCGTTTCAATTAAATGTTTGCGCAGTTTCAAGTCGTTAAAAAAATAGGAAAACAATTGCCACAAACATAAAATTACGTAGTGTTATCCAAAAATGTATGTTTTTAACGTGTGAAATGATATTTTTACAATTAGGCTATTAGATTTTAATAAAAATCGCATTTTATCAAGACGCGTTTCAATTAAATGTTTGCGCAGTTTCAAGTCGTTAAAAAAATAGAAAAACAATTGCCACAAACATAAAATTACGTAGTGTTGTCCAAAAATGTATGTTTTTAACGTGTGAAATGATATTTTTGCAATTTGGCCATTAAATATTAATAAAAATCGCATTTTATCAAATCGCGTTTTAATAAAAAGTTTGCACGCTTTCAAGTCGTTAAAAAAATAGGAAAACAATTGCCACAAACATAATATTACGTAGTGTTGTCCAGAAATGTATGTTTTTAACGTATGAGATGATATTTTTGCAATTAAGCCATCAGATTTTAATAAAAATCGTATTTTATCAAGGCAAATTTCAATTAAATGTTTGCGCAGTTTCAAGTCGTTAAAAAAATAGGAAAACAATTGCCACAAACATAAAATTACGTAGTGTTATCTAAAAATGTATGTTTTTAACGTGTGAAATGATATTTTTACAATTAGGCTATTAGATTTTAATAAAAATCGCATTTTATCAAGACGCGTTTCAATTAAATGTTTGCGCAGTTTCAAGTCGTTAAAAAATAGAAAAACAATTGCCACAAACATAAAATTACGTAGTGTTGTCCAACATTGTATGTTTTTAAAGTGTGAAATGATATTTTTGCAATTAGGCCATTAGATTTTAATAAAAATCGCATTTTATCAAGACGCGTTTCAATTAAAAGTTTGCGCAGTTTCAAGCCGTTCAAAAAATAGAAAAACAATTGCCACAAATATAAAATTACGTAATGTTGTCTATAATTGTATGTTTTTAACGTGTGAAATGATATTTTTGCAATTAGGCAATTAGATTTTTATAAAAATCGCATTTTATCAAGATGCGTTTTAATTAAATGTTTGCGCAGTTTCAAGTCATTAAAAAAATAGAAAAACAATTGCCACAAACATAAAATTACGTAGTGTTATCCAGAAATGTATGTTTTTAACGTGTGAAATGATATTTTTGCAATTAGGGCATTAGATTTTAATAAAAATCGCATTTTATCAAGACGCGTTTCAATTAAATGTTTGCCCAGTTTCAAGTCGTTAGAAAGAATAGAAAAACAATTGCCACAAACATAAAAATACGTGAAATTGTCCAGAAAGGTGTGTTTTAGACGTGCGTTATGGTATGTTTACCATTGGGCTTTTAGAATTTTTAAAAAAAGCGTTTCAATTAAACGATCAAGACACGTTTTTATCATTCTATATCATTTATATATTTTTTTATTATGTTTTAGGAAATCGATTTGCTTTAATGGAAACGAAAGCCATAATATATTACCTATTGTTGAACTTCGAAATTGTAACCGTGGATAAAACTGTGGTGCCGGTGAAACTCAGCAAGAAACACTTCAATCTAAACGCTGAGGATGGAATGTGGTTGGGTTTAAAGAAGAGAAGTAAATAATTATTTCCAGAATATTAATTATTACACATTTGTATAATGTATCAATTTATATGATAATATTTAATAATAATAATTCAATGACGTTTCTTCATTGCACACATAGGAAGTTCCTTCTTGAGTTCTTTATGTTTAACATTAAATTCTTCTACAATTGCATCAACGCCAGGATAGTTGTCTGTAATCTTTTGAACCATACCTTTCACCCTCAATCCCTCTATAGACCTCCTCAAATGCTCGTCGGCTTCAGCGTGCACAACTTGTTTACATTCCTCATCGGGGCAATCGAAATATCTTTCCATCGCGGCTAAATCTGAGTAGCAAATGGCCATCTTCTCCATGAATTCGTCGATGGTTTCTTCTACGGCGATGGCCTCCGGACTTGTATCGAGTCTGTGCTGGAAATCGTCTTGGAGGTTATAGATTTTCACCACCAAATCACGAGCACATTTCAATTTCTTGCCCTTCGGTGTCTGTGAGAAACGGACAAAGTGATTCTGCGTCGTCTCCATTCTGGCGATGAGCTTCATCTTGCCCTGCATCAGACCTTCGAGGAAAGCGTCGAAGTCATTCGCCGTCTGAATGATCACTTCCTTGATTGCTACCCTTGTAGCGTTAAAAGCAGCCTCATCATCAGCCTAGCGATTAATTAACATATTATCGTAAAGAATTGAACAAAACTGAATTGCACTAATGAAATATTTGCTATATATTATACAAAGATATATATTAAAAAAAAAACTTACCTGTACTGAAGAGAAGCAAGCAGCAATAGCGAAAATTACCAGAAACTTCATCTTGATGATTTCAAACTGACAAAAATTAAAACTGCGCCACTTTTATAGGACTAAAACTATTCAAATATTCAAGGATTTAAGATAACATTGCCAAAAATACGTACCCATTTTACAACTAATTATTATAATCTGCAATTAAAATTCAGAGCGTCACTATTTACAAGGCAATTATGCATGGTAAAAATAGGCTGTACGTTTGAAAACAAAATAATTTTAAATATTTTAATAATTAAATATCAAAAAAAAGTACACGGATTTAAATATAAATATTATTGTTTTGAGCAGCAGTGGCATAATAATTTTGACGTAGTAATAAAAACAGACTCTTTCTAAATGTATTAAATGAGTTTCAACTTAATCCCTTTGATTGTTGTCCCTGTGCAAATTTTTAAACCACTGAATTCACTTTTAATTTTACTTTGTTTATATTCAAAGGGTTGTGGTGTTGTTTTGAGCTGCGGAGGCTTAATAGTTTCGATGTAGTAATAAAAACAGACTCTTTCTAGATGTATTCAGTGAGTTTAAACTTAATCCCTTTGGTTTTTATCCCTGTGCAAATTTTTAAACCACTGAATGCACTTTTCATTTAATTTTGTTTAGATTCAAAGTTTTGTGGTGTTGTTTTGAGCTACGGTGGCTCAATAATTTCGATGAAATAATAAAAAAAGACTTATTTTAGATGTATTAAGTGAGTTTCAACTTAATCTCTTTCGTTGTTATCCCTGTGCAAATTTTTAAACCACTGAATGCACTTTTCATTTAATTTTGTTTAGATTCAAAGTTTTGTGGTGTTGTTTTGAGCTGCGGAGGCTTAATAGTTTCGATGTAGTAATAAAAACAGACTCTTTCTAGATGTATTCAGTGAGTTTCAACTTAATCCCTTTGGTTTTTATCCCTGTGCAAATTTTTAAACCACTGAATGCACTTTTCATTTAATTTTGTTTAGATTCAAAGTTTTGTGGTGTTGATTTGAGCTGAGGTGGCTCAATAATTTCGATGTAATAATAAAAACAGACTCTTTCTTAATGTATCAAGTGAGTTTCAACTTAATCCCTTTAGTAATTATCCCTGTGCAAATTTTTAAACCACTAAATGCACTTTTCATTTAATTTTGTTTAGATTCAAAGTGTTGTGGTGTTGTTTTGAGCCGCAGTGGCTCAATAATTTCGAAGTAGTAATAAAAACAGACTCTTTCTAGATATATTAAGTGAGTTTCAACTTAATCCCTTTGGTTGTTATCTCTGTGCAAATTTTTAAACCACTAAATGCACTTTTCATTTCATTTTGTTTAGATTCAAAGTTTTGTGGTGTTGATTTGAGCTGCGGTAGCTTAATAATTTCGATGTAATAATAAAAACAGACTCTTTCTAGATGTATTAAGTGAGTCTCAACTTAATCCCTTTGGTTGTTATCCCCGTGCAAATTTTTAAACCACTGAATGCACTTTTCATTTTATTTTGTTTAGATTCAAAGTTTTGTGGTGTTGATTTGAGCTTGCGGGGGCTCAATAATTTCGATGTAGTAATAAAAACGGACTCTTTCTAGATGTGTTAAGTGAGTTTCAACTTAATCCCTTTGGTTGTTATCCCTGTACAAATTTTTAAACCACTGAATGCACTTTTTATTTAATTTTGTTTAGATTCAAAGTGTTGTAGTGAGTTTTTGAGCTGCGGTGGCTAAATAATTTTAATGTAATAACAAAATCAGACTCTTTCTAGATATATTAAGTGAGTTTCAACTTAATCCCTTTGGTTGTTATCGCTGTGCAAAATTTTAAACCACTGAAAGCACTTTTCATTTAATTATGTTTAGATTCAAAGTTTTGTGGTGTTGATTTGCGCTGCGGTGGCTTAATAATTTCGATGTAATAATAAAAACGGACTCTTTCTAGATGTATTAAGTGAGTTTCAACTTAATCCCTTTGATTGTTATCCCTGTGCAAATTTTTAAACCACTGAATACACTTTTCATTTCATTTTGTTTAGATTCAAAGTTTTGTGGTGTTGATTTGAGCTGCGGTGGCTTAATAATTTCGATGTAATAATAAAAACAGACTCTTTCTAGATGTACTAAGTGAGTTTCAACTTAATCCCTTTGGTTGTTATCCCTGTGCAAATTTTTAAACCACTGAATGCACTTTTCATTTTATTTTGTTTAGATTCAAAGTGTTGTGGTGTTGGTTTGAGCTGCGGTGGCTCAATAATTTCGATGTAATAATAAAAACAGACTCTTTCTAGATGTATTAAGTGAGTTTTAACTTAATCCCTTTGGTTGTTAATCCTGTGCAAATTTTTAAACCACTGAATACACTTTAAATTTAATTTTGTTTAGATTCAAAGTGTTGTGGTGTTGTTTTGAGCTGCAGTGGCTCAATAATTTCGATGTAATAATAAAAACAGACTCTTTCTAGATGTATTAAGTGAGTCTCAACTTAATCCCTTTGCTTGTTATCCCCGTGCAAATTTTTAAACCACTGAATGCACTTTTTATTTTATTTTATTCAAATTCAAAATGTTGTGGTGTTGTTTTGAGCTACTGTGGCTCAATAATTTCGATGTAATAATAGAAACAGACTCTTTCTAGATGTATTAAGTGAGTTTCAACTTAATCCCTTTGGTTGTTATTCCTGTGCAAATTTTCAAACCACTGAATGCACTTTTCATTTTATTTTGTTTATATTCAAAGTGTTGTGGTTTTGTTTTGAGTTGCAGTGGCTCAAAAATTTCGATTTAATAATAAAAACAAACTCTTTCTAGATGTACTAACTGAGTTTTAACTTAATCCCTTTGATTGTTGTCCCTGTGCAAATTTTTAAACCAGTGAATTCACTTTTCATTTCATTTTGTTTAGATTCAAAGTGTTATGGTGTTGTTTTGAGCTGCGGTAGCTCAATAATTTCGATGTAATAATAAAAACAAACTCTTTATAGATGTATTAAGTGAGTTTCAACTTAATCCCTCTGGTTGTTATCCCTGTGCAAATTTTTAAACCACTGAATACACTTTTCATTTCATTTTATTTAGATTCAAAGTGTTGTGGTGTTGTTTTGAGCTGCGGGGGCTCAATAATTTCGATATAATAATAAAAACAGACTCTTTCTAGATGTATTAAGTGAGTTTCAACTTAATCCCTTTGGTTGTTATCCCTGTGCAAATTTTTAAACCACTGAATGCACTTTTAATTTTTTTTTGCTTAGATTCAAAGTGTTGTGGTGTTGTTTTGAGCTGCAGTGGCTCAATAATTTCGATGTAATAATAAAAACAGACTCTCTCTAGATGTACTAAGTGAGTTTCAACTTAATCCCTTTGGTTGTTATCCCTGTGAAAATTTTTAAACCACTGAATGCACGTTTCATTTAATTTTGTTTAGATTCAAAGTGTTGTGGTGTTGTTTTGAGCTGCAGTGGCTCAATAATTTCTATGTAAATTTGGACTATTTAAGCTAAATATTTAAAGGAAAATAATGTAAACTATAAATTTTAGACACGAATAATTTTAAATTATTTATTAAAAGAGTGTGTGCATTAATTAAAACTAGTTACTGCGTCGAATAATTAAGTAATTCACTTGATTGGTGCCAATGAATTAATTTGATTTGTAGGCAAGGTCATAAATTAACACGCAATTTAAAAATTCCTCACTTATAATACGACTGTTACTAATAGTAATTGTCATGCATGTCATCTCAATATGTAAACATATTAAATTACAATACAATCGATTTGAATATTTGCATAAAACATTTATCTTTGCTTAAGCCCCAACCAATATCCACCTTCAGAAGCTAAAAGAAATCCCCTTTTCGTCAACGACATCGGTATTTTGGTTTTATCAACGACGACCAACTCGAATTTCGATAATAAATGAAAATACACAGCCTTGGCTTCCATCAAGGCAAATCTGGATCCGATACAATTTCTAGGTCCGGAACCGAAAGGCAAATACGTGTAGGGTTTGATGTTGGCCTTATTCTCATCACTGAAACGTTCCGGATCGAAAACTTCGGGTTTAGGGTAGTACTGAGGGTCGTGGTGCAATCCCCAAATCGGAATCCAGATGACCGAGCCTTTCTCTAAAGTTAAAGAAGTTTCTGCGTCATTTTCTGCTTCAATTGTGTACGTTTTCGTGCAGAGTCTATCCACTGCTACAGCATTAGGCCATTTCCTTAAAGTTTCTATTTAAAAAAATACATCAAAATAATAATTAGTTCAATAAAACCATCACCTGCAACGACCATATCCAAATATTTCATCTTATTCAACGCTTCGTAGCTAACATCCCCATCGCACTCCACTAAAGTTTCTTGAATTTCTTCAAACAATCTTTGTTGTATATCAGGATTTAGAGCCAATTCATACCCCATGAAGCACAAGACCGTCGATATCGAATCGAATCCGGCGATGAAAAATATAAAAGCTTGAGCCGTCATATCCATAATCGTAAGTTTTTCTTTCGGAATCGATTCCGTTCGAATTCCAACACTAGATTCCTCCACCGTGGCAAAACCGGCCTCCTTCAGCTCATTCGGATTCTCCTCATACTTCAATTTTCCATTCCTGGCCTCCATTAATAAATTAATCATATCTGGCCGAAAGATATTTTTTTCTTCGCGCGTCGAAATCGTTTCTTTCACAAGATTTATGAAGAATTTTGCAGCTCTATTACTCAATAACGTCACACCTAATAACTAATTAGAAAAATTATAAGGTTTTAATATTTTTACCTTTGAATTTTTATACCCTGGCCAATTTTGGAGCTGTGAAATATATCGAAAATTGAATCGACTTCCAAAATCCTGAGAAATTCGTCGCCTCCTTTCCCATCTTATAAAAATAGTTGTCTTTATCTTCCATCGAATCGCATTGTACGCCGAAAGCACATGTGGCGATCACGTCGTTTGAATACCTCGTGAAAACGTCCTTCAATTCGACTGTAAGGGTCGTATTGTCGCCTTCAAAGTTTTTCACGAATTTCTTTGCGCAGTCGTTCATTAGGGTGAACATTGAACGCATTTTGCTGCTGGTGAAGGCCGGACTGAGGGTGGTACGCATGTCTCTCCATTTTTGACCTTGAAATTTAACAATAAAAAAAGGTTAAATCGTATAAATTCCTATTTAAAATGCTGAATGCTATAGTTTTAGCCCTTAAACAAACCTAATACTATAATTTTCAGTTTGTATTCACAAAGTTTAACGTCGGTGAAATTATAGAAAAACAATTGCCACAAACGTCAAATTTGATGAGGTTATGTAAAATTGTTTAATTTATTAATTCCTTGTAAATTTAGAAACTTTTCTGCCTTGAATTTTGATTAAAACGCCCTTAAATAGCCTAATGATATAATTTTCAGTTTGTGAATGTTTAACGTCGGCTAAACTATAGAAAAACAATTGCTACAAACGTCAAATTTAATGAGGTTATTTAAAATTGCTTAATTTATTAATTCTTTATGAATTTAGAAACTTTTCTTGCCTGAATTTTGATTAAAACGCTCTTAAAAATCCTCATACTATAATTTACAGTTTGTGAATGTTTAACGTCGGTAAACAATAGAAAAATAATTACTACAAATGTCGAATTTGATGAGGTTATTTAAAATTGCTTAATTTATTAATTCCCTATGAATTTAGAAGCTTTTCTGCCTTGAATTTTGATTAAAACGCCCTTAAACAGCCTAATGATATAATTTTCAGTTTGTGAATGTTTAACGTCGGTGAAACAATAGAAAAACAATTGCTACGAACGTAAAATTTGCTGGGGTTATTTAAAATTGCTTAATTTATTAATTCCCTATGAATTTAGAAACTTTTCTGCCTTGAATCTTGATTAAAACGCCATTAAACAAACATGTTATAATTTTCAGTTTGTGAATGTTTAACGTCGGTGAAACAATAGAAAAACAATTGCCACAAACGTAAAATTTGATGAGGTTATTTAAAATTGCTTAATTTATTAATTCCCTATGAATTTAGAAACTTTTCTGTCTTGAATTTTGATTAAAACGCCTTTAAACAACCTAATGTTATAATTTTCAGTTTGTGAATGTTTAACGTCGGTGAAACTATAGAAAAACAATTGCTACGAACGTCAAAATTGATGAGGTTATTTAATATTGTTTAATTCATTAATTCCTTATGACTTTAGAAACTTTTCTGCCTTGAATTTTAATTAAAACGCCCTTAAACAGCCTAATGCTATAATTTTCAGTTTGTGAATGTTTAACGTCGGTGAAACTATAGAAAAACAATTGCTACAAACGTGAAATTTGATGAGGTTATTTAAAATTGCTTAATTTATTAATTCCCTGTGAGTTTAGAAACTTTTCTGCCTTGAATTTTTATTAAAACGCCCATAATTAAACGAATGCTATAAATTTCAGTTTGTGAATTTTTAACGTC
This sequence comes from Ontholestes murinus, assembly GCA_963969525.1. NCBI lineage: Eukaryota > Metazoa > Arthropoda > Insecta > Coleoptera > Staphylinidae > Ontholestes > Ontholestes murinus. The sequence goes on along the minus strand of OZ018389.1, from coordinate 950,741 downwards.
GGTAAAACAATAGAAAAACAATTGCTACAAACGTGAAATTTGATGAGGTTATTTAAAATTGCTTAATTTATTAATTCCCTGTGAGTTTAGAAACTTTTCTGCCTTGAATTTTTATTAAAACGCCCATAATTAAACGAATGCTATAAATTTCAGTTTGTGAATTTTTAACGTCGGTAAAACAATAGAAAAACAATTGCTACAAACGTGAAATTTGATGAGGTTATTTAAAATTGCTTAATTTATTAATTCCTTATGAATTTAGAAACTTTTCTGCCTTAAATTTTGATTAAAACGCCCTTAAATAGTCTAGTGCTATTATTTTCATTTTGTGCATGTTTAACGTCAGTGAAATTATAGAAAAACAATTGCTATAAACGTTAAATTTCATTAGGTTATTTAAAATTGTTTAATTTATTAATTCCCTATGAATTTAGAAACTTTTCTGCCTTGAATTTTGATTAAAACGCTCTTAAAAATCCTCATGTTATAATTTTCAGTTTGTGGGTGTTTAACGTCGGTGAAATAATAGAAAAACAATTGCTACAAACGTCAAATTTGATAAGGTTATTTAAAATTGCTTAATTTATTAATTCTTTATAAATGTAGAAACTTTTCTCCTCTGAACTTCGATTAAAACGCTCTTAAACAGCCTAGTGCTAGAATTTTCAGTTTGTTAATGTTTAACGTCGCTGTAACAATAGAAAAACAATTGCTACAAACATCAAATTTAATGGGGTTATTTAAAATTGCCTAATTTATTAATTCCTTATGAATTTAGAAGCTTTTCTGCCTTGAATTTTGATTAAAACGCCCTTAAACAGCCTAATGATATAATTTTCAGTTTGTGAATGTTTAACGTCGGTGAAACAATAGAAAAACAATTGCTACGAACGTCAAATTTGAAGAGGTTATTTAAAATTGCTTAATTTATTAATTCTCTATAAATTTAGAAACTTGTCTACCTTAAATTTTGATTAAAACTCCCTTAAACCACCCAACGTTATAATTTTCAGTTTGTGAATGTTTAACGTAGGTGAAGCGATAGAAAAACAATTGCCACAAACGTCAAATTTGGTGAGATTATTTAAAATTGTTTAGTTTATTAATTCCTTATGAATTTAGAAACTTTCCCACCGTGAATTTTGATTAAAACGCCTTTAAACAACCTAATGTTATAATTTTCAGTTTGTGAATGTTTAACGTCGGTGAAACAATAGAAAAACAATTGCCACAAACGTCAAATTTGATGGGGTTATTTAAAATTGCTTAATTCATTAATTATCTATGAATTTAGAAACTTTTCTGCCTTGAATTTTGATTAAAATGCTCTTAAACAGGCTAATGATTTAATTTTCAGTTTGTGAATGTTTAACGTCGGTGAAACAAAAGAAAAACCATTGCTACGAACGTTGAATCTGATGAGGTTATTTAAAATTGTTTAATTTATTAATTCCTTGTGAATTTAGAAACTTTTCTGCCTTGAATTTTGATTAAAACGCCCTTAAAAATCCTCATACTATAATTTACAGTTTGTGAATGTTTAAGGTCGGTGAAATAATAGTAAAACAATTGCTACAAAGGTAAAATTTGATGAGGTTATTTAAAATTGGTTAATTTATTAATTCCCTATGAATTTAGAAACTTTTTTGCCTTGAATTTTGATTAAAACGCTCTTAAAAATCCTCATACTATAATTTACAGTTTGTGAATGTTTAACGCCGGTGAAACAATATAAAAACAATTGCTATGAACTTCAAATTTGATGAGGTTATTTAAAATTGCTTAAGTTATTAATTTCTTATGAATTTAGAAAGTTTTCTGCCTTGAATCTTGATTAAAACGCCCTTAAACAAACATGTTATAATTTTCAGTTTGTGAATGTTTAACGTCGGCGAAACTATAGAAAAACAATTGCTACAAACGTCATATTTGATGGGGTTATTTAAAATTGCTTAATTTATTAATTCCCTATGAATTTAGAAACTTTTCTGCCTTGAATTTTGATTAAAACTCCCTTAAAAATCCTCATACTATAATTTACAGTTTGTGAATGTTTAACGCCGGTGAAACAATATAAAAACAATTGCTATGAACTTCAAATTTGATGAGGTTATTTAAAATTGCTTAAGTTATTAATTTCTTATGAATTTAGAAAGTTTTCTGCCTTGAATCTTGATTAAAACGCCCTTAAACAAACATGTTATAATTTTCAGTTTGTGAATGTTTAACGTCGGCGAAACTATAGAAAAACAATTGCTACAAACGTCAAATTTGATGGGGTTATTTAAAATTGCTTAATTTATTAATTCCCTGTGAGTTTAGAAACTTTTCTGCCTTGAATTTTGATTAAAATGCTCTTAAACAGGCTAATGATTTAATTTTCAGTTTGTGAATGTTTAACGTCGGTGAAACAAAAGAAAAACCATTGCTACGAACGTCGAATCTGATGAGGTTATTTAAAATTGTTTAATTTATTAATTCGTTTTGAATTTAGAAATTTTTCTGCCTTTAATTTTGATTAAAACGCTCTTAAAAATCCTCATACTATAATTTACAGTTTATGAAAGTTTAACGTCGGTGAAACAATAGAAAAACAATTGCTATAAACGTCAAATTTGATGGGGTTATTTAAAATTGCTTAATTTATTAATTCCCTATGAATTTAGAAACTTTTCTGCCTTGAATTTTGATTAAAACTCCCTTAAAAATCCGTATGCTATAATTTTCAGTTTGTGAATGTTTAACGCCGGTGAAACAATATAAAAACAATTGCTACGAACTTCAAATTTGACGAGGTTGTTTAAAATTGCTTAATTTATTAATTCCTTATGAATTTAGAAATTTTTCTGCCTTGAATTTTGATTAAAACGCTCTAAAAAATGATCATACTATAATTTACAGTTTGTGAAAGTTTAACGTCGGTGAAACAATAGAAAAACAATTGCTACAAACGTCAAATTTGATGAGGTTATTTAAAATTGCTTAATTTATTAATTCGTTATGAATTTTGAAACTTTCCCACCGTGAATTTTGATTAAAACGCCTTTAAACAACCTAATGTTATAATTTTCAGTTTGTGAATGTTTAACGTCGGTGAAACAATAGAAAAACAATTGCCACAAACGTCAAATTTGATGGGGTTATTTAAAATTGCTTAATTTATTAATTATCTATGAATTTATAAACTTTTCTGCCTTGAATTTTGATTAAAACGCACTTAAACAGCCTAGTGCTATAATTTTCAGTTTGTGAATTTTTTACATCGGTGAAACAATACAAAAACAATTGCTACAAACGTCAAATTCGATGGGGTTACTTACAATTGCTTAATTTATTAATTCCCTATGAATTTGGAAACTTTTCTGCCTTTAATTTTGATTGAAACGCTCTTAAACGGCCTAATGTTATAATTTACAGTTTGTGAATGTTTAACGCCGGTGAAACAATAGAAAAACAATTGCCACAAACGTCAAATTTAATGAGGTTATTTAAAATTGCTTATATTATTAATTCCTTATGAATTTGGAAATTTTTCTGCCTTAAATTTTGATTCAAACGCCCTTAAACAACCTAATGTTATATTTTGCAATTTGTGAATGTTTAACGTCGGCGAAACAATAGAAAAACAATTGCCACAAACGTCAAATTTGATGAGGTTATTTAAAATTGCTTAGTTTATTAATTCTCTATGAATTTAGAAATTTTTCTACCCAGAATTTTGATTAAAACGCCCTTAAACAACCTAATGTTATAATTTGCAGTTTGTGAATGTTTAACGTCGGTGAAACAATAGAAAAACAATTGCTACAAACGTCAAATTTGATGTGGTTATTTAAAAATGCCTAATTTATTAATTCATTATGAATTTAGATACATGTTTGCCTTGAATTTTGATTAAAATGCTCTTAAAAATCCTCATGTTATAATTTTCAGTTTGTGGGTGTTTAACGTCGGTGAAACAATAGAAAAACAATTGACATAAATGTCAAATTTTTGAGGTTATTTGAGAAGGTTATATTTATTATCTCTCATAAAAATTTAGTATCTTTATATGTTTTGATTTATTTTAAAATATTCCTAAACATTTCCAGTGTTTTTGTAATTATTATTTAATAAGTAACTTACCTCTAAGAACAAATAAATTTTTAGACCACAGCGGCTCATTATCGTCCATGATGAACGATAAATGATCGGTGAAATAATCGAAATCTTTCACGGTCAACTGTCGTATCAAATTCACATCTTTTATAACCAAAATCGGTTTGAAAAATTGATAAAAACCCAAATATCTATAATAATCGTAATTATATTTTAATTCTACACTTTTAAGAAGAAAATAAACCTCTTGGTCGTCCTCTCGTAGAGGTATTGCACCATTTCGGGAAACGAGTTAACTTTAAAATTCGACGTAATATAACCACCAAACATTATTTGTTCGACGCCTAATTGTTTCCAATGATGTCTAGGTCGGATGACCTTCCAATAAAACAGAACTGTTAACGCGAGTAATATAAAGAGTAACATTTTTTGTCGTGGATAAAATCGGACACGCGATTGTTTGATCTTGTCTGTGCGGATGCTGAGAGCGGACTGACATTGATGGTCCCCTCTTAAAATCAACAATTATATCTGACGTAATCGTTTGGGTTGCTGTTTATTTTCATGGATTAAATTACAGGTTTACATGTTTAATAATTATCTGCGTTTGAATCCTAGCCAAAATCCAACTTCCGGTTCGATGTTGAACGTTTTCGTGGTGATTTCAATTGGTGCGGATGTTTTCGCTATGGGAATAAACTCGAATTTCCATAACATGAACGCAATCAAAACTTTAATCTCCAACAGTGCGAATCTTGAACCTAAAACGAATTTATTAATAGAATTAGGTTGCTTTTCCATAATAAAATTTACCTATACAAGCCCTAGGCCCTACACCGAAAGGTAGATAAGTAAACGATTTAATTTTATGCTTATTTTCATCGGAAAACCTTTCCGGATCGAATTTCTCGGGTTCTGGATAATATTTCTCATCACGGTGTATACCCAATATTGGTATCAACACATTATCATTAAGGTCGAGGTTGATATCCTTTTCACCACTCTTCGTCGCTTTGATTTGGTACGGTTTCACACACTTTCTATTGGTGATTGGTGTCGCTGGCCATTTCCTCAACGTTTCTGTTAATAATTTATTATTAAACACAATTAATTACAGTTTAAAACCTCACCAGAAAGCACCATATCCATATACTTCATCCCGGCAATAACTTCGTAACTCGGCCTTCCGTTACACTTCCTCATCACCTCATCAACTTCCAAGAATAACCTCTTCTGGATATCCGGATTGAGGGCGAGTTCGGTCGACATAAAACACAAAGCCGTCGATGTGGTGTCGAAACCGGCGAAAAAGAAGTTAAAAGCTTGAGCGGCCACGTCCACTTCGCTCAGCAACAAATATTTATACTCTTTTCCAATCGCCGATTCTTCAATAACGGCGAATCCACAATCATCCCCATCATTCGCCTGGCCTTCATGATGTAATTTTCCGTTACGAGCCTCCATCAACAAGTGGATCATATCGGGACGGATGATGCCGTTTTGAATACGGTACGCGATCGTCTCTTTGATGATGTTTTGAAAGAAATCGGTTAAATATTTCGGCAGTATACTAAGATGTAACATCTAAAATTTAACGAAAATCGGTTTTACCTAAAGTTATGACGAAATTAATGATAAACAATTGAATTTCAATTTACATTTATTAGTCCATCAATAAGAATTTGATGTTTAGAATCTGTTCGAGTTGAAATTTTTCAAATCCGAATATTTTAAGCAAAGTTATGACCAAAACAATAAAAAACAATTGAAGTGTGAATTTAATTTTTCTCTTCATCAAATAGAGTTGAATGTTTGGAATCTATTGCGGGTAAAATTTTTAAAATCTGAGCTTTCTAAGCAAAGTTATGGCGAAAATAATGAAAACAATTGAAGTACGATTTTTGTTTTTTCGGTTCATCATTAAGAATTTAATGCTTAGAATCTATTGCAGGTAAAATTTTTCAAATCCGAACATTTTTAGCAAAGTTATGACGAAAACAATGAAAAACAATTGAAGTTGAATTTTTGTTTTTTCGGTTCGTCATTAAGAATTTGATGCTTAGAATCTATTGCAGGTAAAATTTTTGAAATCTGAACCTTTTGAGAAAAGTTATGACGAAAACAATGAAAAACAATTGAAGTTCGAATTTTTGTTTTTTCGGTTCGTCATTAAGAATTTGATGCTTAGAATCTATTGCAGGTAAAATTTTTGAAATCTGAACCTTTTGAGCAAAGTTATGACGAAAACAATAAAAAACAATTGAAGTTTGAATTTCGATTGTTTGCTTCATCAATAAAAATTTGATGCTTAGAATCTATTGCAGTTGAAATTTTTTAAATCTAAACATTTTAAACAAAGTTAGGATGAAAACAATAAAAAACAATTGAAGTTCGATTTTCGTTTTTTGATTAATCATTAAGAATTTGATGCTTAGAATCTTTTGCAGGAAAAATTTTTCAAATCCGAACATTTTTAGCAAAGTTATGACGAAAACAATGAAAAACAATTGAAGTTTAATTTTTGTTTTTTCAGTTCATCATGAAGAATTTGGTGTTTAGAATCTATTGTATGTGAAAATTTTCAAATCTGAGCCTTCTACGCAAAATTATAAGGAAAACAATAAAAACAATTGAAGTTCAAATTTCTATTTTTCGTTTCATCAATAAGATATAAATGTTTAGAATCTATTGCAGGTAAAATTTTTGAAATCTGAACATTTTTAGCAAAGTTATGACAAAAACAATGAAAAACAATTGAAGTTGAATTTTTGTTTTTTCGGTTCGTCATTAAGAATTTGATGCTTAGAATCTATTGCAGGTAAAATTTTTGAAATCTGAACCTTTTGAGCAAAGTTATGACGAAAACAATGAAAAACAATTGAAGTTCGAATTTCTATTTTTCGTTTCATCAATAAGATTTAAGTGTTTAGAATCTGTTGCAGGTAAATTTTTTTTAAATATGAGCTTTCTAAGCAAAGTTATGGCGGAAACAATGAAAAACAATTGAAATTTGAGTTTTGTTTTTTTGGTTCATCATTAGCAATTTGATGCAGGAAATCGTTTGCAGGTAAAATTTTTGAAATCTGAACATTTTTAGCAAAGTTATGGTGAAAACAATGAAAAACAATTGAAGTACGATTTTTGTTTTTTTGGTTCATCAATAACAATTTGATGCTTAGAATATATTGCAAGTGAAATTTTTCAAATCCGAATATTTTAAACAAAGTTATGACAAAAACAATGAAAAACAATTGATGTTCGAATTTCTATTTTCCATTTCATCAATTAGAGTTTAATGTTTGGAATCTATTGTGGGTAAAATTTTTAAAATCTGAGCTCTCTAAGCAAAGTTATGACGAAAACAATTAAAAAAAAATCACCTCCAATAGATTCTAAACATCAAATTCTTAGTGAATAAGCAAAAAACAAAAATTCGAATTTCAATTGTTTTTATTGTGTTCGCCATAACTTTGTAATAAAAGCTCCCATTTCAAATATTTTACCACCAATCAACTCCAAACATCAAATTCCTATTGATAAGCCGAAAAAACAAAATCGAGCTTCAATTGTTTTTATTGTTTTGGCCATAACTTTATTAAAAAGACTCGGTTTTGAAAAATTCCATCTGCGATAGATTCTAAACAACAAATTCTTATTAATTAATCAAAAAATAAACATTCGTATTTCAATTGTTTTCATCGTAACTTCTCTTAAACTGTTCAGATCTGGAAAATTTTACCTCCAATCGATTCTAAACATCAAATTCTTATTGATTAACCAAAAAACAGAAATTCGATTGTCAGTTGTTTTTATTGTTTTCGCCATAACTTTATAAAAAAAGCTCGGATTTAAAATATTTTACCACCAATCGATTTCAAATATCAAATTCCTATTGATAACTTAAAAAAACAAAAATCGAATTTCAATTGTTTTTCATTGTTTTCGCTTTAACTTTATAAAAAAACATCACATTTAAAAAAATTAACACCAATCGATTTCCAACATTAAATTCTTATTGATAAGTTAAACAATGGGAATTCTAGCTTCAATTGTTTTTCATTGTTTTCGCTATAACTTTAAAACAAAAGACCAGATTTAAATTTTTTCACCACTAATCGTTTCCAAACATCAAATTCCTATAGATAAGCCAAAAAAAAGAAAATCGAACTTCAATTGTTTTTTATTGTTTACACCATAACTTTGCTTAGAAAGATCAGATTTTAAAAATTTTACCCACAATAGATATCAAACATTAAACTCTAATTGATGAAATGATAAATAGAAATTCGTACTTCAATTGTTTTTTATTGTTTTCCTCATAACTTTGCTTAATATGTACGAATTTTGAAAATTTTACCTGCAATAGGTTCTAAACGCCAAATTCTTATAATAATAATAATAATAATAATAAGTTTATTAACGGGAAACCCCTCTATAATACATAATTTACATGTGTAATTAGCTAACTAAAACTAAAATATAAACTAAAACATAATTGATGAAGTAACAGTATTAAGATAACCACTTAGTGGAAGACAACAAACAAAAAGATAATAAATATGGAATTAAAGTAGTATTATTATAAATAGATTATTTTATATGAATCTTTAATTAATAATAATAATATGAATCTTAATGATGAACTAAAATCATAAAAATTGAATTTCAATTGTTTATGATTATTTTCGCCATAACTTTAAATAAAATGCCCAGATTTGGGAAAATTATTTTTCCGACGTGTTCTAAATTTTTAGGTATTACATCTTAATATGCTGCCGAAATATTTAAATAATTTCTTTCAAAGTGGGATAGTGGACACCCACCCACACTGCATATGCAAACAAAAATATAACCACGATTACTCTGTTGTCTACCAGAAAAAAATAACATAAATTTCCTTTTGAAGTAAAAGAATTTGTAAAGATTGTAATCTATCGGAGGTGAAATTTTCCAAATCTTAGCATTTTATACAAAGTTATGGCGAAAACAATGAAAAACAATTGAAGTTCAATTTTTTTTTTTTATTCATCATAAAGAATTTGATGTTTAGAATCCATTACAGGTAAAATTTTGATAATCTGAACAGTTTTAGCAAAGTTATGGCAAAAACAATAAAAAACAATTGAAGTTCGATTTTTGTTTTTTTGGCTTATCAATAGGAGTTTGATGTTTGAAATCGATTGGTGGTGAAATCTTTTAAATCTGAGCTTTTATTATAAAGTTATGGCGAAAACAATGAAAAACAATGGAAGTTCGATATTTGTTTTTTCGGCTTATCAATATGAATTTGATGTTTGGAATCGATAGGTGGTAAAATTTTTAAAATCTGACCATTTATTATAAAGTTATAGCGAAAACAATGAAAAACAAGTGAAGTTCGATTTTTGTTTTTTTGATTCATTATTAAGAATTTCGTGTTTAGAATCTAGTCGAGGTAAAATTTTTCAAATCCGAACATTTTAAGCAAAGTTATGACGAAAACAATAAAAAACAATTGAAGTTCGAATTTCTATTTTTCATTTCATCAATTAGAGTTTAATGTTTGGAATCTAGTTTAGGTGAAATTTTTGTAATTTGAGTCTTCTAAGCAAAGTTATGGCATAAACATTAAAAAAAAACAAGTGACATTCGAATTTCAGTTTTTCAGTTCAATAGGGATTTGATGATTAGAATCTATTTCAAGTTTAAAAAAATTCAATATTAAGTTTCTTATGCAAAATTATGAGAAGAATAATAAAAATTACTGTATAATATAAAGAAAACGGAAATTCGAATTTCAATTGTTTTTCATTGTTTTCGCTATAACTTCTCTTAAACTGTTCAGATTTGGAAAATTTTACCTCCAGTCGATTCTAAACATTAAATTATTATTAATTAATCAAAAAACAGAAATTCGAATGTCAAAATAAATGCTTACCTAATTTTGAACTTATAACGGAAACATTTAAAAACAATTGAAGTTCGATTTTTGTTTTATTGGTTTATCAATAAGAACTTGATGCTTGTAAACGATTGGTGATGAAATTTTTTCAAATCTAAGCATTTATTTTGAAGTTATATCGAAAACAATGAAAAACAATTGAAAATCAATTTATGTTTTTTTGGTTTATCAATATGAATTTGATGTTAGTAATATAACGCAGGTGAAATTTTCCAAATATGAACATTTTATACAAAGTTTTGGCCAAAATAATAAAAAACAATTGAAATTCGATTTTTGTTTTTTTAGGTCATCAATAGGAATTTGATGTTAGGAATCGATTGGTGGTGAAATTTTTAAAATCTGAGCTTTTATTACAAAGTTATAGCGAAAACAAAGAAAAACAAATGAAATTCGATTTTTGTTTTTTTGGTTTATTAATAGGAATTTGATGTTTAGAATCGATTGGTGGTGAAATTTTTAAAATCTGAGCTTTTATTTTAAGGTTATGATGAAAGCAATGAAAAACAATTGAAGTTCGATTTTTGTTTTTTCGGTTTATCAATAGGAATTTGATGTGAGGAATCAATTGGTAGTGAAATATTTTAAATCTGAGGTTTTATTATGAATTTATGGCGAAAACAATGAAAAACAATTGAAAGTCGAATTTTGTTTTTTTGGCTTATCAGTAGGAGTTTGATGTTTGGAATCGATTGGTGGTGAAATATTTTAAATCTGAGCTTTTGTTATGAAGTTATGGCGAAAACAATGAAAAACAATTGAAATTCGATTTTTGTTTTTTTGGCTTATCAGTAGTAATTTGATGTTAGGAATCGATTGGTGATGAAATTTTTAAAATCTGAGCTTTTATTTTAAGGTTATGATGAAAACAATGAAAAACAATTGAAAGTCGAATTTTGTTTTTTTGGCTTATCAGTAGGAGTTTGATGTTTGGAATCGATTGGTGGTGAAATATTTTAAATCTGAGCTTTTATTATAAAGTTACGGCGAAAAAACTAATGAAAAACAATTGTTTCTGGTAAATTTTGAGTATACTTACTTTTAGAATGATAGGACTAAAGTTGGCTAATAAAAATTTGACCGCTCTTGCGCCGGAAAATGAGCTCAAGTCTTTTCCCATCGTGTAGAAGGTGTTGTTCCTGTCCACCAGTGAATTACACTTGACGCCGAACGCACAGGTGGCGATGACGTCGTTGGTGTAGCGCGTGAAGAGGTCTTTCAGTTGGATTTCGGTGATGCTGCCCGATTTTCTTTCGGTGAAATGGGCGTCCATTTGTTGCGCGCATTCGGTGATGAGGCTGAACATGGCTCGCATCTTGCTGCTGGTAAAGGCAGGACTAAGAACGGACCTCATTTGTCTCCACTCGTCACCGTGTAGACGTGAAATGGTTTTAGCAAACAATGGGTCTAAATCGCTGCTTCCTACATCTCGACGATCGGTGAAGTGGTCGAAGTCTTTAACGCAAACGCTTTTTATAAGTTCAAGGTCGCGTAAGAGTAGCGTGGGTTTGTTGAATTGAAACGTACCACCATATCTATTTATTAAATGATTTTTTATTAATTGTATTTTAATATTAAAGTATTTGTTTTACCTTGAATTGTGGAAGTGATTGTAGAATTCAATGACGACGTTGTATAGACTTTGCTTTTTCATCGCCACGTTGTATAAGTTTCCAAAAATGGGTATCGGTGTTTTGTAGGGGACGCCCTTTTCCTCCCAGTAAAATAGGGGTTTGATGAGGTATTTGTATATACCTAGACATGTTAGGATGAATATTAAAAACCAAAACATTTTTGGTGAATAGGTAGTGATGTGATCGTAGCCGGCGTTGAAATAGTTTAAAGTGTTTATTCTTATCTGTAAAATTATGTGATTTGATGATATTGTATCTTATCATTTATGATTGAGTGAAGTGTTTTTTTTATTATTAAAATCTGCCATATAAAAAAAATTAATAATAATAATAACAAGTATTTATTATCCAATAGTTTAATAATATGATTAAATAATAAAATATTTATAATACACGACGTTTCAATCCTAAATTCATTCCATTCTGTGGGAATAGTGGGAAATGTTTTGTGCTGAGCTTCAGTGGTATCTGGGTGTCTTTCAATGGTACTATTTCAAAATGTTCTAATATTTTTACCATAAGCGCTTTTGTTTCCATTAAAGCAAAACGTGAACCTATGAATTTATACAATTATTATTTAATTACTGGTTTTAAATTATTTTTATTACCAATGCATATTCTAGGTCCAACACCGAATGGTATATTCGTGTACGGATTGATTTTTTCTTTATTTTCTTCGTTGAAACGTTCAGGGTCAAATTTGGTGGGATTTTCGAAATATTTCGGATCCCTTTGAAGGGCGTACGTTGGGAACCACACCACCATTCCCTTATTAATTGTGATTGCACTTTCTGTAGGAAGATTTGGCATGATGGTGTAATCCTCGTTGCACATCCTATCTACAAATGGTGTAGGAGGCCATTTTCGTAATGTTTCTAAAATTTAAAAAAAAATAACAAATAGGTTTTGAAAAGCAATTGAATTCACCTGAAACAACCATGTCTAAATATTTCATCTTGAATAAAACATCGTACGAAATCTTTCCTTTATTTTCCTCTAGCGTAGCTTTAATTTCCGAATACAGTCTATCCTGAATATCTTTATTAACGGCTAATTCGTACGACATAAACACCATCAGTGTTGAGGAAGTGTCAAAACCGGCCAAAAAGAAGATTAACGTTTGCGCCGTTATATCATCCTCAGTGTTAATGACGTTATGTTTTGATTCTCTCTTAGCCTCTAGTAATAATTGTATAACATCAGGTCTTACAATATTCTTCTCTTCTCTTAATTTAATAGAATCACCAACTATTTTTCTGAAGAAGTTCCCTGTCGAATTTGAAAATATTTTCACACCAAATAACTAAAAATGTACGTTATTAAAGTAATATTATTAAAATTTAATGATTAATAATTAATTACCTTCATTAAAGTAGGACTTACGACGTAACCGAAAAACTTAAAAGCGTTTATTCCGGTGAAATCCGTCGCTTCCAATCCTTTCAAATAAAATTCGTTATTGCGTTCCCTCAGTGAATCACAGGTAACACCGAAAGCGCACGTCGCTATAACATCATTGGTGTATCTAGTAAACATATCTTTCATATCGACGGTGATTGTATCCTCATTCTGTTCTAGAAAATATTTCGTAAACTGTTCGGCGCATTCCTCGATAAGAACGAACATTGCTTTCATCTTGCTGCTGGTGAAGGAAGGACTGATCGTCGGTCGTAAAGCACGCCATTTTGCACCTAAACAATTACTTCTGGGTAACAACCAAAAATGTGTTAATTGTGAAACGACGAACCTTTACTGGAAAACAAATTTTTACTCCAAAGTGGGTCGATATCTTCAGCGGAAAAGGCCTGGTGATCTTGAAATTTATCGAAATCCTTAACGGCGATTTGTTTGATCAATTCGGGATCGCGTATCATTAAAATCGGTCTTGTAAATTGATACAAACCACAATACCTATGAATTTCATCAATGAATATATTAATAATAATTAATAGTAAAATAATTTCTCACTTAACCCATGGTAAAAAAAAATTATAACATCTTGATTAGAAATTAAAAACACTTCACAGAAAATTAATTATTTCTTCTCCGATAATACGTCATTATCAATTCCAAACTAAAATTAATACTATCGTTGCTGCATTCTTGATGGAACATAATTCTATAATTATTTTTATTGATTAAAGTCTTGTTCTGTTCCATAATTGCTTTATCAGTTTCCTGACATATGTTTCGACAATTACTTCATTTTCTGTGAAACAAACCAAGTGTTTTTAATTTATAATCAAGATGTTATAAAGTCCTCAGGTCGTTGTAGAAAATTAACTAATAAATTAAAATCTACGTAATTTTTTTCTTATGCGTATTTTTTAATAACAATTGAATTAATTACCGTTCATCGTTAAACGTTTGATAAATCCGCTGAGACAATTCGGCGATGGCGACCCTTTGCAGCGCGTTGTCGAAGAAGTTTCCGAAAAACACGATCGGCTTCTCGTACTTGATCCTCTTGTTCCTCCAGAGCTTCAACGGACGCAGCAAAAGTACGTACAGAAAGTACGACAGTACGACGGTCGTTAGAATTAACCACATGTTTGTCGATCGACCGAAGAGACACAACTGACCTCGTGAAATAATATTTGTTTTCTAATTTCGACAAAATCAAGGCCGTCATTAAGTTCAACACTTGACGCGTAATGATTGTGTGCACGTTTAATATTTTTAAAATTGTTATCTATCTTATCACGGTTTATCACAATGATTCGACCAAAACATAAGAGTAAAAATTTGTTATTAATTGATAGGATGTTTATTATAATTTCTTTTAAATATGATTTCGACAAGTCAAATATATTTTTTAAACCATATTATTAAATAAATAGTCTAACATCAAAATTATTGTCACTATCGACTATTTAAAAATAAAACTAAAAAAATAAAATTAGAAAAAACGATTATTCGTGACTCGCATTAATACATAAGGAAATCAGTTGACAGATGACAATTGACAGTTGACAGATGATAATTAATAGTTGACAGATGACAGCCAATAATTGACAATTGACAGATGACAGATGATAATTGATAGTTGACAGATAAAAGATAATAATTGAAAATTGACAGATGACAAATGATAATTGACACTTGACATATGACAGATAATAATTGACAGTTGACAAATGACAAATGATAATTGACATTTGTCATATGATAATTGACAATTGACAGATAATGATTGACAGATCAGGTGATTATTGTCAGTTGATAGATGACAGATGATAATTGGCAAGTGTCAAAGAAAAGGTTACAGTTAACAAATAATAAGTGGCAGATAATTTACAACTAAATAAACCGTGACACTTCAGGTTATTATTATTATTATTATTAATACCAAACAAGTTAAATTTGACAGATGGATGTAGCTAGTTGACATTTGAAAGTTGTTATTGTACTTGATAATTTCACTAAGTATTTCTTTCTAGAAAAAAAAACGGTTTTTACTCTTTTCTTTTAATTTTAATATTTTAAATTGATTCATCATTATTGGTCATTTCAAAATAGATAAACAAAAAAAGTAAGACAAAAAATTATCAGGACTAACCATATTATATACATGAATTTAGTTGACGTACGACAAATGACAGATAACAGAAGGCAAACGTTAGACAAATGATAAAAATGACAAATTACATATGACAGATGACAATTGAACAATTGACAGTCGTAAATTGATAATTTAACCTTGGCAGTTAAGAGTTGACAGTAGATTTTTTGGCAAATCATTTTGTTCTTTCTGTTTTCTTCTTTAATTAATTTTCAAAATTGGTTGTCATTGTTGACTGTTTAAAAACTAAAAACAAAACTATAAAAATCAACTTTTCTTAACCAACAGTAACACAACGAATCTAGTCGACAAATGACAGTTGACAGATTACAGGTAAAATATGGCAAATGACATACAACATATGACATATGACAGGTAAAAATAACAATTGACATATGATGACAATTGAAAATTACTAGTTAACAAATGACAGTTGACAATTTTTACCATTTTAAATATTCAATATGACAATAACTTTATTATCAATAATAAATATTTAATGAATTCGACTGACAAATAACAATTGAGATTTTTTTATAGATGGCATTTGGCAGGTGAAAGATGGGAGATGACAGATGACTGATAACAGAGCACAGATGAGACAAATGACAAGACAGTTGTTTGGTACAGATTACAGTTGATAAAACACGCGACAGAAAAAAAGATGACAGAAGATAAATGAAATAATATATAATGAATTCTAATGACAATTGAGAGTTTACAAATAGCATTTGACTGATGACAGATGACTGATGATAGAGGACAGATGGCGAAAAACAAATGACAGATGATAATTGACAGATAACAGAAGACAAATAACATATGACAAATGACAGATCACAGAAGACATATGACAGGCGACAAATGACAGAAGTTAGAAGACAGACAAATGATATATGAAAGACCACGGATGATAAATGACAGATGACAGATGATAGACGACAAATAAAAGATATATATATATATATATATATATATATATATATATATATATATATATATATAACAGATAACAGAAAATAATTAACAGATAACAAATATCATATACAGATGACAAATTACAAACGACAGAAAACAGATGACAGATGATAGAAAATAAATAACAGACAATAAATAACAGATAACAGATGATAGAAGATAAATGCAGATGACAGATAATAATGACAGACGACAAATGACAGATAATAGATAATAAATAACAGATGACGGAAAACAGATGACAGATAATAAATAACAGACGATAGATGAAAGAAGACAGATGATATATAACTGCTAACAAATAACATAAGATAAATGATAGCTAAAAGACGACTGACGACAAATGACAGAAGACAAATGACAGAAATCAAATGACAGATAATAAAAAAAACAGATGATAGATAACAGAAGACAGATGACACATGATAAATATCAGATGATAGAATACAGACGACAGTTGATAAATAACAGATGACAGATAATTAAAAAAAACAGATGATAGATGACAGAAGACAGATGACAGATGATAAATGTCAGATGACACATGATAAATAACAGATAACAGATGATAAATGACAGAAACGAAATGATAGACAATAACAAAAAGATGATAGATGACAGAAGGCAGCTAATAAATAACAGATAACAGAGCAGTAGACAAATGATAGCTGATAGATGACAGACGGTAAATTACAGAAGACAAATGACAAAAAACAGATGAAAGATTATAAATTACAGATGATAAATAACAGATGATAGATAATAAATGACATACGAAAGATATAGAAGACCGAGGGCTGATAAATGGGAAGTGATAGATGACAAATGAAAATTGGCAGATTAAAGATAATAATTGACAGATAACAAATATTAAATGACAGATAACAAATGATAAATGAAAAAAAAAACAAAAAACAACAGATAATAGATAACAAATGACAGAAAACAGATAACAGATGATAAATACCGATGAAAGATAACAGAAGACACATGATGACAGATGACAAATGACAGAAGACATATGACAAGTGACAGACAGCAGATGATAAGTAACAGATCACAGATGATACATGACAAATGACAAATGATAAATGACAGATGACATACGACAAATTACAGAAGACAGATGATAGGTGAAAGCCGAAAGATGATAAATGACAGATGGCAGACGACAAATGACAGATAGCTGATGACAGAAAACAGATGCCAGGTGATAGGAAACAGATCGTAGATGATAAATAACAGCTAAGAGATGGCAGAAGATAAATAATAGATAACAGATGACAGGTGACAGGTGATAAATGATAAATGGTAGATAATAGATGACATGACAGATGACAGAAGACATATGCGATATTATAAATAACATGACAGAAGAAAAAAAACAGACAGTACATAACATATGACAGTTGACAAATGACAGCAGAGAGATGACAATAATTACTTTCCCTATACACGTAGTATATAGGGGGAGTATTGTTTTCGTGATTTTTTTTTGAAAATTTTTTTTTGCGGAAATATCCGTTTTGGGGTCCCCTGAACCCAAAACACTAATTTCTAGAAAAAAATTTTTGTGTCTGTGTGTGTGTGTGTGTGTGTGTGTGTGTCTGTCTGTCGGTGGGTGCTGTATCTCAAAAACTAATGATCCGATTGCGATGAAACTTTAAACTTAAGGTTTTATCGTTAAAAACTGGAACTGAAAAGCTTTTGGTAAACATTCATAAACCGGAAGTGGATGTTTACTCGAGGCGTTTTTTTGTTTTTTGGTGATATTTTTCTTAATACGAAAAATTTTAAAAAACGGTTCAAACAAAAGTTAAAGGGAATAAAAAACTGAACAAGTTTTATTCGAACCTATTTTTCATAAAATTCTTAACTTTTGAGAAAAAAATTTAAAATTGAAAATTTTGACATTTATTGCCAATTGCTAATAAACTGACAGAGTTACATAAAACTTGCATTACAAATAATTATAGAGAATTTAATGGTGAACAAATCATTAAAAATAGCATTTTTGCGTAAACCTCATAGTTTTCGAGAAAAATAACTTAAAAAATCACCATTTTATATAATGAATTCGGATGACAGACGACAGATGATAACTAACAGATGACAAATGACAAATGAAAGCAGATGATAAATGTTAGATGACAGACGACAGATGAGATATAATAAATAACAGATGACGGAAAACAGATGATAGATGATAAATAACAGTTGACAAATAACCGAAGATAAATGATAAATGACAGACGGCAAATAAAAGAAGATAGATGATAAATAGCAGATGACAGATGACAATTAAGATAATAATATGTGACAGATGACAACCAACATATAACAGATTTCAAATGACAGAGAGCCGATGATATATGACAGATGACAAATGTCAGATGACAAATAACAGGTTTAGATTGATAAATGACAAATGACAAAAAACAGAAGATAGATGACAGCCGACAGGTGTTAAATGACAGGTGCCAGATGGCAGATGACAAAAATCAGATAACAGTTGATAGAAAACAGATGATAGATGATAAATAACAGCTAACAGATAACAAAAGATAAATGATAGATGACAGAAGACAGATGATAAAAACAGATGAATGGGAGATAACAGATGACAGATACCAAATCACAAAAACAGATGATAAATGGCAGATAACAAAGATCACAGATGACAAATGACAAATTTAAGATAATAAATGACAGATCACAGAAGACAGACGACAAATGACAAAAGACGGGACTGATGATAGGTGACAGCCGACAGATGATAAATGCAAGATGGCAGACGACAAATAAGAGACGCCAGATGACAGATAATAAATAACAGGTAACAGAAAACAGACGACAGATAATTAAAAAAAAAAGATGTTAGTTGACAGTTGACAGAATACAAATGATAAATAACAGATGACAAATGTCAGATGATAGATGACAAATGACCTAAGAGAGAAGACAGAAGGCAGATGACAAGTGACCGCCAACAGATGACAAATGATAAATAACGGTTGACCAAAACCAATTGATAAATGATAAATGGCAGATGACAAATAACAGATGACAGAAGATAGATGCCAGAAGACAAATGACAGATGATATATAACAGATGACAAAAAATAATTGACACATGACAAATGACAGAAAACAGATGATAAATGGCAGATAATAAATATCATATGACCGATAACAAATGGCAGATTTAAGATGATAAATGGCGGATCACAGAAAACAGATGACAGATAATAAATAACAAATGACAGATAACAGCTGACAGATGATAAATGACAAATGACTGACGACAAATCACATTCGCCAGATGACAGATTAAGAACAGAAAACAGACAACTGATAATAAAAGAAAACAGACGATAGATGACAGAAGACAGATGATAAAAAAACAGATGAAAGATGACATAAGATAAATGCCAGATGATAGAATACAGATGACAAATGATGAAAACAGATTTGTAATATTTGTAATTTTTAAGAAAGGAGACCAAAGATTAATAAATAAATAAATAAATTTAAAATAACAGAAGACTACAGAAGACAGTAAACAGAGAATACATGACAGATGACATATGACAAATGAGAAGGCAGATGGCAATAAAATATAATGGATTCGGATGATAGACGAGAATTAAAAGTTTACGGATAGATCTTGAAAGACACAAGATACATGACAGATTACAGATGATAGAAAATAGATGTTAAATAACAGATGACAAATGTCAGTTGTGACAGCCAACAGATGACAGATAATAAATAACATATGACCAAAAGAGATTATAAATGACATATGACAATTAGATGACAAATGACTGATGGTAAATAATGTATGATAGTTAATAATTCATAGTTGTCATTTAAAAGTTGATAGTTTCAATTGACATATTCAAGTTGATAATTGTAAATTTATTTCAACTATTTAAGAATATTTGTCTTGAAAAATAATATATATGTTCCTTTTTTAGATTCTTTAACAAAAGATGACAGATGGCGGATATTGAATATCAATCGTTTTATTACTAACAATAATTTATCATGAATTCGGACGACAGATGACAATTGAGGATTTACATAAAACACTTGACAGATGAGACGTGATAAAAGACAGAAGACGAGAGAAAGATGACAAGTGGCAAATAACAGAAAACAGATGAGAGATAACAGATCCATGTGTGTTAACATATGACACATGGATCTGTTATCTCTCATCTGTTTTCTGTCATTTGCCACTTGTCATTCATTCCCATTTAACATCAGTCCTCTGTTTTCTGTATCTTTCGTATGCCATATGCCTTCTAACATGTATCATTTATTCCATATATGACAGAAAACAAAAGACAGGAAACATATGAGAGAAGACATAGGTTAAAAGACAGATTACAGAAGACAAAAGACAAAAAAAACAGATGAAAGATGACAAATAACACCAGATGGCAAATGGCAAATGAAAGAAAATAGATGACAAATGACAAAAGTCAAATGAGAGATGACCGATGATAAATGAAATGTGTTTAATAATATATGATATGTAAGAATTAATAGTTGTCATTTAAAATTTGTTAGTTTACATTTTTGACAGATGACAGATGAGAGATGACAGTAATTCACAATTTATATTAACTATTCAAAAATATTTCTCTTAAAAAGTCATATATGTATAACAGATGACAGAAAATAATTGACAGATGGCAGATGGTAGATGACCAATGACAGAAAACAGATGATAAATAGCAGATGACAAATATCATATGACAGACGACAAATGATAGATTTAAGATGATAAATGACAGATCACAGAAGACAAACGACATCAAAGGTGACAGATGATAGATGATAGAAGATAAATGACAGACGACAAATGACAAGAGACAGAAGTCAGATGATAGGTGACAGCCGATAGATGATAAGTGACAGACGAAAGACGACAAATGAAAGATAACAGATAATAAATAACGGATGACAGATAGTAAAAAACAGACGATAGATGAAGTATAGATAACATATAACAAAAGATAAATGATAGCTAACAGATGATGATATACGGCAAATAACAAAAGACAAATGACACATCTCTGATGACAGATAATAAAAAAACAGGTGATAAATAACAGAAGACAGATGACTCATGATAGTTGTCAGATGCTAGAAAACAGATGACAGATAATAAAAACAGATAATAGATAACAGAGAACAGAAGATAAATGCTAGCTGACAAGACAAATAACAGAAAATAGATAAGAGATTATAACTAACCGATGACAGAAGATAGTAAACAGAGGATACATGACAGATGACAGATGAAAACTGACAGCAGACAGATGACAATAATATATAATGGATTCGGATGATAGATGACAATTGAGAGTTTACGGATAGCTCTTGAAAGATGTCAGATGACGGAAGACAGAAAACACAGGATACATGATAGATGACAGATTATAAATAACAGATGGCAAAAAACAGTTAACAAATGATAAAAACAGATGATAGATGATAAATGACACATGACATACGGCAAATGACAGAAAACAGATGACAAAAACAGGTGACAGAAAACAGATGATAGATGATAAATAACAGCTAACAGATAACAGAAGACAAATTATAAATAACAGATGATACACGGCTAAAGACAGAAGTCATATAACAGACGGCAAATGATAAATGACAAATGATAGACAATAAATGATAAACGGCAGATAACAGATGACAGATGACAGAAAACAAATGAGAGATTACAAATAACAGATGACAGAAGACAAAAACCAGAGGGTACATGACAGATGACAGTTGACAAATGACAATAATATATAATGAATTCGGATAACAGATAACAATTGAGAGTATACAAATAACAGAGAGATAATATGTGACAGATGACAATCAACATATAACAGATGACAAATGACAGAAAGCCGATGATAAATGACAGATGACAAATGTCAGATGACAGATGACAAATAACAGGTTCAGATTGATAAATGACAGATGACAAAATGACAAAAGCAGAAATGACAAATGACAGATGACAAATAACAGTTGATAGAAAACAAATGCTAGATGATAAATAACAGCTAACAGATAACAAAAGATAAATGATAGATGATAGACGGCAAATGACAGAATACCGATGATAAATAATAGATGACAGATGATAAATGATAAATGACAGATAACAGATGACAGATAACAGATGCCAGAAGACAGATACCAAATGACAGAAAACAGATGATAAATGGAAGAAAACAAAGTTCATACGACCGATGACAAATGACAGATTTAAGATAATAAATGACAGATCACAAAAGACAGACGACAAAAAACAGAACACAAATAACAAATGAGAGACGCCAGACGACAGATAAAAGAAAACAGACGACAAACAATAAAAAACAGAAAACAAATGATAAATAACAGATGACAAATGTCAGATAACAAATGACATAAGAGAAAAGACAAAAGACAAATGACAGGTGACCGCCGACAGATGACAGATGATAAATAACGGTTGACCAAAACCAATTGATTAATGACAGATGACAGATAATAAATGACAGATGTAAAATGATAAATGATAGATAACAGATGACAGGTGACAGAAGACAGATACCAGAAGACAGATGTATAATATAACAGATGACAAAAAATAATTGACAGATGACAAATGACAGAAAACAGATGACAAATGGCAGATAACAAATATCATATGACAGATAACAAATGACAGATTTAAGATGATTAATGAAAGATCACAGAAGACAGATGACAGATAATAAATATTTCGATAACATTGACAGAAGATAGGTGACAGCCGACAGATGATAAATGACAAATGACAGACAGCAAATGACAGACGCCAGTTGACAGATGATAAAAAACAGACGACAGATAATTAAAAAAAACAGATGTTAGATGACAGATGACAAATGATAAATGTCAGATGGTAGGATACAGATGACATAATAAAAAACAGTTGATAGATGACAAAAGACAAATGATAAATAACAGCCAACAGATAACAGAAGATAGATGATAGCTGACAAATGACAGAAGATAAGTGACAGAAAACAGATGAAAGATTATAAATAACAGATGACAGAAGATAGTAAACAGAGGATACACGACAGATGACAGATAACAGATGACAGATGACAAATGACAGACGACAATAACATATAATGGATTGGGATGACAGATGACAATTGAGAGTTTGAGATTAGCTATTGAAAGACCCAGGATACGTGGCAGATAACAAATGACAGATGACAGAAAACAGATGTAAAAAAACAAATGACAAATGTCAGTTGACAGATGGCGATAACAGTAGATAGATGACATATGATAATTGACAGTTCATTCATTCATTCATTTATTAATTCTAACATTACAATATCCTGTTAAAACAAGGTAAACAGACAGATGACAGATGATAATTGACAGTTCACAGATGATAATTGATAGTTGACAGATGACATATAATAATTGACAGTTGACAGATGATAATTAATAATTGATAGATGACAGATGATAATTGACAGCCGACAGATGACAGATGATAAATAACAGATGACCAATATCAGATGATAAATGACCAATGACAGATTATAACTGACAGATGACAGATGATAAATGACAGATGTTAGAAGGCATAGGACATACGAAAGATTTAGAAGACCGAGGACTGATGAAAAATGGGAGATGACAGATGGCAAATGACAATTGACAGATGACAGATGACAAATGACTGGTGGTAAATAATGTATGATAGATAATAAAATAAAGATGACAGGTGGCAGATTTTGAGAATCAATAGTTTTATTACTAACAATAATTTATAATGAATTAGCACGACAGATGACAATTGACAGGGTTTACATATAACACTTGACAGATGAGAAATGATAGAAGACAGAAGACAGATGAAAGCTGACAAATGACCAGTGGCAAATGACAGAAAACAGAAGAGAGATAACAGATCTATGTCACCTGTTATCTCTCATCAGTTTTCTGTCATTTTCCACTTATCATTTGTCATCTTTCATCTGTCTTCTATCATTTCTCAATGACAGAAAACAGATGAGAGAAGACAGAAGTTAAAAGACAGATTACAGAAGACAAAACAGAAATCAGATGAAAGATTACATATGACAAACTCCAGATAACAGATGACAAATGGCAAATGACAGAAAACAGATGACAGATGATAGATGACAGATGAAAGATGGCAGGTGGTAAATGACTGATGTTAAATAATATATGATATGTAAGAATTAACAGCTGCCACTTAAAAGTTGATAGTTTCCATTTTTGACAGATGACACTTACTGGCCACCCGCCCACCCTACATATACATTAAAACTAAAATTAAAACACTTGTTTAAGTTTTTTTCGCAACTTTGCAAGAGTTACACTGCTGAGGTTTTTGTCTGCTTTAAATCAGAATAGTGTTGACAAATGACAAATGACAGATAACATATGATAGTTGACAGATGACAGATAATATATATATCAGATGGCAGATGACAAATGATAGTTAACAGATAATAGTTGACAGTTAACAGATGACAGAGGATCTCATTTATCATTTGTCATCTGTCATTTGCAATATGTCAACTATCATTTGTCATTTGTCATGTAGGATGTATTAACTGAATTCTTATATGTAATGTGTCACATATAAAATGCAACTAAAATGAAAACACTGTTTTCGTTTTTTATTTGCAGTTTAAAGAATAACCCAGTTGATGTGTTTTATTTTGGAAATCAAAACAGTGTTAGTAATTATAAATTTCTTGTATATGTAGGGTGGGTGGGTGGCCACTATCACACCCTCCAATTGGTAAAACATACGCGAGGGTTTTACTGATAAAATTTTATTTAAAAAAACTTATAGATTAAATAATTTCGGAAACAATAGCAATTAATTTAATTCGACCTTATATATACTAGTAGTGGTAGTATTTGTCTATCGACCACGTGGTCTCTCGCCTTTTTATATAAATTTTATTAATATATTCATAAAAATTTTATTTCATTTAAATTTCTAGAAATATATTATTTCCCAATAACCCCTTTAAGTATAAATAAGCCGCTCTCTCTATAAACTAGACATTTAACTATTGATAATGAGTACACAGTACTCGAAACGTATGTACATCTAGTAAATAAAAACTGATTCGTGTTTTTAATAGAATTTTATTTTGAATTTAAATTTCCCGGGTTTTTTTTAAATGAATAATAGCGTTTTGTTTCCACAAGATGGCGGTATCTGTTAAAGACCACGCGAATTAAAATCGGCGACGTTATGGATTAGTGCGAGACCGGACTAAAAATAGTATTTATGGTAAATTACTATCGATTGTCCCCATCAGGTCTGCAGTAAAACTCCACACGGTGCGTAAAATGAGCCGGAGGTCCTCGGAAGAACACCGCAAACGCAAATCTGGTAATGCGCGTTCTAATCAGAATATAACCTAAAAAAAAAATAAAAAAATCCGACATTACACGCACACACACATACAAAAGACACGCGTTCGTATTATGCATGCGTTTAACGCTGCTCCCGTATTAAAATCTTTAAATTTGTCAGTGTTTGCTAGGCACCGATGCAGACAGGGACAGGTCCAGGTCCCGTTCGCCACGACGGGACAGTCCGGAGGATGGTGGCGGCGGTTGCAGGAGGCCGGACAATGTCGGACTGGGCGCTAAGAGCCGGCTGAAAAGTATGGGCATACAGATGAAACTCAACAGCCAGAAGCCCCCCTCGCAGAAGCCGAAAATGTCGGTGGCGGCGGCCTTCAATCAGGACAGTGATGACGAAGTGGAGGAGATGCCACCCGAGGCCAAAATGAGAATGAGAAACATCGGACGGTAAATTTGTATTAAGTTTTTTTTTATTTTATTGTCACAACAATTAAAACAAAATCCTCTTGTTGTTTAAAAAAAAAAAACAAAAGCGCACACACAACTTGCTGTGATGCAATCACTATTAATTACGTAACGACAAGAACAATTAAACAAAAATATTTCCCTGTATAGATACGTTACGTAGTCACTATTAAATATAAAAATTTATTAGAAGTAAACGTCTTCACAATTAGACATAAAACGTTTACTTAAGTTAGGTTTACATAAAAATAATTTTGAGGTTACTTTTTTGCTTGGTTGCAATAAATAGGCCTTTTTAACCAGTTTCAGTATTTATAAATCTTATTTTTCTTCGAGTTCCACTAGAATACTTCGTTGAAAATTTTAAATATTTGCATAAACTCGTTACAAAAACTTTGATAGATAAACTAATGATACAATTAAATTATTTTTGGGTACGATTGTGTTTAATTTGTGATTAATGGTTTATAATGAAGTAGTCACCTCCATCGTAAACGAGATAATTTTACTAATTGAAAGATGGATTGCTTCAGATAGGCTTTTTACTTCTTACGATCACCGCTTTGACGTTCCAAAAACAAAAGCTGTAATGTTTCTATGGTAACGCAGGATATAAACCAAATTTCAGATGAAATTATTGTGCATACCATATATATAGAGTGGATGGATGACCTTCAACCCACCCACCCCTCTCCAATCAATAAGCATTAGAGCGGGTTTTACATAATTGATATTTCATTATAAAACGCTCTATACTTTATATAACAATTTCTTTAATGAAATCATTCTATAATTTAATTACACAATTTACAAAAGTAAAATTCTAGACACCCACCCACCATACATGTGTTTGTGTTTTTTTTTTCACATCCAGTAGAATCTAAACAACAAATTCTTCGATTGTTTTTCTAATGAATTTGAGAGATAGATAGAAAATATAAAAACATATTTACCTCCAACAGCTTTTAAACATAAAACTCTTATTAACGAATTAAAAAAAAAAAAGAGAAAATCGTTTTTCAATTGTTTTTCATTATTTCCGGCATTACTTTGCGTAAAATGCTCGGATTTGAATTTTTTTACTTCTACCATGAAATTCTTAATGTAAACAGAAAATTGTGCTTCAATTGTTTTTCACTATTTTCATCGTGAAATTCTTATTAATAAACTAAATAATATGAAAATCGTGCTTCAATTGTTTTTCATTGTTTTCGTCATAGCTTTGGATAAAATGCTCAAATTTGAAAAATTCCACTTCCAATAGATTCTAAACGTGAAATTCTTATTAATGAACTAAAAATACGAAAATCGTACTTCAATTATTTTTCATTGTTTTCGCTGTAACGTTGCTTAAAATGCTCAGATTTGAAATTTTTTATCTCCAATAGATTCCAATAATTGAGCACTCATTAGTTAACACAAAAAACAAATTTCGAACTTCAATTGTTTTCATTGTTTCCGGTATTACTTTACGTAAAATGCTCGGATTTGAAAATTTTTACGTCTAACAGGTTCTACGCATCAAATTCTTAGTGATTGACCAAAAAACAGAAAATCGTACTTCAATTGTGTTTCATTGTTTCCGCCATAACTTTGGATATAATGCTCAAATTTGAAAAATTCTACTTCCAATAGATTCCAAACATGAAATTCTTATTAATGAATTAAAAAAAACAGAAAATCGTTCCTCAATTGTTTTTTATTGTTTTCGCCGTAGCGTTGCTTAAAAGGCTCAGATTTGAAAATTTTTACTTTCAATAGATTCCAGGCAACACATTCTTATTAATAAACTTAAAAAAAAATCGTTCTTCAATTGTTTTTCAATATTTTCGGCATAAATTTGCTTAAAATGCTCGGATTTGAAAAAAAAATTCTTCCAATAGATTCTATACATCAAATTCTTATTGATGAAGCAAAAATACAAACATCGTTCTTCAATTGTTTTTCATTGTTTTCTCTATAACTTTGTATAAAATGTTCAGATTTGAAAATTTTTACTTCCAATAGATTCTATACATCAAATTCTTACTGATAAACCAAAAATACGAAAAATGTGTTTCAATTGTTTTTCATTGTTTTCGCAGTAACTTTGGTTAAAATGTTGGGATTTGAAAAATTTTACCTCCAATAGATTCTGAACATCAAATTCTTATTGATAAACTATAAATACGAAAATCTTGCTTTAATTGTTTTTCATTTCATTTTCGCTATAACTTTGTATAAAATGTTCAAATTTGAAAATTTTTACTATGAATACATTCCTAATATCAAATTCTTATTGATAAACCAAAAATATGAAAATCGTGTTTCAATTGTTTTTCATTGTTTTCTATATAAATTTGGTTAAAATGTTTAGATTTAAAAAAATTCTACCTCCAATCGATTCTGAACATCAAATTTTTATTGATAAATCAAAAATACGAAAATCGTGCTTCAATTGTTTTTCATTGTTTTCGCTGTAACTTTGTATAAAATGTTCAGATTTGAAAATTTTTAACTCCAATAGATTCCCAACATAACATTCTTATCAATGAACCAAAAAAACGAATTTCGACTTTCAATTGTTTTTCATTGTTTTCGCTATAACTTTGCATAAAATGTTCAGATTTGAAAAATTTTAACTCCAATAGATTCCCAACATAAAATTCTTATCAATGAACCAAAAAAACGAATTTCGACTTTCAATAGTTTTTCATTGTTTTCGCTATAACTTTGTACAAAATGTTGAGATTTGAAAAATTTTACCTCCAATTGATTCTAAACATAAAATTCTTATCAATGAACCAAAAAAGCGAATTTCGACTTTCGATTGTTTTTCATTATTTTGTCATAACTTTATCTAAAATGCTCTTATTTGATAAATTTTACCTCCAATAGATTCTGAACATCAAATTCTTATTGATAAACCAAAAAAAAAAACGAAAATCGTGCTTCAACTGTTTTTCATTGTTTTCGCTATAACTTTGTATAAAATGTTCAGATTTGAAAATTTTTACTACGAATAGATTCCTAGTATAAAATTCTTATTGATAAATCAAAAATACAAAAATGGTTCTTCAATTGTTTTCGTTGTAACTTCGTACAAAATGTTCAGATTTGAAAAATTTTAACTCCAATAGATTCCCAACATAAAATTCTTATCAATGAACCAAAAAACCTAATTTCGACTTTCGATTGTTTTTCATTATTTTGTCATAACTTCGTCTAAAATGCTCTTATTTGAAAAATTTTACCTCCAATAGATTCTGAACATCAAATTCTTATTGATAAACCAAAAAAAACGAAAATCGTGCTTCAATTGTTTTTCATTGTTTTCGCTGTAACTTCGTACAAAATGTTCATATTTGAAATTTTTTAACTCCAATAGATTCTCAACATAAAATTCTTAGCAATGAATCAAAAAACCGAATTTCGACTTTCAATTGTTTTTTATTGTTTTTGCTATAACTTTGTCTAAAATGCTCTTATTTGAAAAATTTTACCTCCAATAGATTCTAAACATCAAATTCTTATTGATAAACCAAAAAAACGAAAATCGTGCTTCAATTGTTTTTCATTGTTTTCGCTGTAACTTTGTATAAAATGTTCAGATTTGAAAAATTTTAACTCCAATAGATTCCCAACATAACATTCTTATCAATGAACCAAAAAAAAACGAATTTCGACTTCAATTGTTTTTCATTGTTTTCGCTATAACTTTGTACAAAATGTTGTGATTTGAAAAATTTTACCTCCAATAGATTCTAAACATAAAATTCTTTACAATGAACCAAAAAAACGAATTTCGATTTTCGATTGTTTTTCATTGTTTTGTCTAAAATGCGCTTATTTGAAAAATTTTACTTCCAATAGATTCCAAACATGAAATTCTTATTGATGAAACAAAAAAGTGAAAAATTTAATTTCATTGTTTTAGCCATAACTTTTGCATAATATCTTCAGATTTGAAAAATTTTGCTATGAATAGATTCCTAACAAACATCAAATTCTTATTTATTAACATCTTTATACTCCTTCCTAACACAATAATACAAAATTTATAATATAAAATATGTAAATATACTTAAAATTTTTGTCGAAAGGACGGGCAGAGTTCTCTTCATTGAGAGTTCTTCCACTCAAACCTATGATTATATACCATTAATACTGCTCCAGAATACTTTCTGTAGTATTTTTGTATATTTATATTTATTGTTTAACTAAAAAAAGAAATAGAAAATCGATTTTCAATTGTTTTTCATTCTTTTTATCGTGACTAATAATTTTATCTGGAATAAATTTTCATCTTCTAATCATAATATAATTGACTGAAGATATTTTAAACCGTGTTATATTAAGAACATCAAAATTTATTTACATTTCAATGCTATATTATGTAATGATTACGATTGAAATAGAGATTGTACGTATTTTCTTTTTTTGTGTAATTTTCTAGGGACACGCCTACATCGTCCGGACCAAATTCCTTCGGCAAGACGAAGCAGGGTTTCTCCGATGCGAAAAAGGTGTTCGAGAAGAACCTGAAGGAGGCGATGGAAAACGCGCTCAAGGACGACTGAGGAGGACGCCCGTCATCAGGCACAAAAACACACAGACAGACCCCCTTTAGTAAAACTGATTAAACTCAAATGTACCTTAACGTTCAAGCTTACGGAAAGTGATATATACGTGAATGTAATCTTAACATTCTGATTTTTACATAGTGCACACAGAGTAGTAGTAAGATTTAGGTGATGATACATTTTTTTTAATTGTTTTATAATGACTGATTGGTATAGAAATAAATAATGATTGAATGTTGTAGATAATAAAATAAGATTAGAAAATATTGTTTTTGTTTTTCTTATAGTGAAGGTGTTGCTTTATCATCACCAGGCAGATGATTAAATATTTTAAATATTTAATCGTGTTCGACAATTGTCGCAGTGTTTGATGTTTAAAAAAAATCTATGAAAATTCTCAACAAAAGAGTTTTATTTTCCACATTTGTTTCAAGTGTTGATCACAGAAAGTAATACAATTTATATAAAATGATATAACCTGTAATTCATCGTTACACACTACCAACATTATTTTTATAAACATAACCTCCAACAATTTGTTGTGTTTGTTTTTCTTATAATATAGTTGTTGCTTCATCATCGGGCAGATGATTAAATGTTTAAAATATGTAACTGTGTTCCTAATAAAGCCACATTTTGACAAAACAATTGTCAGTGTTCGATATTAAAAAAAAACTAATGAAAATTTTCAACAATAGTTGTATTTCCAACATTTGTTTCAAGTGTTGATCATAGAAAGTAAAAACAGTTTATATAATAACATAACCTGCAATACATTGTCACTTACACTAACAACGTTATAATAAACATAACCTCCAACAATTTGTCATTTTTACTACCGACATTATTTCTATTCTTAACATCAAGTTTTTGATGCGTTACAAATCAAAAGGGATGAAAACTTTAAATAAATAAAAATACAGTATTTATTTGTGAACATTTTATTTATCATAAATATACACAATCCCTACTCTAAATAGAATACAATAAAAATGCTATTAATACACAATAGGTACTAAAAAAATAAAAATATTTTTACAATTTCTTAAAACCATCAGCCGTGCTTGTATAGTTTGTTTTTTGTTTGTATACACCCGAGATCAAGTCTTGTTTGGAATAATTTTTAATTGCAGTTAGTAATTTAATTCATACACTTTTAAACAAGACTTAATCTCGTGTAACAATTACTTTTCTTATACCCTTTCGTTTCAAAAAGCTCGGTTAGTCAGAAAGCTCAGTGTATAATTATAAACATTACAGTACCTTCGTTTTTTTTTATACATAAATATATGTAGATATATATAACACAGTGTTAAAGTAATCTTCCATAAAATATATGGGAATGTCGAACAAAGAAGAACAACGCATTCGTCCCAGAGTGTATTCATCAAAAAACAAAAGCATTTCTTTTTTTTGCGTACGGTTTTTAATTATTAGACAATGAAAGGCTGTTGTTGTAACCTCGGGGTGCGCGCGCCTTGGTTAGTTAGTTATTGATCCTTCTTCTTGGTGGCCTGATCGTAGCTGGGTGGGTTTTCCTACAAAATTGACACAATTAAAGATATTGTTAATGTAAGAAGCTTCTACTTCGTTATACATGTTTGAATAATTAATAAAATACTTTGACTTTGTGTAACACTATATTTTTTATTATGTTGATTAGTTTTGGCAATTCCACTTGCCATTATTGAAACAGAGTTAAAGTTTTATTTACATAACTAAATGCCTTGGAAAGAAATCAAAATGTAAATGTATTTGTTTTATTATCTCACAAATTTTGTCAGTATATTTATGAACACCTTGTACTTTGTCATGAATAGTTTTTATACTAAATTAATTAATGGTTATATGCATTTGAATATTCTTCTGCTTGAAAGTCACACCATGGCTTCATGTGGTGAAACAATTGTAACAGCCTCTCTACGTAATAAAGCAAAACTCTTAAAACATCCACGTTTTATTAATTTAAATGCATAATGGAGTAACAGCCTCATCAATCTGATAATGCTAATTTTATTTTTGCAGATCAATAATTTAATTAAAAACGTCTTTTTGCGGTAGATAAAATAACACATATTTTATTAGACCAGTGTTATCTGAGTAAGAAACACATCAATTTAAAACTTTTAACTGGTGGCGCCATCTGTAGGGTTTTAATTAAAATGGCGCCATTTACAAATCTTAATGTTTTCAGAAAAATAAAATGTTTACTCACATAATAAGCCGGTGGTGGTACGAAGGCCATCTGTGGTCTATTTGGATCGTAATAAGCGGACTGTGCGGCTTCCGCAGCTTTAGCATCTGGAAATACTTGTTAGTAAGGATTGAGAAATGAAAATAATGGCTAAATTACGTTCAAAAATAGTGTTTTTTTTTATGAAGCTCGGAAAACGGAGGAAAGTATTTATCTGTATCCTTGCCACGTACCTCCAGGATTTTGGGGTGCCTGAAAACCGGCGGCGCCCTGTGGAGGGTAACCGCCCTGCGGAGGATACCCACCCTGCGGTGGATACCCACCTTGGGGCGGGTAGCCGCCCTGCATCGGGTAACCGCCCTGCGGTGGATAACCCGGCTGCGCCCCAGGTTGCGGATAGCCTCCCTGCGGAGGATAACCGCCCATCGCGGGATAACCGCCCTGGGCGTATCCTGGAGGCGGTTGGAAACCGCCGCCCCCTTGCGGCATGTTAATGCCCGGGTACGGTGGCGGAGCGTCCGTCATGTAAACGCTGTTCGCCGGCGGCTGATTGGGGAAGGCCTCCGTCGGAGGCGTCCAGCCGTAATAACCTTGTGGCGGTGGTGCGTACGCCGGCGGCGGCGCCTCGTACCACTGGCTCTCGGGCGGAACATACGGTGGCGGCGCGTCCCTCATATTCGCCGTCCTAGTAGCTGCAACAACAAACAAAAAAAATCCTTCATTAAAAACCCGTCATCCATACAAATAACCACACATCGTGCAGATTAAAACATACCGTCTTCTCCTGTTGCTAATTATAAAAAGAGAGATGTTTTTTAATTAACTTATAACATGATTTATTAAGCAAATCACTCATTAAAAATATTTAAAAAGGTGGCGCCATCTATAGAACTTCAACCAAAGTGGCGCCATCTATAGAACTTCAACCAAAGTGGCGCCACCTATTGATTTTTTAAATACGCGCATTACGAACTACATAAATTAAACAATTGATTAATGATAGGTACGTAAAACCTCTAATACAAAAAAAATTACAGCAATAATTGATAAAATTATTACCCAAATGGGCAGCTTTCAGCATGGCCTGTCCAAATTCGATGGCACCACCGTGTTTGAAAACCAGCTTGAACTTGGCCTCGCCCATCCAGTTGCCGTTCGGCTGGGCCCTTACTTTTCCCTTGATGTAGTTCGCCCCAAAAATCGGCTGCTCCAGTTCAACCTATAACAATTAAAACATTCAGTATCTAAAAATCGTAATTATACAAATATATCATCGCATTTTTATTATTAATATTATTTTTACTGTTTATAAAATATAGTATGCAGTAGTATAACCTTAGTTTAGGTTAAAATATTTGATGGTTGGAATAGATCTGCCTAAAAAAATTAAAAATTGAAAAACCAAATATTTAAACTTTTGACAAAATTTAATAAAGAAACAATTGAAAAAACAAAACATTTAAACTTTTGACAAAATTCAAAAATTAATAAATTCTGAAAAAAACAATTGAAATTTTGAAACTTGTTAAAACACAATCGAATAAATTTTGTTTAAAATACAATTGAAAAAACTGACGAAAAGGCAATATATATTTTAACAAATATAAAATTAACTCTAACCAAAATAAAAAAATTGACAAAAAAAACAATTAAAATGAAAAAAAAAAATGGCAAAACAAACAATTCAACTTTGATAAAAACAATTGAAAATCTGCTTATTTCTTTTTAAATTGATAAAAAACTATTGAACATTAAAAAAAAATTTAAACTTTTGACAAAAATAAAAAATTAATAAAGTCTGACAAAAAACAATTGAAATTTTGATTAATCGAATAAATTTTGTCCAAATTACAATTGAAACAACTGACGAAACGACAATTTAAATTTTAATAAAAAGAAAATTAATTTAAATTAATTTAAATCAAAAAAAAATTGAAAATCTGACAGAAAAGTTTTAAAATTATAAAATCTGAGTAAAGAAGAAATTTGATAAGAAAATTTGACCAAAAAAAAAAGAATTGAAATGAAAAGAAAAATGGAAAAACAAACAAATTCAAACTTTTAAATATCTAATGTTCATTGTTAAGTTTGTTATTGATAATGCACATTTAGCAAAATAAAAACAGACTGTGGATGAAGTTATTTTAAATTGAAAAAATCTCATCAAAAACAATTGAAAATATGATCAAAAACAATTGATTAACAAAATAAAAATAAGAATAAATATTGTTAAAAAAACAATTGAAAATTTGACAATCGACACTTTAATTTTGACAAAATTTATAAAAGTGAAATTTTGAGAAAAAATTATATTGTGATCCACAACGAAACAATTGAAAATCTGACTAAGAAAATTATTCAAAATTTTATTTAAAAAGAAAACAATTAAAAATTAAACAAAACAAAAACATTCTGCCAAAAAACAATTGAATTTTTAATAAATAAACAAAACACTTGAAAACCATTTAAAATTTTAACGGAAAACAATTTCGACAAAATAAATAAATTAAATTTTGAAGAAAGAGCAATTGAAACTATTATTAATTAACGCAAATCAAATCTGACAAAAAAAATGATCAAAAACAATTGAAAATTTACTAAAAAAAAACAATTGGAACTCTGTAAAAAAAAAAACAATTGAAAATTTGACAAAAGGTAATTGAAATTGTGACAAAACAAAAGCAATTAAAATTTGACAGAAAGCAATTAAAAAAAAACAATTGAAAAACAAAAATTTGACAAACACTTCAAAATTTGACAAAAGGCTATTGAAATTTTAACAAAATAAAACAAAATTGACAGAAAAACAATTGAAATTTTGATAAAAATAAGTAATTAAAAAAACTCACAAAAACAATTCAAAGGCTGATAAAATTGAACAAGCAGAAAACAATTAAAAAAATCAACAAACAAAAAAAAATGAAAAATTGTAAAAAAAAAACAATTGAAGTTTTGATTTAAAAAAAAATGATAGAGGCAATTCCAAATCTGAGAAAAAACAATTGAAAAAATAAACAGAAACCATTAAAAAAAATTAAGAAAACACAATTGAAAATTTTAACTGCTCTGAAATTTTGTCAAGATACGAAAAATAAAACTTATCACAAAAAAAAAACAATTGAATTTTTAATAATAATTAATTAATTTAAAACCTGACAAAGAATTTTTAAAAATAAAAAAAAACAAATGAAATTTTCATGAAAAAAGCAATTAAAAATTCGACAAAATGCAGTTCCAAATGTGATAAAAAACAATTGAAAAAAAACAAAAACAATTGAAAAATTGACAAAAAACAATTGAAAATGTATTTTAAAAAAAAAACAATTGAAAATTTGTCAGACAAATAGCAATTGGTAGTAATTTGACAAAGGGCTATTGAAATTTTAGTAAAAATTAATTAATTAAAAAAACTGACAAAAGCAATTCAAATAAAATAAATAACTTAAATAACTTAAATTCTAACAAAAGAAAATTGAAAAAGCACAAAATATTTGGCGAAAAATCAAAATTGAAATTTTATTTAAAAAAAGCTATTAAAAACTAGACGAAAAGGAATTTCAAATCTGATTAAAAAAAAACAATAACAATTGAAAAACTGACAAAAAACAATTGAAAATTTATTTATGAACTTGACAAATAACAATTGAAAATTTGACAGAAGAGTATTAAAATTTTGACGAAATAATTAATTACATTTTTTACAAAAACAAACAATGGTTTTTTGATAAAAAATTAATTATTTAAAAAACTGACACAAACAATTCAATGTCCAACAAAAACAATAGATAAAACAAAACAAAATTTAAAAACTGGCTAAAAGCATTTGAAAAAAAAATAATTAAAAACTTTGGCGAAAAACAATTGAAAATTGTATCAAAAAAGCAATTCAAAATTTGACGAAAAGCAATTCCAAATCTGATTTAAAAAAAACAATTAAAAAATTGACAACAGACCATTAAAAATTTATTTAAAAAAAAAACAATTGAAATTGTAAAATGTTTACAAAAAGAAACATAAAAAATTTAAATCGAAATTAATAAATTAAAAAACTGAGAAAAACAATTCAAAACCTGACAAAACAAAATCAATTTTAAAAGAATGTCAAAAAAAACAATTGAAAAATTAAAAAACAAAAAAACAATTGAAAATTTATTTATTTATTTAAAATAAAAAACAGTGGGGCGATCCTTTAAAGTAACAAGCTCATTTACACACACACACAAATACACAATCACACGGCGGAAGGACCACGTGGCTGATAACCAAACACTACTACTACTACTAAAAACAGTTGAAAATTTTAGCAAAATAAAAACAATTGAAATTTTGATGAAATAAATGGCAATAAAAAAAACTGACGAAAACAATTCTAAATCTGGCAAGAAAACAATTGAAGAAACAAAAACAAATGACAAAACAATCTAAAGAAATTTACAAAAAAAAAAACAAATGAAAAATTGACAAAAACCAATTGAAAATTTACTTAAATAGAAAACAATTGAAAATTTTGGCACAAAAAAAAAACAATTGAAAGGACAATTAAGAAAACTGACAAAAACAATTATAAATCTGGAAGAAAAAAAAAACAAATGAATAAATAAAAAATTGATTAAAAAAAACAATTGAAAATTTTAGCAAAAATACAATTCAAATTTTGATGAAAAGGCAAAATAAAGAAAAAAACTGCGAAAAACGATTTTAAATCTGGCAAAAAAACAATTGAAGAAACAAAAACAATTGACAAAAGAATTTAAAGAAATTGACAATTGAAAATTTTGGCGAAAAAAAACAATAGAAATCTTTATAACCAGCCATTAAAAAACTGACAAAAACAATTATTAATCTGGAGATGACAAATGTTTTTTTTAAGTTTTAGTTAAAAAAATGAAAAGATAATGTAAAAAAACTGTCAAAAACAATTCTAAATCTGGTAAAAAAACAATTGAAAAGACAAAAGCAAATGACAAAACAATATAAAGAAATTGACAAAAAAAAAACAATTGAAAAATACTGATAAAAAACAACTGAAAATTTACATAAATAAAAGACAATTGAAAATTTTGTCTCAAAAAGAAACAATTGAAAAGGCAACTAAAACAACTGACATAAATAATTCTAAATCTGGGAAAAAAACACAAATTAATAAAACAAAATTTAAAAAATTGACAAAAATAACAATTGAAAATTTACTTAAATAAAAAACAATTGAACATTTTAGCAACAATACAATTGAAATTTTGAGGAAAAGGCAAATTAATAAAAAACTGCCAAAAACGGTTCTAAATCTGAAAAATAAAACAATTTAAAGAAATTGACAAAAAAAAAACAATTGAAAAAAGACAAATTGAAACTTTACATAAATAAAAAATAAAAAAATTGGCAAAAAAACAATTGAAATTTTGATGAAAGGCAATTAAAAAACTGAAAAAAACAATTCTAAATATAGAAGAAAAAAACAATTGAATAAACAAAAACAATAAAAAAATTGACAAACAATTGAAAATTTGACAGAAGGTTATTGAAATTTTGACAAAAAAAGCAATTACAAATTTGACAAAAAAACAATTGAAAAACAAAAACAAGTATAAATTGACAGAAAAACAATTGAAATTTTGATAAAAATAAGTAATTTCACAAAATAAAAAAAACTATTGAAACTTTATTTTAAAAATTAAAAATCCGTCAAGGACAATTAAGAAATTGAAGGAAAAAACAATGGAAAATTTGACCAAATAAAAAACAGTTGAAAGTTTCGCAGAAAACTATTGAAATTTAGACAATAATAAATATTGACAAAAAAACAATACAAAATTTGATTATAAAAAATATTGGAAAATGTAATAATAATTGAACTTTTGACGAATAAAATGTTTGAAGAAAATGTAAACAATTAAAAATCTGAGAGAAAACAATTGAACAATCGACGATGGAGGCTTCTATTTCGTTATACATATTTAATCACAAAATTAAACACAATAATCACTTTGTTTTGTATAACCGTTATACAAAACAAACTGATTATTGTGTTTAATTTTGTGATTAAACAATCGATAAGAAAAAACAATTGAAAATCTAACAACTACAAATTTTACAAAAAGAAATTATTATTTCACTGTTTTCTAAAAAAAGTAAATATTTACCTCCCAGTGGGTGAAAATACACTAAAGCCTTTACCTATCTTCCACCAACTTGATTATAATGTAAATAAACATCGGGGATGATAAACAACACCTATTGATTATGTGATTAGCAAAGGATTATTGTTATTTTATAAGCTACCAGAATATGTGGTTCTGTGGGTCACCAACCACCATATGTGGGTATAAATTATGAATGTATATATCTGAAGGTCAGGTCACTGTGATTTACCAACCCCATTTTTTTTTTAATACGGATGAAATGTCAGGTGTTAAATATAGTCAAACTAGTCATATAAATATCTAATGATATTTAATTAATAAATTAATGTATATAACAGTTTGTGTACTAATGTTTGTTAAGAAACATTTATTACTTCTTGTTAATGATAGAAATTTCTGTGAGAATGTTCGAGTAAGTGAAGAGTAGAATTAATAATAAAAGTGTAAAATGTCCCTTCAAAGCGAAGAAAAAAGGGATATTTTAATCTTTTAATATTAATGGTTATTAATGGTAGTAATCTTTTTTTAAATTTCAGTTATGCAATTAATTTTTGATTGAATCAAATATTTTGAGGCGTATTGAGCATTCTTATTAGATTTTATAGCTATAATCATATTAAATCTAATAAGAATGCTTAACATACTTTGAAACAACAAAAAAACTCTGATTTTATTGATGTAAACAATTAAGTTGCATATCTCTTCACTGGTAAAATACATTATAACGTTTAGAAAAACAAATAATAGTAATTTAACACTGATAAACTTAATAATGAATTAATTAATCTCATATAGTTGATGTTTACAATCTTAATTGTTTTATTATAGCCATTGTTTCATGAATTATTAAGTCGTTTATTTAATTTTTAGTTATTTACTCCTGTTAAAAATACATACAGGGTTGGCATAAAGTATGGAACCAAGTAAATATCTTTAAAACAAATTGGACGATATCTTTGTAATTTTACAGGTAAGTTTCTGGTTTAAATGGAAGTATATTATTTAAAAATGTAACATCAAATGCATTTTGCCCCATTGTACTTACCTGCAAGGTCCGTTTCTTTTAAAGATATTTATATGGTACATCTTGAATGACTTGTAATTGATACGTAATAACTTTGTTTACAAAGTTATTGTGTCTCAATTATAATTCATTAAAGATATTTACTTGGTTCTATACTATATCCTAACCCTGTACGTACACACACATGTAACTTAGAAATTGAGTCATAGGTCGAGTGAATATTTTAAACTCTTACACTATGAACAGTTTTATCCATTGAATTAAACATGTATGTATACAGGGTGACTGACGAAAAACCTTTGGTGCTGTACCTCGCTTATTTTTGATCCGATTTGAATAAATAAAACATCAAATTAAATGATTTTTAAAAGACTTTAATATGAACTGTACTGATATTTTTTCTTGCGTCCAGTTTTTGACAAAAGACGATCAACTTTTTTTTTTTCAAATTGCACTGTATATATATTTTGTACTGATCCGCGAGGAGATTTTTTCTGAATCTAAATTTGTAAACGATTTTATCCAATCATCAAACCAAAGTCGAGAAATTGAGGATTACAAAAAAAAAATTAAAAATCAAATACCCATAGTAAACAATATACAGAGCCTATTCCAAATGTCAAAAGTGACAGTGTCAGTCATTGGTACAATACTGCAATGATTTTTAATAATTTCATAATAAAAATGTTGCAAGATTTCAATAACTGAAAAACGATTTCTGTAGAAGCACAAAATTCTAGTACAGTGTTTGAAATATTGCAACATTTTAATTATGAAATAATTAAAAATCGTTGCAGTATTGTATCAATGGTTGTCACTGTCACTTTTGACATTTAAAATAGGGTCTGTATATTGTTTACAATGGATACTTGACTTTTTATTTATTTTTTTAATCCTCAATTTCTCAACTTAAGTTTGATGTATGGATAAATTTGTCTACAATTTTATATTCAGAAAAAAAATCTCCTTGCGAATCAATAAAAATATATATACAGTGCAATTAAAAAAAAAAATGTTGATCGTATTTTGTCAAAAACTGGATGCGAGAAAAAATAATATTTCAGATCCTATTAAAGTCTTTTAAAAATGGTTTAATTTGATGTTTTATTTATTAAAATCGGATAAAAAATAAGTGAGATATAGAGATAAAGGTTTTTCGTCAGTCACCCTGTATATTATTTCCTACTCTTATGATAATAAAAAGGTATACAATTACATTTCAATATTTAGTTTATAATAATTGTAGTTTGTAATTATTAATTGTTTGAAATATTAGGGTTTTTAATAATCAGGTCAATTATCATATAATTCATATTTAGAGGTAACAAAAGGCAATTGATGGAGTGCATTTTGAGTGATTATCAGAGAGATAACAAAACACTCACATCGCTCAGCGTGATGAAGGGTAGACTGAAGGATTGCATCGCATCCCTGTCGTCCTTGCTGTTGAAGATCATACGATGGGTGGTGAGGTAGATCCGGCCGTGTTTCGTCCCTTTGAAGGCGGGATGGTCCTGGCCGGACCAATCCATCGTCGTGTTATCGCTGAACACCAGAATGCTAGGGAGAGAGAAAATGAAAACAGCCGATTAATGTGGGGGGCCGCAAACTAGGACGAAATCGTACTCACCATTCTCCGTTATGGATTAGGACGCCCCCGTTCAGGTGAGCGGTGTTTAGGGACATCTTCGGCGGTGAGCGCAAGCAGGACACGGGTGAATTTCGGTGAAACGGCTGCGGGAAAAACGATCAACGCAATTGACAGATAGTGCGTGACACACGGTGACAAGTGTGGTGACGTCACGCCACCGGTACGATAACGACATGCACTTTTTTTTAGTTCTGCGTCCGACCACTCACTTTCTATTACACAATTATGAGTAATATTGTTAAATTTTATTAAATCAATTCATAACGTATTAAAAAGTATACGAAATTCTTAATTATAAAATCAATTAAAAAAACAAAAATTTTAATTATATTAAACAAAAAGTTTTATAAGATCAAGGACCTAATTTTATGTTAATGTATACGAAGTTATATTTAAATTTAGATTATCACGTAGTATTGATCGTAATGATTAAATAATTACCTTTTTTTATTTATTTTTGGGTAATAATTAAAATCACCACGACCACCAGAGGCGCTACTGTATTAAAGCAATGAGTCAATTGTTTATCGTGATTGGGCCTTCTATGCTTTTAGATAACAACATAATTGATTCCGCGCATTCCATAATAATAACACTGGAATCTCAACGTTATTAAGATACACCACAATTTACTATTTAATGCAATATTAAAACGTAAAAGTAGTATTATCTAATTTACTGAATAATTCTTGTGTTATTTTTTATGAAATCCTATTACAAATAGTTACATATTTTATGAGCACATAAAACAATTGATGTATTACATGTAAAAAACAAAATAGCAACGTTCAAAAATGGAATTGGAAGGAAATAAAATTGCATTCGAGGGTTTAAAAAATTGTTTTAAAATTAAATAAGTAATTTCACTTCGTGAATTCAGTTATAGAAACAAAGTAAAAATTGTGTTTAATTTGCTTTACTTTACGTCCAGATAAAAATATCCACACATTCCTACTTCAGTTCTATAAAACCCAATAATGTTGTAATTATTTAAGGTACATGTTGTGTATTATGTAAATGTTTAATTGTGTGTCTATGTAAAAAGTTATTGTTAAAAATAATCAGTGTATTTATTTTTCGGATCGTTTACAATACTCGAACTTGTGGAACCTGTCCTCTTTCGTGATTAGGCTGTAGTAGAAGTGGTCGGAGGCGTGTAATTTGCTCGTTTCCTGGTGTGTGTTGACTCTGGAATGATTTAAACGCAACGTTGAAAATTGCCCCAATTAGCGCGTGTGGAGTTTTTAAGTGTTATAATTCCATAGTTCACATTACTAAATTTTTCCTTTCAATTTTAATTAACGTTATTAACTAAATAACTTTCATGTAAATAATGAATTGAATATCCCAGAAATAAATATATATACAGGGTGACTGACGAAAAACCTTTGGTTCTGTATCTCGCTTATTTTTGATCAGATTTGAATAAATAAAACATCAAATTAAATGATTTTTAAAAGACTTTAATATGAACTGTACTGATATTTTTTCTTGCATCCAGTTTTTGACAAAAGACGATCAACTTTTTTTCAATATTTTGTACTGATCCGCAAGGAGATTTTTTTCTGAATCTAAATTTGTAAACGATTTTATCCATTCATCAAACCAAAGTCGAGAAATTGAGGATTAAAAAAAAAAATTAACAATCAAATACCCATAGTAAACAATATACAGAGCCTATTCCAAATGTCAAAAGTGACAGTGTCAGTCATTGGTAAAATACTGCAATGATTTTTAATAATTTCATAATAAAAATGTTGCAAGATTTCAAAAACTGAAAAACGATTTCTGTAGAAGCACAAAATTTTAGTACAATGTTTGAAATATTGCAACATTTTAATTATGAAATAATTAAAAATCGTTGCAGTATTGTATCAATGGTTGTCACTGTCACTTTTGACATTTAAAATAGGGTCTGTATATTGTTTACAATGGATACTTGACTTTTTATTTATTTTTTTTATCCTCAATTTCTCGACTTAAGTTTGATGTATGGATAAATTTGTCTACAATTTTATATTCAGAAAAAAA
Organism: Ontholestes murinus; assembly: GCA_963969525.1. Classification (NCBI taxonomy): domain Eukaryota; kingdom Metazoa; phylum Arthropoda; class Insecta; order Coleoptera; family Staphylinidae; genus Ontholestes; species Ontholestes murinus. The sequence continues at coordinate 907,023 of OZ018389.1, read as the reverse complement.
ATCTCCTTGCGAATCAATAAAAATATATATACAGTGCAATTTAAAAAAAAAAATGTTGATCGTATTTTGTCAAAAACTGGGTGCGAGAAAAAATAACAGTTCAGATCCTATTAAAGTCTTTTAAAAATGGTTTAATTTGATGTTTTATTTATTAAAATCGGATAAAAAATAAACAAGATACAGCACCAAAGGTTTTTCGTCAGTCACCCTGTATAATCTTTTTAAATCGAGATTATTTCTCTTATAAGCTTTTTACTAGATCTTTCCATTTCTTACTTACAATTTATTAATTTTCTTTGGACCGGTGATTTGCGTCCACTTGGAGACTTTATGTTCGTTGTGAATCATCAACCCCATCACGCTGATCCACAGCGCTAGGACGAAAGTGTCGCTGTGGCCGATCCACCTCTCCATCAGCGTCTGCGACGTGCTCAACAAGTCGGCCGCCTTGGAGGCGTCGTCGATGTCGCCGTAGTACTTCAGGTAGTTTTCGTACAGGAAAGCGTTGAAGATGTTCGGTTGCACGCTGAACTCGTCGACGAGGGCCGCTAAATCGCAGTCGATACGCCACGAGTCGCCGTGTTCTCGCCGTTTCGGGTTCAACACCCGGCCGATGCTGTGGAAGAGACCGAGCACCTCGTCCTTGCACATCGTCTTGATCGACGAATTCGCCCCGGTGCGTTTCCTCTTCTGGCCCGTCTTCAGTTTGTTGTTGTTATTGAATTCCGTCGGTAATTCAGTCGTACCTAAAAAATTGCAGCATTAATTCAATCATAATATAAATAAAACTATTCAGCAGTTAAATGGGTGACCGGTACCATTCATCATTGCGATACAATTAATAGTGCTTTAGAGTGACAGGGGCAATCCTTTAAGTAAGAAGCTCATTTACCCAAACACAAATCACACGGCGGAAGGACCACGTGGTCGACATCCAGAACAATACTACTACTAAAACTGTTGTATCTTATCTTATTTACATTATTTTCTAATGCTTAGATCATAGGTTTCCAACGTGGGCTATAACGCCCCCTTGTGGGCGTTTGAGACTTTCAAGAGAAAATTAGAGGGCATTAAGATGGGGCAATAGCAATAAACATCGATTTATCTACTAATACTAATCATTGGCTTATGTTATTTATGTAAATAAGCTTGTTAATATATCAATTGACTGTATCCATTTATCCCGAAGACACTTGAAGGTGATGGACAATCCTTTCAAGCAACAAGTTCAATACTAAAGTAAAGAGTTAATTTCTTTGGTCAAATTGTATAAATGAAATTTGTTTTTTTATCATAAAAAAAACCTGACGACGATATAGTAATCATATCATAATAATTTAGGAGTTTTTTTTATAGACTTCAATTAAAACACTTACTACCACCACCTAGTAAAACTATCATGATGATGTTTAAAAACTGCTTTCATAAGCTACCACTAGATGTCACCACATATCTATAGCAAACTCATATCTACCTTTCAAAGCAGCGAAATAATACTGATTCAAAGCGCACCGTATATCACCCATCGTCGAGGCCAGAATGGCATCCACTGTCGATTGAATGGGCAACTTTAAACAGCTGGAATACTGCTGGACGACACCTTGGGCCCGTTTGATGGCACCTTTCAGCAACGTCGCAGAACAGGCGTTAAAACTTGAAAAAGAAACAAAGTGTAAACAAAATTTTCCGAAAAAAAATGTATCCAATGTTACATAAAACAAAATTAAAAGAAATTCAATATATTGTGAGGGTGAGTGGGTAAAGTACAGCGTCTTTATAACTTAATATTCATTAATTAAATCTAGAGTTAGTGTTTTACTGATTGGAAGGTGTGATAGAGGCCACCCACCCACCTTACATATATATTAAAACTTTAATCACTCTTAACGTTTGAATTTTCTGAAAACTTAAGCAGTTAACCGTAAATTTTTACAAAATGTTTCAAATCATCGTTTTAGTTTATAATTTAAATGTATATGTAGGGTGGGTGGGTGGCCACTATCTCACCCTCCAATTATTATAACCCACCTGAGAGTTCGTTAAAAAAATACATCAATTAGAAAAACCGTTAACACAATTAATACAGTACACCTTTTTTTACAATTTAATTTTCATTAATTAAATCCAGCATTAGTGTTTTATCGATTGAAAGGTGGGATAGAGGCCACCCACCCACCCTACATATGTTTAAGACTTTAATCACTATCAGTGTTTGAATTTTTCTGAAAACTTAAGCAATTGACTAAATTTAAAAAAAAATATTCCAAATCATCGTTTTAGTTTATAATTTAAGTGTATATGTAGGGTGGGTGGGTGGCCACTATCCCACCCTCCAATTATTATAATACACACGAGAGTTCATTAAAAAATAAATCCATTCGGGAAACTGTTAACACAATTAATAAAGTACAGCTTTTATATAATTCAATATTAATTAATTAAAACTACGGTTAGTGTTTTACTGATTGAAAGGTGGGATAGAGGCCACCCACCCACGCTACATATATATTAAAACTTTAATCACTCTTAACGTTTGAATTTTCTGAAAACTTACGCAGTTAACCGTAAATTTTTACAAAATGTTTTAAATCATCGTTTTAGTTTATAATTTAAATGTATATGTAGGGTGGGTGGGTGGCCACTATCCCACCCACCAATTATTATAATACACATGAGAATTCTATAAAAAATAAATCCAATTGGAAAACTGTTAAGGCAATTAATAAAGTAAACCTTTTTTCCATAATTTAATATTCATTAATTAAAACTAGCGTTAATGTTTTACTGATTGGAAGGTGTGATAGAGGCCACCCACCCACCCTACATATATAATAAAACTTTAATCACTCTTAAAGTTTAAATTTTCTGAAAACTTAAAACAGTTAACTATAAATTTTTACAATATGTTAAGAAACATCGTTTTGGTTTATAATTTATGTGTATATGTAGGGTGGGTGGGTGGCCTCTATCACACCTTCCAATCAGTAAAACATTAACGCTAGTTTTAATTAATGAATATTAAATTATGGGCAATTAATAAAGTACACCTTTGTTCATAATTTAATATTCATTAATTAAATCTAGCATTAGTGTTTTACTGATTGAAAGGTGTGATAGAGGACACCCACCCACCCTACATATGTTTAAGACTTTAATCACTATCAGCGTTTGAATTTTTCTGAAAACTTAAGCAGTTGACTAAATTTTTAAAAATATTCCAAATCATCGTTTTAGTTTATAATTTAACTGTATATGTAGGGTGGGTGGGTGGCCACTATCCCACCCACCAATTATTATAATACACACGAGAGTTCATTAAAAAATAAATCCATTTGGAAAACTGTTAACACAATTAACAAAGTACAGCTTTTATATAATTCAATTTTAATTAATTAAGACTGCGGTTAGCGTTTTACTGATTGGAGGGTGGGATGGAGGCCACCCGCCCACCCTACATATATATTAAAAATGTAATCACTCTTTCCGTTTGAATTTTTTAAAAACTTTAAACAGTTAACTGTAAATTTTAACAAAATATTCCAAACCATCGTTTTAGTTTATAATTTAAGTGTTTATGTAGGGTGGGTGGGTGGCCACTATCCCACCCTCCAATCATTATAATACAAACAAGAGTTCATTCAAAATAAATTAATTAGAAAAGTGTTTTACTGATTGGAAGGTGTGTTAGATGCCACTTAAGCAGTTGACTGTAAATTTTTACAAAATGTTTCAAATCATTGTTTTTATTAATTTTCTATAAACACTAAACAAAAACTCTTACTATGCTTTTACCACTAATGTTTGGTGGTAAAAAAATACAAGGTGTTTTTAGTTTAATGTTTCTATCATGTATTTATCTCCCAATGAAAAACAATAAAATAATAAATTGTGGTGAGTCAGCAGTGCACTCTCTTAAATTATAATTGTTGGAGTAGGTCGGCAATACGCTAACTCTAGTTGCCATTGCAATAATTACCTGATAACATCGATTTTATACTTCAGAATAATATCATCCGTGAACAAATTCTTGACCAGATTAATGCTGCTGTTCGCCGCGTCGGTGCATATAAACACGATCGCCGATTTCCCATTTGAAATGCAGGCACTAAAATAAAAAATAATATCTATTAACTGATCCTATAAATTTATATATGTAAAAAATGACATTGTTATCATAACACTTTGTTTGTATTTTTTTGAAAATTTCTAAATTCAATACCGATAGCCCGAGATGGGACTAAATTCCCAAAATTCCCGAGGCGAGGACAGGGGGAAGAAGAAGCAATGCACATACTCTGTAAATTACTGTTAATATTTATAGTATACGAATAAAGAAATTCTAGTAAAAAAATCATTTATTATATAATCGAATATTAGCAAAATTTATCAACATATTTCTAAAAGTTAGACAACCTATTATACACCAGCGTACACATACATTAATGTATAATTGGTTGCCTAATTTCAGAAATATGTCGATAATTTTTCTTATAATATTACACAAAGGCAAAGATGTGTGTATACTATTCAAACATTAAATTATTTCACTTTATTATCTATATTTATGTATATATATAATACCCAGACAATTTACTTAGGTTACTTACTCTAATATATTATCGAACTCTTGTGGATTATTCTGTAAAGTATTTGGAAAATCTTCCACCAACGTTATCTTCTTACTGTTAGGGACCTGCAGCATTAACGACGGGTATTTGGCCTCTGTTAGGAATTCCAAGAGACGTGACGACTGCCCCGGCCCTCTATACAATTCGTAGTCCTTATCTATCGGATTCACCCATTCCTGTATGTCTATTTTCATACTCTTGCACAGTACTTTTAAAGTCGTCGTTTTTCCACTTCCGGTTGGACCGGTCATCAGTAACATTGGCACAGTACGGTTCTTTTTTTAACATGAAAAAATTAAGTTATAATTAGTGTAACGGTGGTGAAAGATGACCACGATGTCGACGCAAAAAAAAGAATTGTGCATTATGGATATACCATAAAAATAGATGCAATGTGTATCAATACTGTGTTTATAAAGGACAAATAGAATGCACTCAGACTATGACAATGGAAATAATAATACTAATAATATGTCTTTATTGTCCAACAGATAAACCACAAGAGGATATTATTAAGTACATTATACTATAAAAAATAAATTCCTGGCAATACCTGGTTTACGCGATAGATGTCGCTACGTAAACTGAAGGAGTAGATGGCGTTGTATGTACACCCTCAGTTGCTATGAGATCGATAATTATGTTTTTTTTTAAATTTATTTTTATCTAATTTATAATAACTTTACTTCGTTATGTTTTGCGTCCTCCAGAAAAAATATGTAATTTACTATCGCTTACTCTATCTTTCCTGATATGTTTTACTGATTGTAGGGTGGGATAGTGGCCACCCACCCACCCTACATATATAAGCAAATTTAAACCACATCAGGGTCTTTTTAAAGTCCTAATAACATAAATACTGATACAGTTCAATAATCTATTAAATCAAATTAGTGGCTGTGATTGTTATAAAAATATATATGTAGGGTGGGATGATGTCCATCCTACCAATAAAACGTACGTTTAATTTTATTTGAAACGGTGTGATATCTCCTCAAAATTAAATAGTTCAATTGTTACACCATTTAATGTAACACCTTGACCAATAGACTGGCCACACTTGGTAAGTAATTCATCTATGATAAACACAAAAAAAATATATCACATGATATATTACAATCTCTTTTTGTTAATTAATCGTTGTGAATGTAACACTTTCCATGAGGTAGGCAGGCTGCTTGTTCTTGGCAGAATTAATATACTTGTTATTTGCATCAATTGTATTTCTAGAAAGTGATGTTTTATATTGTATATAGTAACTATCACCAATGGAGTTTGTATATTTGGTTGCATATTCTATTGTTAAAAGTACATTATATTGAATACTAAACTAACGCACTTATTATGTTTTTACCACTAATAATTATGTAATATATATACATATATTACAAAAACACACAACTTAAATTTCGACGGTTTAATGTCATTATCAAATTATATTGTGTTGAAAATTTTAATAATTAAATTAAATGTTGAATTTATAAAGTGTAGATTTTTAAAAAACAAAAAAGTCCCGAGAATTATTATCAATTTTTGATAGGAACAAGCACTTAAATAAGAACAAGGTTATTTTAGAGTTTTAATTATTCTGAATTTAAAACTACTTTTAGTACCACATAAATTTTACTCAGAAATTGAAACTAGATATACATACTATAGATATGTCACCAAAATATTTCTAAATGGCAAATAATGAATATTCCAAGTTGAAACGCACTAAGGTATGCAACCAAACATTCACCTTTATTCCTAAGCATCTAAATATGCGACCTTTACTAGTATAAACCTATTTAAAACAATGTTTAACAGTTTATTAAAAGTTTGATAATATCCCTCTTGATTATCAATTAATACTTAAGAGTGCAGAAATACAACTGTTTCTTTTTCTCAATACCACATTCATAACTTTCAAACAAATGATGATGTATATTTGGTTGCATATTCAATTAAAACATTACATTTGTGTTTTTTAAAATTTTGATATTTTTTAATTTGTGTTGGTTTTTGAAATAATAAACAAAGAACACAATTGTTGATCAAATTTGAATTTCTTAAATATTAATGGCTTAAAAAATATTGAAACAATTACCACTGATGTAAACCATTCTAAAAATACTCAACAATAATTTTGCTTTATGGTGAATAAATTTAGATTTTGAAATAACCAACCAGAAACACAACATATTCTTAAATTTGTTCAATTTGGTTCTCGTTTATCACGTGGTGAAACATTTTTAATATTATTATTAAATATTCCTAGATAATGATGTAAAAATCGAAACTAGTCGGAATAAATCGTAAAAATTGTGAAACCAAACAAGTGCCATTCTATAAACAACCCTTAATACTATTCTTAAATTGTGATTCCTTGAATATCATTGGTTTAAAACATAATAAAACAAGAGTCATCGATGTAAAACATTCTATGCACATTCAACAATGACAGTGCTTTATATTTACATCAAAATTCAAAATCATCTCTTAGTTAGGTTTTGAAACAATTAACAAGGAATAAAATTTATAGAATATATTTATAGAATAATTTATAGAAGTAAGAATTTCGTGAATATGATTGGTTTAAAAAATATTAAAACAATTGCTACTAACTTGAAACCTTCTAAATCTAATCACCAATGATTGTATTATATAATAACAACAAAATTCAAAATTATCTCCTGGTGGTTAATTCTTTAAATAATCAATCAGAAACACAACTTATAATCAAATTGAAATTCCTTGATTATTGGATTAAAAACAAGTATTTAAACAACTGCCATCAATAGCAATGGTGCAGTATTGATGAAAATTTACATTATAATAATTAATTGATTAATTTTCATTAAAATATTTAAGTTGAAATATTTTGTATAAAGGTATGCAACCAAATATTCATCTGCATTTTTAGGCATCTACATTTATTTGTTTATCTACGATAATATAGAAAGTACACGCGTTTTGCGTCATTTTTCTTTTCAAAAGTGGCTTATTAAAGCAGTAGTGTTTTATTACTTATTAAAACTTTTAACAACTTATTAACAGTTGAAAAATTAAATAACTAAATGCATTCTTATTGCAAATATGATTTAATTTTTTGTTATTAGATATAAATCGATTGTCAATTATGCCCTAAGTGCAGAAATATTTATTTTTCATTAACATTACATTCATAATTTTGACACAAATGAGTATGTACATTTGGTTGCATATACAATTAAAATCTTACACCTTATTGTCTTAATCAATCAATTTAAATAGTAAATCCAAATATGCACTTACATTTTAAACAAATAATTAAGAGTTGAAAAACTAAATAATAAAATAGTTACAAATATTATTCAAATTAGTTTTTTTAGATATAAATCGATTGTCAATTATTCACTAAGTACAAAAATACAATTATTTCATTTTCATTAAATTTGATACAAATGAGGATGTATGTTTGGTTGCATATTTTTATTTTATATTTTATTCTAAATACCTCTCGGTGTCGGCTTTTAAATGACATCTCAACTGTCAATACACATACATTTATAAGATCATAATTGTTACTTATCTTTTAAGTATTGTGTTAATTTTTTCATTTTTATTTCCATTCTTTTTCGTTTCTAGTTAGTTTTTTTTTTATCTATATGGTTGCATATTTAATTATAACAATACTTCCCCTATATATACTTCGTATATGGGGAAAGTAAAAATACGTTTAAAATCAATTTTAATAATAAATTTATAAACTATAGATTCTAAACAAACCAAAAATCAGGAGGGATTTGCCAGAAATATTATAAGCATGAGACAGCACTTAAAGATAAAAGTAATGTAAGAGTTTAAATTATTTTAAATTAAAAATTATGAGTGTTCCATAAATGTAATTTTAAGTTATATTAATTGTATTTTGTAATGTGAATAAATAAATAAAATGAATAAATTATTTTTCACAAAGGTATGCAACCAAATGTTCAACATTATTTCTAGTCAAGCAAATATGGACTTCTACTTTCCAAAATAAAAATTCAATATGCATTCACATAAATGTAACATTAAATTATTGTTATTTAACTAAAACTATATCCATATAAAACAGTTTTATCACTAAAATATTTATAAAGAAAAAAAACAATGTAATTTTTAAGTTGGATTATTTGGCACAAAGGTATGCAACCAAATATTCATCATTATTTCCAGACAACCAAATATGCACTTCTGTTTGGAAAAATTAAAATTAAAAATGCAATCACATATGAGCATACTCTTTTAGCAACATATTAAACGTTAGATATAAATGTAATATCCCATTTATTAATAAGTCGGTTCAGATAAGATTTAAAAGGAAAAAACAAATTGGAAAGCATGAAACAAGTACTTGTACTTAAAATGTTGAACATTGGACACAACAAATTATATTAACTAATTCAAAAAATAAACAAAAATTGTAAAAATCATGTGTAAATCTATATAGGTTGAATAAATTTGAATATGAATTTGAATTTTGATTGTCGATTATTCTCTTTTTGTAGAAATTCAATTATTTATTTTTCTTGTGCTCTTTTTTTAATATTACCTATCATTTTGGATTATCCGACTAATGGCTCTATATGATGAAACAGTGTAACGTTTTGACGTACTCACTTTAAAAATTGAATTTATCACATTATTTTCCAGCCAGCCTCTGACTTCGGCGACCTTTTTTGCATGAACGGCGAGCTCCTCTGCCGTTTTAGGTTCCAGTTTGCTGAAAAACTCCACGTCCTCCACTGCCACCTTTACATTTGAGATCACCTTTTTGCTCGAAGCCGACTTGACCTTCTCCTGCGGTTTCTCTTCCTCGGAAAAAAAAGTCGGCGCAATCCATCCCTTAAAGAAAAATCACTGTAGTAAATTGCAATAAATAATAATAACACTTAATATTTATAATTAATAAATGATTAATTAGATGTATTAACACGTTCCGTGCCACGAAAATATTTGAAGATTTTCCATTCATGCGTTTAAGATGTATGCTTTACATTTTTTTGAATACTACGAAGCTATAATTAGCAGGAAAAATTTAATTTTAAAGGAATTATTTTAACAAACACAAAGTCGAACGTTTATTCTACCAGACGAGTTGTAAGTTCCTATATAACCATTTCAATAAAGTCCAAATGCATAAAAATTAAAGCATTTTACTTCAAATATGTTTAATATTATTTCTTACAAATCTATTTACAATTATAAAGGCATATTGTGGTGAACCTTGTTGAAACATAGCAGACTTGTCTGGACAAACAAAATGTTACAACTTCTATTTCTTTGATTTTCAATGAGATCTCCAAATGGCCTGAACGGAAAGTACAAAAGTAATAATACATTTTTATATTAAATTTATTAATCTCCTCGTTTTAAAATATTATTGATTATATGTTTACAATTGTCTATTTGTTTATATTATTTATAACAAAATTGCTTTGTAAATATAATTCATAAAAGATTCAACATAAATATACAAACAATTTCTGCAGCAAACTAAAAGGCGGAAAGTAGAATGCTCTTGCACTTTAACCTGTAAATCCTATTTGATTACAATAAAAACTTACCTTTTTTAATTTCCTTGTAGTCATCTTTATAACATCAAGTTAAACACATTTAGATTTATTAAAACTTAACACTTTTAAAATTTAAAATATTTAAGGTTATGAATTTGTGTTTTGTTTTTTCACTATTTAAAAATCAGGTGGTTATTAATTAAAAATTTAATTACTTATCACTTTAATGGAATTAACATTATATATTAAATTAACTGATTAAATTTTTTTATACTATAAATAATTGATAATAAATTAATATAAATAAAATTACAGTTCGAATTTTAAAGACTGCCAACTGTAAATATTAAATTCCCTAAAGTACGATTTGTTTACAAACACACGGATGGAAAATAATAATAATAAGGGTAAAAATGGAGAGGCCCCCAAGCCGGTGGTGGCCAGGACTCCAGCGGATATTCAACGGTTGAAGCTCGAGAAATTAATGAAGAATCCGGTGTGTATATTTCCATTATTCTTTTCTAACCTTAAAATTAATTAAAATCTCACTATTAAGAATAAAGAAAACACTTTTACTTTTTTACTAGTCACTGAAAATAAAGTTTAAAGTGGTATAAAAAGTAAAAGTGTTTTCTTTATTCTTAATATTGAAATGTACCACGAAGTGAACGCCGTTAAGATCCAAGAAATAAAATCGCACTGTCACAATGTAATAAAGTTGTGATTTAACCATTTAAAGTCATTATGACTAGTAAACAGGATGTAGGTAGTCGAAGTGGTTCATGTAAAAACCTCTTCACTGAGATAGCCAATCCGTAGCCTCGAGCACGGTCTCGCATTTATATATAAACTTATCCGTCATTGCAAAATTAGTCAACATGATGTTTAGAAGAAGATTGTGATTTTATACTGGAGTAAAATTGTTTATGAAATCTATTGTGTTTTTTTTTTTATATAAACGTCAAAGTTGATAAAATTAATGTATCTCATAAAGCAAGCAAAAATAGGGTTTTAGTGACCTTTAATATAAGTATTCTACACTGGATCTCCTACGACAATACAGTGAGGAAGAGGTTCAGAGGGTTCGAGTGGAAGATCATCCGTAAGAGTGAACTCTGCTCTTCTGCATGCAGTCAAAATTATTTGTATATATTTTTCTTACGTTGATAGTACAATTATATATTTATTTATAAAATGCATGTTAGATAAAGACTAAATACAATACAATACAATACAATATCACTTATTGTTAATTTTAGGATAAACTGGTGATAATACCAGAGAAACCGAAGGAAAGAGGTGCACCGGTGGTTCCTGATTTTGTAAGGAATGTCATGGGTTCGAGCGCCGGTGCTGGATCAGGAGAGTTCCACGTTTACAGGCATTTGCGGAGGAAAGAGTACGCCCGGCAGCATTACATGAGTGAAAAGGCTCGATGGGTATGTATAATTGAACTTATATATAAATTTTTGCATACACACAAAAATTATTACATAAATAATTATATTTAAAAATCCATAAGGGATCTCTTAATTAACATTTATTGACTTAGACAAATAACTTCCTACACTAATTAAAGCCCTATTTATGCAAAAAATAATAATAAAGTCTCCACTTTTATGTACAAAAAATGTTTACAGCGAAGCGGAAGTTTCTTGATGGTCATGTCTTCAGCCAATTGTTTTGTGTTATGAATTAATGAAGTCTTTTGTTTAAAAAATTACAAAATGTTAGTAGTTTTTTCTTTTTTATTTAACCACTTCCCGCATACACCGGAGATATTTCAGGCAAACGAAACTACTTTAAAAATAATTGTGGGGAATAAGGTTAACTATTTTTTTAATTTTAATGATAGGAAAAACTGGAAGATGAATACCATGAAAAAATCGAGGAAAACAAACGCAAAGCTGAGGAGGAGACAGCGAAGAAACGCGCCAAGCGGTTGAAGAAGAAGCAGAACGCTAGGAAGAAGGGTAAAGGTGGTGCGAAAGCGAAATCGCCAACACCTAGTCCTAGTGAGAGTGAGGAAGAAGAGGAGGATGAAGGAGCGCCGAAATCACTACCCGAAGCTGAGGATAATGAAATGACGAAGAAGACAGAAAATGCAGAAAGCTCGGAATTGGAAAATATAGCCAAGGATACAAATACACCTTCTGAATCAATGGGCAGCAGGGTTGATGATGATGATGATGATGGTAATGAAAATAAAACTAAGAAAAGTGAAAATTGTGATGAAGTTGCACAACCTACAGATGTTAAAGAAGATCAAAATGAAAGTTGTAAAAAATTAGAAGATGAAAATGATTTGAAAATGTCTACTGATACATCAGAAAGTAAGGGAGAAAATGAAAATAAGATTATAACTGAATGTACAAAAACACCTGAAGATAGGGAAGAATCATCGAAATAATTAAAATATTGTTTAGGTAGGTTAAAGTGGCTAAAATCATTACTTTATTGTTACATATTTAAGATAAAACATTTTAGGATAATTATTATGTCACTTATTGTAAATAAAAAGATTGACTGTTTAAATTACATACTTACTAAAAGAAAAGACGATTGTTTTTATATTTTGTTAATGAAATCCTTCAATTAAAAAAATTATTACCCTTCAATACATTAGGTTAGAAATACGTGAATAAAGGTTATATTTAATTAGGTTTTATTTGTGAAGATAAATTGCAATAAGTTAGCAATATGATACTTTCCACATGTAGATATTTTGTTTTGAGTTATGTGAAGATTAATCTAATTAAATCAAACAATTTCTAAACCATTTTTCTTCACTGGTTTACCATAAATTTTCATATAAACTCAGATTATAACACTAGTTTTAAATTCCCGACAACATCAACAGTAACAATATTGATGGATTTTTGGAAACTAAACGAGTAACAGTGGTTGAAATAAACATGTATATGTAGGGTGGGTGGGTGGCCACTATCCCACCCTCCAATCAGTAAAACATAAGCTAGGGTTTTACTAGGTAGATTTTTATTAAAAACACTTTAAACTTTTGTTTGTATAACACTACAATTTATTTTTGTGACTTAAGTTTTGTACCATTATGAAACAAAAATAAACATAGTATTATACAAACAAAAGTTTAAAGTGTTTTTATTAATATTCAACATATATAACGAAGTGGATGCCTTCAAAATAAATAATAGGTGGATTTTTAATTTTTTTATTCATTAATTATCTGCTAACAAAATATATTAATTGGTACATAAACAAAAACATTTATCTAGCGTAATCTTGACCTACCACAATAAATTAAACATTACCCTAGCGTATATATGAAAGTATATACAAAAAATTGTAAAATTCTTTTAATGCAGTAGAAAGTTAGAAGTAGAAAATAAACAATTGAGATTTTTTTTTGAGAAAATTTTAGATTTTATACAAAAAAAAATGGTTTCCTGCTAAGAAAAAACATTTAAAGACACTGGAAATTTAAAAACGTTTAAAAAAACTTTTGAAAATAACCACAAAAAAAAATTGCTGAGAAAATTATTCTAAAAAATCTAAACCAGTTTTTGAGAGAGAAAACGGACCTTAAGAAAACGATTAGAATTTATTTAAAAATAATTGGAATGTTTTCCAAAAAAATATATCGTTGAACATATTAAAAGTTGCGTAAAACTGTTAAAAATTTAAGAAAATAAGACAGTTTAAAAGTTGCTTAAATATATTTCTTTTCTGTCTGTGTTTTCTTAAAAACAATTTAAATACTACCACAATTAATTAAAAACAACGAAAACAAAAACAATTGAAAACTATCACAAACAATGAAATTAATAAGAAAATAAACTTGAAAACTTTACCAACAAAACACTTCTAGAATACGTTTAAAAAAGTTGAACACTTACAAAACGAAAACAATTGAATTTTTTTAAAAAAGAATTTAAAAAAAACTTTAAAAGATTCAAAATCAAAAAAATGATAATCATTATTTTCCAAAAATTCCGTTGAAAACTTAAATTAAAACCACATTAAAATTTGTTTAAAATTCCTTTTGAAAACTTTTTAAATAAGTTTATAAACTGTTGATTTTGCTATTAAAATATCTTAAGAAAAGTTATTTAATATATTTAAGAAATAAAAAATCGTTTGCAAGATTTTAACGAAGGAATGAAATGACAGTGGAAATTTAAAACTAGTTTAACAAAACAGTTTAAAAATAAAACAAATGAAGAGAATTGCTCAAAGAAAACAACAATTAATTTTAAGGAGAAGGAATTTCCCAAATATAAGTGACTAATTGCTGAAAAAACAAATAATGTTCCGTTTTAAATATTAAATTCCTCAACGGAAAGGTTAAGAACAGTTAAAACAGTTGAAAAAAACACATCATTAATCGCTTAAAGTATGTGAATTTTTTGAAATTGAAGATTTGAAATAGAATAAAATTTTAAAAATTGCCTAAAGTTCATTCAAAACTGACTTGATTTTTTAAACCATTTACATGCTACAAAATTTAAAAAAAAAATCGAATGAAAACAAATAGAGTTGAAAATTTAACAAAAAGTTAAATTGGTAAGAAAATAGACTTGAAAACTTTTTAAATAAGAAATTCTCAAATTCGTTTTAAAAAACTCTAAAGCTTGAAAAACACAAAAAATAATTGAGATTATCTGAAAATAACTTATAAAGCTTTTTTAAAAAGGGTAAAATTTGCTTGAAAATAATTGGAACACTAAAAATTAATAAAAAATATAAAATATTACTTAAAAGCTGACTTAATTTCTAAAACCAATTGGAGTTTCCTGTTGAAAATGTTTAAATAATCAATTAAGTCAAAAATTTAAAAAATCAAAGGAAAAAATTGCAATTGGCGATTTGAAAAATTGTTTAAACAATATTCAATCGTAGAATTGACTTTAAAGATACAAATTACAATAAAAGAGAGTTGTTAATGTAATTTCCCACAAAATGATTGCTATATCTCAAGAGGAAACAAAATGACAGCCTTCCAAACTTGAAACGAAGGAAAAAAATTGCAATTGGCGATTTGAAAAATTGTTTAAAAAATACTCAATCGTAGAATTGACTTTAAAGATACAAATTACAATAAAAGAGAGTTGTTACAGTAATTTCCCACAAAATAATTGCTATATCTCAAGAGGAAACAAAATGGCAGCCTTCCAAACTTGAAATGAGGGAAAAAAATTGCAATTGACGATTTGAAAAATTGTTTAAACAATACTCAATTGTAGAATTGACTTTAAAGATACAAATTATAATAAAAGAGAGTTGTTAAAGTAATTTCCCACAAAATGATTGGTATATCACAAGAGGAAACAAATTGGCAGCCTTGTAAACGTGAAATGAAGGAAAAAAATTGCGATTGGCGATTTGAAAAATTGTTTAAACAATACTCAATCACAGAATTGACTTTAAAGATACAAATTGCAATAAAAGAGAGTTGTTAAAGTAATTTCCCACAAAATAATTGCTATATCTCAAGAGGAAACAAAATGGCAGCCTTCCAAACTTGAAACGAAGGAAAGAAAATGCAATTGGCGATTTGAAAAATGGTTTAAAAAATACTCAATCGTAGAATTGACTTTAAAGATACAAATTACAATAAAAGAGAGTTGTTAAAGTAATTTCCCACAAAATGGTTGCCATATCTCAAGAGGAAACAAAATGGCGGCCTTCCAAACTTGAAATAAAGGAAAAAAATTGCAATTGGCGATTTGAAAAATTGTTTTAACAATAGTCAATCGCAGAATTGACTTTAAAGATACAAATTACGATAAAAGAGAGTTGTTAAAGTGATTTTCCACAAAACAATTGCTATATTTTGAGAGGAAACAAAATGGCAGCCTTCGAAACTTGAAACGAAGGAAAAATTGCAATTGGCGATTTGAAAAATTGTTTAAACAATACTCAATCATAGAATTGACTTTAAAGATACAAATTACAATAAAAAAGAGTTGTTAACGTAATTTCCCACAAAATGATTGGTATATCACAAGAGGAAACAAATTGGCAGCCTTCCAAACGTGAAATGAAGGAAAAAAATTGCAATTGACGATTTGAAAAATTGTTTAAACAATACTCAATCGTAGAATTGACTTTAATGATGCAAATTACAATAAAAGAGAGTTGTTAAAGTAATTTTCCCGCAAAATAATTGCTATATCTTAAGAGGAAACAAAATGGCAGCCTTCCAAACTTGAAACAAAGGAAAAAAATTGCAATGGGCGATTTGAAAAATTGTTTAAACAATACTCAATCGTAGAATTGACTTTAAAGATACAAATTACAATAAAAGAGAGTAGTTAAAGTAATTTCCCGCAAAATAATTGCTATATCTCAAGAGGAAACAAAACGGCAGCCTTCCAAACTTGAAATGAAGGAAAAAAATTGCAATTGGCGATTTGAAAAATTGTTTAAACAATACTCAATCGTAGAATTAACTTTAAAGATACAAATTACAACAAAAGAGAGTTGTTAAAGTAATTTCCCACAAAATGATTGCTATATCTCAAGAGGAAACAAAATGGCAGCCTTCCAAACTTGAAACGAAGGAAAAAAATTGCAATTGGCGATTTGAAAAATTGTTTAAACAATACTTAATCGTAGAATTGACTTTAAAGATACAAATTACAATAAAAGAGAGTTGTTAAAGTGATTTCCCACAAAATGATTGCTATATCTTAAGAGGAAACAAAACGGCAGCCTTCCAAACTTGAAATGAAGGAAAAAAATTGCAATTGGCGATTTGAAAAATTGTTTAAACAATACTCAATCGTAGAATTGACTTTAAAAATACAAATTACAATAAAAGAGAGTTGTTAAAGTAATTTTCCACAAAATGATTGCTATATCTCAAGAGGAAACAAAATGGCAGCCTTCCAAACTTGAAACGAGGGAAAAAATTGTAATTGGCGATTTGAAAAATTGTTTAAACAATATTCAATCGTAGAATTGAATTTAAAGATACAAATTACAATAAAATAGAGTTGTTAAAGTAATTTCCCACAAAACAATTGCTATATCTCAAGAGGAAACAAAATGGCAGCCTTCCAAACTTGAAGCGAGGGAAAAAAATTGCAATTGGCGATTTGAAAATTGTTTAAAAAATACTCAATCGTAGAATTGACTTTAAAGATACAAATTAGAATAAAATAGAATTGTTAACGTAATTTCCCATAAAATAATTGCTATATCTCAAGAGGAAACAAAATGGCAGCCTTCCAAACTTGAAAAGAAGGAAAAAATTGCAATTGGCGATTTGAAAAATTGTTTAAACAATACTCAATCGTAGAATTAACTTTAAAGATACAAATTACAACAAAAGAGAGTTGTTAAAGTAATTTCCCACAAAATGATTGCTATATCTCAAGAGGAAACAAAATGGCAGCCTTCCAAACTTGAAACGAAGGAAAAAAATTGCAATTGGCGATTTGAAAAATTGTTTAAACAATACTCAATCGTAGAATTGACTTTAAAGATACAAATTACAATAAAAGAGAGTCGTAAAAGTAATTTCCCACAAAATAGTTGCTATATCTTAAGAGGAAACAAAATGGCAGCCTTCCAAACTTGAAACAAAGGAAAAAAATTGCAATTGGCGATTTGAAAAATTGTTTAAACAATACTCAATCGTAGAAATGACTTATAAGCTCTAAATTATAATAAAAGGGCCATAAAAGTAATTTCCCACAAAATAATTGCTAATTAATTGAAAAAGGGGGCGAAAATAGTAAAAACTAAGGGGAATTGTGCTCAAATAACGATTTAGTAAACCACGTGTAGCCTTAGTATACCGCGCAGACAATGATTATACTTTAATTATTAAAACCATTACTTTAATGGTTTTTATATTAATATATTAATAATTATTAAATATAACTTACATTTTTTAATCTTCGTGCTGGAAAAACGACGGCCATTAAAAAAATCAACAAACAAACAGAAAAACAAAATTTAGTTAAATGCAATACAAAAGCAAGGCACGCTTAAAATAAAAATCGTTATCATTAATTATTATTACAACTATAAATAATTAATTTACAATTTATAATATGGATATTATTTTAATTAACTATTCGTATTTTTAAATATTTGTTTGATTTAAATTAGTTATTCGATTATAATAAAAAAAAAGTGGGGATTTTAGTGTGCAGAGGTTGGTAACACTTCGTTTCAATAATCAGTTTGTAGTTGGTCCGCGTATTGTAACAGTTTCGTGAAATTTTTCCGCTCGGAGACTGCGAGACCCGTAATAATTATAAGTTTAATGGTGTCGTGTGTCGTCTAGGGTGTCTCCGTAAAATTGTAAGTAGACAATGTGGAAACGTGGGGTTTCGTGAAACGAGCAAGTGCGGCCGTTTCCCCGAAAGGCCGTGCCGTTTGACATGTCAAAAAGCAAAATGGCTGATATTATATATATACACATACTTATATATTGATTTATCTCCGGGTTTAAATCTCATTTACATTTCGCCTGTGCGTTCGAGGCACGGAGATAAACGTTGGACGTTTTGGAGCCCCCCGCAGAAAATTTTAAGTGGGGGTGGGACACGTTAAAGATTCCGAACGTCCGTGCGGAAAAATCGATCCGAGCCGACTTTGATTTGACTTGACTTGGTCGAATATCAAATTTTCATTTTTTTTTTCGTGTTGTTTCCATTCGGCGAAGTCTAATCCGATTTTGTTGTCTCTGCCTAGGTAATGCAATAAGTGTTTTCCTCTGAGCCAGTGCCCCGGAACTTGATCATGAAAATGGTGCTATCTCAACGGCAGCGAGAAGAGCTGTAAGTATTAAGTATTTCATTTTGCGTGTTTATTGTTACGATGGGGGCATATCATCATCGTGTCCGCCTGGTGATAATGGCAATTCGATATGCGGAGAAAGTGGTCGCGACGCGTCCATCGATTGCGCGACGTACCGGCAGCGTTATCCTGGTGCAGTGGCGGAATGAAGAGGAAAAAAAAGGAAAGAAATGAAATTCGCGATTTGGGCGAAGGCCCCCCCGATTGCGGAACGTTTACGATCTAATTCTATTAAGATTAAATAAGATTTTTTTTTTGACGTATCCAAGCAATGTTGATAGGATATTGTTTTTGGATTGTCAAGTAATGGACAACCTGATAAATTTGAATTAATTATTTGATCGTCGTATTTCCAATAACAAAAATAAGTAATTGCAAGGGGGGAAACGATGGTGGGTGGGTGGCATCTATCACACCCTCCAATAAATATGGTATAAACAGCGATTCTGAATGTTTGGAAGTGTTCTTCTAGACAATTCTCGTTATACAGGGTGAGTTTTTTAGAAGTTCTCTATAGGGATCTCGGAAACTATAAAAGATAGAGAAACGGTTAAATGGGGAAAGAATTGTAGATTTACGAGACGAATAAAATTCCACTTTTCCAGTTGTCAAAAAAGTCTAGGGTAACTAGATATTTTGAAAAAAAGTAAAAATTGTCAATTTTTTCAAATCAATATATCTCGGTTATTATAACAGATAGAAAAAAACTGTAAAGGACAAAGTTTTGGATAATTTTATGCAGATTAATAAAAAATAATCAGAAAATTTTTATCGCCATTATTTTCCGAGATATGACGCAAACTTACATTTTTTTAAATGGAAACCATAGTTGGCTGTGACCTCATTCAAAAGGTAATTTTTTTCTCTTTAATTCAATATGACATGGTTATTTCTAAAAATGAGTGAGTTATAGTCATTTTAAATTTTATTATAAATAAAAATGGGTAGCCATGAAAAAGGTGAAAGTAAAACAATTGCAGTTGTTTAAAATATTAGCAATATTATAATTATTAGTTTAACAGAGATAAACCAAAATGAAACAACAGCATAAAGTAATTCTGTAATTATCAATATATCAATGGGAGAGAAATTTTAATATTAAAAAATATGGTCAAAGAGTATTAATACTATTATTACATAAATTATATCTTTTTAAAATTGAATTTATGGCTTTTTGACTATTCTCATGTAAATTGAATTAAATGTTTCAATAACAACTAGTTTATGATCCTCCACAGATTGATATGATTTTTCATATACTTTATTTTTTACATAACCCCACAGAAAAAAATTCTAAAGCGCGCAGATCTGGAGATTTATTTCTTCCCACTTATGAGTTAGGAAAAGTATCATTTAAATAATTTGTAAAGCCAACATGTTATGAGGTGGAGCACCGTCATATTGGAACCATTTTAATCTTGCTTGTAATGATAAATTTAAACAATCGAGCGTATCTTCAAATGTTTTCTGAAGAAAATGAAAGTAATCAGTTTCACTTAGTGAGCTTTCAAAAATATATGGACTGAGAATTATTAATCCAAACACACCATGAATTAAACTAAAATTTAATTTGTAGTTTTCTCTGTGAAACTTCTCGTGGATTCTCTTAAGTTCATCTATGTTCATTGTGGCGATTAAAAATACCACAATTAGTGAATCGTGATTCATCTGTTCATAATATTTTTGTAAGAAACGTATTATTCTCTTGGCAAATGTGTTTTTACCACATACAAAAGGCCATTTGATAATTACAAAATTATTATTCTTATGCTGGTTTTTCATTTTTGTTTAACTTTGTAAAACTAATAATTACAATATTGCAATTATTATAAACAACTGCAATTGTTTTACTTTCATCTTTTTCATGGCTACCCATTTTTTATTTATAATAAAATTTAAAATGACTATAACTCACTTATTTTTAGAAATAACTATATCATATGTCATATTGGATTAAAGAGAAAAAAATTACCTTTTGAATGAGGCCATAGCCTCCCCCCCTAAAAAAATGTAAGTTTGCATCATATCTCGGAAAATAATGGCGATAAAAAATTTCTGATTATTTTTTATTAATCTACATAAAATTATCTAAAACCTTGTCCTTTACAGTTTCTTTCTATCTGTTATAATAACCAAGATATATTGATTTGAAAAAATTGACACTTTTTACTTTTTTCAAAATATCTAGTTACCCTTGACTTTTTTTAAAACTTTGAAAGTGGAATTTTATTCGTCTCGTAAATCTACACTTCTTTCCCCATTTAACCGTTTCTCTATCTCTTATAGTTTCCGAGATCCCCATAGAGAACATCGAAAAAAACTCACCCTGTATAACAAGTCTGAATTTTTTTTAGTTAAAAACAAAATATTAATTAAAACGTAAATGAATCTTTAATATGAAATTAGTAGTCTATGCAATTACACCGATGTCAAATGAAAGTGAAACTATATTTTAAGTAATGTAAATTAAAGAAACGATACAGACATTTAATTTCATTACTAAGAAAAATACAGGTTGTCCAATAAAATTAGTAAGCCATGGAATTAAACATCAGTGTGAAACAATGAAACAAAACAATAACCTGTAAAGAAAGAGATAACCTGTGAAAGTACAATTCAAATCAAATCAATTTCTTTACTAAATAACCAGTTGTTTTTTTTTCATATAAAGACAATAATGTTATTTATATTTTTAGTTTGTGTTCTTGAGTTATGTGAAGATTATGTTAATAATAAAAACATGGTTATTTTGTATTTTAGTTGATTTAAAAAACCGTGTTTTAGGTTAGTGTTTAATGTTTTATCTATGGTGGGTGGGTGTCCACTACACACCCTTCAGTTAATATGGTTTCCCAAGAAAAATATTAAAATTGAAAATTTGAAAATTATAAATGTATATATATTTGCAATGATCATAAATGATGTAGAATTTTCTAGAATACTTTTTTTTTTTGATAAAACTATTTGCAAGCAAACTTGAATCTCTTGTTTCATAAAGAGATTTCAACTTTTTTTCATTGAAATTTTGCAAACTTTAAAGCGATTTTTTAAAATTCTTAGCATATTTTTGAATTTTTGGTTTTTTCAATTGTTTTCAGGTTAACTTTGAAGAAATTTTAATACAATTTTAAAACAAATTTGTATTTTTTCATGGCAAATTTCAATTGTTTCTATGTTATAATTCATCTGTTTATCTTCTTTTGGGTAAATTATTAATAATTATTTAAATGTTTTTTAAGGCTTTTTCTTAGTTTTATTAACATCTTTTTTAAACAAATTATCTTTTCTTGTGTTAAATTATATTTTCAAGCTTTAAATAAATTTTAAAAATCAAAAATTTTAATTTACCCAGAAATCACCATATTTTTTTTTAAATTTTGAATTTCAATTTTTTAGCAACGTAATAAGGGTTTCAGGTTTTCAATTATTTTTTTATTGACATTCAAACTATTTCTTTGAAACATCTCTTTTAATTCAACTATTTTTTACTCAATCAAATTTGCAATTGTATTTATTTTTACTTTTCTTGGCATATTTCAATTGTTTTTATTTTGACGATCTTATTTTTTTTATAATTCCTGTTTCAGTGCTGTTTCATTTTTTTTCTTCTATTTTTCTGTTAGCGGTTTTTCTGTTTTTTTGTTTGTTTTTTAGAATTATTCCACATACAAATATTTTTATCATTTTTGTTCCGTTTTCTTTCTATTTCTACTTTCTTCTTTCTTTAATTTTGTCTGATTTCAGTTTTATTTTTAAATGTCCACTTTTTTTAAAATTCTCTTTTCTGCTTTCTGTTCCCGTTTCAATTTTTAACTTTGCTGTCTGTTCAATATTTTCCTCTGCTTTATTTATAAATTTTACTGTTTCCTATTTTTTTTTTTACTGCTACCTGCTGTCAGTTTTAAGTCTTCTATCTTTTACTGATTTGTCTGTTTATCTTGTCTACTTTCTGTTTCCTACTTGTTGTAAGATTTTTCTTTGTGTTCTATTCTAGTTTTATTTTTTCCGGTTTCTATATATATTCCGTTTTCTATATATATACAACATCTTTATTACTTACATAAAATTTTGTTGATACATTTTATTCTAGCTAATTACGGTTAGTACGTCACTGTCTGAGCATAAGTCTTTCTGCCCTGTCAGAAAAAGATATTAAGAGGTAAAAGATTAATGCTAGTTAAGTGAATTGTCCAGATGATGCGAGCTAATGAATTCGTGTATTCGTGCTGGTAGGATATTTGTTTTTTGGAGGAATATTGGGATTTCGAGGGATACAGAATTGTTGTGAATTTTTCACCAATAGCTAGCTAGTGTACGTTGTATGATGGGAATGATTTGTGTAAATTCGTATAACAGTTCATTGGATGGATTATGGAGAGGATTGTTGGGGTGTCTTATTTTGGTAAGGGTTCGGAGTGACGATCTTTCAGTTAGTTGTAGGTAGAGGGATGGCATTGGGTAAAAAGGATAGAGCCATAGTTTAATAGGGGCCGGCAAATTGAATTGTAAATACTAATGGCGGTCTTGGTCGAAATGCCTTGGTTTTTGTATGTTTGATTGGACATGAGGTTTAAAGGAAAGTTTTGAATCAAATAGGATTCCGAGATATTTACATGTGTGGGATGGGGATATTTCGGTCTGGTGGATTTTGATTTTAGGAGATGTTGGAAAGGGAAGAAAGGTTTGCTTTTATTAGGGTTAACTTGTATACGCCAGGGATGTTTGAAGTGCGTTGATAGCAGAGGATATAGTTTCGGCATGTGCAATTAAGGCAGTATCATTTGCAAAAAGGAGTGAATATACGGTAGGATTAAATATATCGTAGGAGTATAAATTGTAAAGTAACGGGCATAGTGGGGATCCTTGTGGAACACCTTGCTCAAGGGAAAATGGTGGGGATGGTGCTTGTCGGATTTTTCCTTGACAGGATCGATTGGTAAGGAATTCATGGATTGGAATGATAAGATGCTTGGAAATATTTAAGAGGAAACATTTATAAAACAGACCTCGACGCCACACTGAGTCAAACGCTTTTTTGATGTCTCGAGAAAAGCAATAGCGGACTGGTGACCTTCGAGGTGCTTTGTTTGGATATTGGAAGTAATTTAAGTGGAAGAGTAGTTGATTTTTGTGGAAGGAAATTGGTAATCGGGAATACATGTGCTATGGGATTTTAGGATTCGAATAGTTTACCTATTACAGGGAGAAGGATGATTAGTCTAGAACTTGTGACATAAGAGGGGTTATTATCAGGTTTGGGTATGCATACTATTACGCCTTTTTTCCATTCATCAGGTGGATATTGGTTATGGCAACAATAGGTAAGAATTTTCGGGATAAATTTGTGGATTTTTTCGGGAAACTTTTTGAGGATGGAACGATGGATATTGTCATGACCTGGGGATGTATTTCTACCAGAATGCAATACGCTATAGTATTCTTCTTAACTTATAGTATCATCAATCGGGGGAGGAGAGGGGTAGAAGTTAAATGAATTATTCCAGTTGTTAACTGTGTCATGGAATTTACTGTAAAAGTTTATATTTACTGATTTTTTGAAACAATTATGAAAATGTCCGGCAAATGTTTTAGAAATTAACGTATCGCCCGTGATTGTAGCGTTTGTGGAAGTGTCTACAATGCTGTTGATATGGTCTGATTTTTTATATTTTGTCAGTTTTTTTATTTCTGTCCAGTATGTCTTGCCTTGCATGTCATTAATTTGTTTGCAAGTTTCTGTCTATTTTTCTTTTATATTCGCATATTAGTTTTCTTACGTCTCTATTTATTTTGTTATATTTTTTTCTCAGTGTTCGTTCGTCATTTAATGTCCCTGTATAGTTGTCGTTTAAATTTTATTAGTCGCAGGATAAATTTGGGGAGTGGATATTTGTAATATTGTTTTTGGGAGTATGGAGCATAATAGAGTTAACTAAAACCGAATTAAATTGAGATATTATAAGTGGGTCAATATTTGTTATATTGTTATATTAAATTGTTTTTTACTTGTGAAGTCAATTTGAATGGTTTTTGGTAAATTATCAACATTTTTAACACTTATTCGATATGTTATTTATAATCAATTGTTTCTTCAAATTTTCAACTGTTTTTTTCTTTTGTAAATTTCAATTGTGTCTTTGATTATTTTTTTAACATTTTCAACTGCTTTTAACAAAAAAAAATCATTTGTTTTGTGCAAAAAGGCAATATTAATTTTAAGCATTTTTAAACTTTAATTTATTACTTCCTAGGAAACGGTTTCAAGCAATTTTAAAGATTTTAACAGTTTTTCAAACAAATTGTCAATTGTTCTTTTTTTTATGTGTGAGTTTCCAACTGTTTCTAAAAAGTTTTTGTTTTAAACTAGATTTAATTAGAATTTTTTTAAAGAACGCGATCTGTTTTGAAACTATTTTTAAATTATTTATATAACCGTGCCTACACAATCAATATATAATGATTCATCGTTATAATATGGTGAAGTATTTATTTAATTCGTCCAAAAATGTGTTAATGTATAACGAAAAATTAAAATTAAAGACCTACTTCTATAATTATTATATAAGCTACCTTCTGTCAGTATTGTTGTAATTTTCCTTTAACTGTAATTTTTTATATTGATTACTAACAATATTCATTTGTTTTTCTTTTGTACTACCATCATTTTTTTAAATCTCGAATAATCAATTATTATATATTTATTTATTTATTTACGGATTTACCTTTTATATACATACATAGAAATAATACAAAGAACAAAGTAGATATGTTGGTATTAAAATAAAATAAAGCATAACACGAGTAAAAATTAACTGATCAAGCGTTGTCATGACCTATCCCAATGAATTATATATTGACTTGGCGTACTCCTGACCTTCCGCAATCAAATGTATATTGACGTACTCATAACCTACCCTACTTACTAGACCATTATTTGAGACTAGTTTTATTATGGTAATTTACAAATACGATAAGTTAATAGAAAATATAATGGGGTAGGTCAGGAGTACGCTATGTCAAGCAACATTTTGTTGTGGTAGATCAAGAGTACGCTTGGTTAACTTATTAAAAGAAGAGATTTAATGTTTATTTTAAAAAAGACTGTGCCAAAAGAATTGAATTTTATTTATAAAAATTATTATTGAGTTAGTGTGAAGGTTCCCCATTTCAAATTATTCTTATCTATGATTAAAATCAGACAGATAATTTTATTATCGTTTGATAATTACTTTAATTGTCGTTGCACTTGATTTTTACATCGATAAATATAGAGATAATGGAATGGCACTTTAATATAACACAATTTTTAACAGAAAACTTTTAAAATAAGCACAAAACAATTAAAAAAAAAATATTACAAACAAAAAAAATAAAATATCTTGAATTTGAGAGACGTTCACTTCGTAGTACAAATTTAATGAATAACAGGAAAACGTTTTACTTTCTTATACTACTTTTTATTAAAAAAAAATAAAGTTTGAAATTTAATTTAAAAAAAAGACAATTGAATGTTTTATAAACATTTTACAATTTATAGCTTCGAGAGAGAAAAAATGTATTTGAAATGCTTGGAACTGTATACACAAAAACAGTTGAAATTTTCTAAAACAAATAAAAAATTGCTTTAAAAGAATGAATTTGATTTCCTAAGAAAAACAAAGAGTTTTGAAAAGCTTGGGAAAACGACCAATGAAAATTAAATCAAGAAACTTAAAAAAAATGCTTAAATTGTCTAAAACTATTGAAATTTTACAAAAAAATTTAATAAAAAAATGAAGATTTCTAAAAATAATTTAAAAAAAAACAGATAAAAGTTGCTTTAAAAATAATTGTAGTTTAATAAAACAATAAAAAAAAACGAAATTTAATTTAAAAACATTAAAATCAAAGTCTTACAAAAGGATAATAATGACCAAAGAAAAATATTTGAAAATTTACACAAACGATTAGAATTTGATAAAAAAATGCTTTTATTGATTTTTAGCAAAAGACTTTTTAAAATTGCTTCAAAACAGTTGATTTTTTTTTCTCAAAAAAATCCTAAGTAAAATAGTTGGTAATGCAATAAAAGGAAGGAGGTTTAAAATAAATTTACTTAAAAATAGTTAACAAAAATAATGTTTTTTTAAATAACTGAAATGAATGCTTTCTTAAAGAAACTATTTATTATTTTTTTATTAGTAATTTTTTTTCTCTATTGTCATTTAGATTAAGAAATTAAGACGTAAAATAGTTTTTGTAATAGAATTGTGCTCTCTAGTGAGATTTTTTTGTTCATCATATTTCTTCGATGAATAATTAATAAATGCTTATCAAGAAGATGAATGTTGATTTGATTATTTACGTTAGTTCAGTTTAAATTGTGTATAAAAGTGCACCATAGGTTTTCCCGTTTATACACGCAACACACACCACAACAGTGTCGCGAAATATCGACCGCCGACGACGACGACGCCGCATGACGTAAGCCGGAGGCGTCAATGCCAAGGTGATATTCGCAAACGCCCTAAACATGTGGGGGGCGTTTTAGCTTTATTGTGACGATGATGAAAAAGAAGCTTACAGAAGTCACGAAACCTGGTGAAGTCTTCTTAAATTGAGCGAATCCACAGTTTTTAGATTGTGTTAAAAAGAGTTTTACAAAAGTAATAGCATAATATTTTATTTATAACGGGTGTCCAACAATTATTGCAGTCCCGGGTGGCGTTGGACTCAAAAACGTAGGTCGATTCTTACATGTGCCAAATAAATGAACTGACATGTTAATTGTCAACCTAAATGTGCATTAAAAATGTCAGTTCATTTATTTGCAACATGTAAGAATCGACGTACGTTTTCCATTCCAACGCCACCCGGGACTGCAATAATTGTTGGACACCCGTTATAATCTTACTCCTTCTTACTTTTTGGTGTAATTAAATGTAAAAGGTGTTAACCGTTAATAAATAAATAGGATAATATAACAATTGAATATTGTATTTTATTCATTATTCTTACAAAATAAGTATAGTTTGTAAGAAATTTTAGTCACATGCATCACTGTTTTTTGTATCCTACGAGGGATAGTGGGAAAGTAGTATCCATATGCACCGTATGGAGCGCTGGTGAATGTGTGCTAACATGTTCAGTTCTATTTCAGATGACTGTGTTCTAAGTTACATCTCGCTGGTATTGGTTTTGATGTTTATGTGATTGTTATTGATGTCCAAGAATATAAAAAACGCCTCCAGTTGTGAATTTAGGTCTCAACGTTCAAGAAATGTATGACTTTGCAAAATTCATCATCAAATTAAGTTGTGGACGAAAACCTTTACAAAAACAATCAACTAATCAACTGGGCCATTCAGGCAGAATGTATTATATTTATATTCTATGTTTTATCTACGTTTTTAAACAGTAATTATTTACTACTTACTACTCCTAAATTTGCAGAATTGAAAATATAGTTCATGAGATTAAATAAAAATAAATCTTCATTTTACTTTTGTTTAAGGTATGATTTCCTTTACAATGGAAAAGTAAACATTGCGTATCATTTATTCCAGCGTCATCCTGCTTTTCGAGATTATAATTTTCTAGATCGAGGAAAACTATCTAGTCCATCTCCTCCTCCCACGCGACCAGTTAGACGTCTTGTCTTTCAACAATGAGAGAATCCCTTCCGGCCGGCGAAATCGCGCCGGAGATTAATTGAAGCAACAATCATCATCATCATGCTTTTGACCTATCGTACTGAGAGAAGAAATAAGGCGCCTTTCACTTTCTAAAAAGAGATATCACCGTTATCGTTGCGTTTCTAAAGCGGACTTCAAGGGTATTGTGTTGTTACTTATTTTCAGTCAGTTTGAGTTCTTGTTGCAGACTTAAAGGCGCGATCGATCGATTGTGTATAATAAACTTCACGTTGCAATGAAAGTAAAACAGCAGCAAACACTTTTTTTCTTGTGTTACGTAACGCGGTCATCGCGGTGAATGAATGAATGCGGACGTTATCTCTCAAGGTTAATGTTATTTCAGGTAAAAGTTTAAGAGTGTGTGCCAATTTTTTATCACAGTAGGAATGAATCGTTTTGCTGGTTGTTGTCCTGAGGCGGGGAAAGGAAATGGGGGTAATAACCTCGTAAAAAAAAAATATTTAACCTATATAAATAAATAATAATTGATAGTTACGCCTCCTGCATTATTAAATACTTTAAATGCATTAAGGGCATTGAATACAAGTCTTTAAACAATTAGGTATTACTTAAGACGGAAGAGATATTAACTAATAGGTTGTTGAAAAAAATCACTTGGTTTGTTTCACTTAATTTTTTTTTTACATATTTGTACATCATTCTTGATAATGGCTCAGTGCCAAAATCCAGTGAATTTTTTCAACAACCTTTTATTAACGATGTTAATGTTTCACCAAGTGAAAAATGAGAAACAAACAAGAGACATGAACTGATTATCAGTTACAAATTAATCATTTTGTTTGCACCATAACACAAAAGAGTATCGACCCGTGGCGTAACCTTAAAGTCAGTTCTTGGAGCGATTACCTTTTCGCGTTTCCCTTTCTTAAGGGGGAATTACTCTTTAGAAAATTCGAATATTCAATTTTTTTTTTCTGCATTTTATTATAGTCTGGGGTTCTGAGAGTGTGTTTCGAAAATATTAATTTGAAATTCGTAGAACTCCCATAGTTACACAAGCTTAGGCTGCGGCGCGGTACTTATACCATCGACTGTTATACCTCGACTGTTTTTTTATTTTATGGTCCCCCCTTGTCTCTATGGTCCCCCCTTGTATCTATGGCCACGGTACAGCTGATTAAGGGTAAGTTACTCAAATCAGTTGTTATCCACCGTAAGTTCAACCGCATCAGTACTAAATGTATTGCAAACTTTGAACGCGTTTTTCTCGGAACGACATTTTGCAAGACGGGCGCACGTTTTTCTCAAAAACTATTGAACCAATTGACTTGTGGTTTGGCACACATATTGAAGAAACCTTCACTTATGGTTGGATCTAGGATTATTTTGATGACTTGTATATTTCACTTTCAATCTGATGTTTTAGTTGAAAATTTTTCGGAAAAATTGAACTTTGATCTTTAAACAGCTGCCATTTCTATAAAAATATGTGTACTTGTTTAGTTCTAGTTCGGACGATAACTACACTCATATAGATTGAAAACAAAAATTGTTTTTTTATTTTAGACGATTACAATCGCCACAACCCGTGCGCCCGATTGGACGAGCGTCTCACGCCGCGACATACATAACAGCGCATAACTTGTATACATTTTGATTAAGTAATTCAATAAAATTTATATAGTTAGTTTAAACATGTCTTAATATGAGTGAAAAATTCCAAAACTGTAGGTTTAATAGTTTTCACAGAAATAATTCCTAAAAATTACTCTCAAAACAGGCTTCAGGAGAGTAATACCCCCTTAATTAAATGGCCTGGCCTGGCTAGTGTGTGCGATGCGCGGTGGCTAATGAGGCTGGGCGGAAGTCGTAATAAACACACACACACCATAAGCCGACGGCTAAATATGTAAAACGCCGGGCCGAGAAAAAACTTCCGGCATTAATATTCGGATTATAATAAGTGCGCCTCCGGTGAGAAATTTTCGATGAATGGAGGAGAAACGGTTTATGAGCTAAGCAGATTAAAAAAAACAAATGATGTATCGTTTGCTAGTGAAATCTCCGGACACTATCTATTATTTTTATCTTGAAGATTTAAAGACGATCAGTCCAAATATGGGGAAACTGTTTATTCGGTGTAAACTTTCTAATTAGAAAAGTTTAAGGAATAAAGTGTAGGTTTTTCCGTTGACAGGAGATGATATACTGACATCAAGCGAAATTTAATCCCCAAAACCATCACTCGTTCTTCATATATTATTAATTTTGAGGATGTAACAAGAGCTCGAAAAATATACACTCACTTTCGTATGAAATGCACCACCCAGAAAGAACAACATGATTGATGCGAAATAATTGTTTATTCGTTGGTACAAATGATTAAAACTCTCAGTAAAAAAAGTTGAGCCGTTGAGGTTCATGGTCATGGTTATCTTAAAATTCCACAACTTGTTATACAGGGTGACTGACGAAAAACCTTTGGTGCTGTATCTCGCTTATTTTTGATCCGTTTTGAATAAATTAAACATCAAATTAAATGATTTTTAAAAGACTTTAATATGAACTGTACTGATATTTTTTCTTGCATCCAGTTTTTGACAAAAGACGATCAACTTTTTTTTTTCAAATTGCACTGTATATATATTTTGTACTGATCCGCAAGGAGATTTTTTTCTGAATCTAAATTTGTAAACGATTTTATCCATTCATCAAACCAAAGTCGAGAAATTGAGGATTAAAAAAAAAATTAAAAATCAAATACCCATAGTAAACAATATACAGAGCATATTCCAAATGTCAAAAGTGACAGTGTTAGTCATTGGTACAATACTGCAATGATTTTTAATAATTTCATAATAAAAATGTTGCAAGATTTCAAAAACTGAAAAACTCTTTCTGTAGAAGCACAAAATTCTAATACAGTGTTTGAAATATTGCAACATTTTAATTATGAAATAATTAAAAATCGATGCAGTATTGTATCAATGGCTGTCACTGTCACTTTTGACATTTAAAATAGGGTCTGTATATTGTTTACAATGGATACTTGACTTTTTATTTATTTTTTTAATCCTCAATTTCTCGACTTAAGTTTGATGTATGGATAAATTTGTTTACAATTTTATATTCAGAAAAAAAAATCTCCTTGCGAATCAATAAAAATATATATACAGTGCAATTTAAAAAAAAAAAATGTTGATCGTATTTTGTCAAAAACTGGGCGCGAGAAAAAATAACAGTTCAGATCCTATTAAAGTCTTTTAAAAATGGTTTAATTTGATGTTTTATTTATTTAAAATCGGATAAAAAATAAGCGAGGTTTTTCGTCAGTCACCTTGTACAGACATTGAAGAATATTTACTTAGAATTTATCAGCAGTTTTATTCTGAAGTTGTCACAGTGATAGTTCATAAAGCCCAGAGTAAGACAACACCCAAATTTTTTCCAAATTTCGGAGTTTATCACATGCAGGTTTATCGTTGAGCGAAATTGACAGAAGAATTAATCGAGATTACACAACTGTGGCGAGAATATGGTCTTCCTGGTCAGAAGAAGGTATATAGCGACATTAATTATTTTTATTGTTCTTCAATCGTTTTCTATTGTTTTGAAACTGCTATAATTATGTATTTATTATTTTTTATCAATTGTTTCATCGAGATTTTCAATCATTTATAATTTATTTTGTTGATTTTCATTTTTTTTGTCATTTGTTGGTTTTATTAACAATTTACTAGTAAATAAATAATCATTTATTACGGAATACTCCAATTATACATAGTAAATACAAATATATATATATGTACAAAATTTTAATTATATTTACAATTATTTCTCGTCATTTCTCTTTAAATTTAATTTTTATGTTTTTCCAATCGATTGATTTTTGTCGTTTTACAATTGTCTTATTTTTTTTATTGATTATTAATTGTAAGCGATTTTCAATTGTTTTTTTTAGTTAGTGTTTTGTTAGTTTTGTCAATTCTTATTATACTCACTTTTACATTTATTTTTTTGTAATTTATTAATTGTTTAATCAATTGATTTTTTCAAAATAATATTTTATAAATTCATAATAGTTTTTTTTTTATCATTTTTAATTGAAAACTCAATTTAAAATAAAAACAAATAAAAATCGCGCCAATCATTCAATCAACTAAATGTATTAATTTTTATTTGTTTTTTTTTATCGAGTTTTCAATTAAAAATGATGAAAATACAATTATAAGCCACTGAATAACTAAAACATAAAAGTAATTTAAAAAATAATTAAAAAAAAAATACCTTTTTAAGTCATCGTTCTAATATTAATTTAAAATTACCTTTCTCTTTTCTTTTTTAATTATTTTGATTAGTTTTTCAATTGCTTTCTATCATTTATCAATTGTTTTATCGATAACATCAAAAGAATTTGTTGATTTTCAATTGTTTCTTTTATGTATCGATTTTTCAATTAAAAAGTTATATAAATACTATTGAAAAATCGGTAAAACCATAGAAAATTGTTGAAATAATTTAAAAATGATTAAAAAAAACAATTGATAAAATAATTGTTTTCTTATAGTTTACAATTATTTTTGTTATTTGTGTTTTTTTCCTTATTTTTCAATGTTTTTAACTTTTATTTTATTTTTACTGTTTTAGTTTTGTTTTGGTTATAAAAATTATTAAAAAAAAAAAAAGATTTTTTTCATCGTATTTCAATTTTTGTAATTATTTTTTTTTTCTTCGTCATTTTCAATTGTATTTTTTTATTACGAATTTTCAATAAAAACAATTGAAAATATTGGTAAGAAAAGAAAATTGACAAAAGAAACGATTAAAAATGTCTAAGAAAAATAATTTTTGCAATTGTGTTACTTTCAATTTTTACTAATTTTCACTTTTTTGTCTATTTGTAACAAATTTTTTTCCCGATTTTTAATAGCTTTTGACAATTTTTTATAATAGTTTTAATTACTTTCGTTTGTTTTTACTAATTTGTACGGTTTTTTTTTGTCGTTTTCTTAATGATTTCATCAATTATCATTTGTTTATGTTTATTTATTTATTTACGGAAGTCCATTTAAGTGCAATATAAAATCTAATACATATTAAAAATGAATGTTTTAACTATTATTAAAAATTTATTTTTTACAATTTTCTTTTTTTCTTTTAGAACCAGTTCCTACAACACAATCACACGTTTTCTGTTTCGATAAAACCTTGTAAACCTTATTAAGGTTATTTTGAGTTTTCTTGATCTACATTACCTGTTCCACGAAGGTTAACAGAAAATTATAAAAGAATAACTGTCTGATAGAAAACAAAAGAAAATTAAGCAAACAAAGTCGCCAAAACGATGAGTAATTGATAAAAAAAATTGAAAAACAATTAAGACATTATTGAATATCAGTAAAAAAATTATTAACTGATAATTAAATGAAAATTCATAAGAGGGTCAATTGAAAATCGATAAAAATAAATTGAAAATAAAAAAAAAACAATTGTAAACTGTTTAAAAAAAACTATATAAAACAAACGAAAATCAACGAAAAATTATTTTTAATTACCAATTAGTAAAAATTTATGATTTTTATTTCAGTTTTGTTAATATTTATAATTGTTTTGGTTATTTTACTGATTACTAACTTCAACAAGAAAAAAAAACAAAACAAAAAACAATTGAAAAATATAATTTTTTAAAATCGATGTTCCATTGTTTTTATTGATTTATACCATAATTACAACCGGTTTTTTTTGTTTTGCTTTCTATCATTTAAAAACAATTGAAAATTATTATTTTTATTGTTCAGAGGAATTGTAAACTGTTTAAAAAAACTATATAAAACGAACGAAAATCAACGAAAAATTATTTTTAATTACCAATCAGTAAAAACAATTGAATTTTTTTTTTCAGTTTTGTTAATTTTTATAATTGTTTTAGTTATTTTACTGATTACTCATTTTCAACGAGAAAAACAAAAAAAAACAATTAAAAAAATATAATTTTTTATAAATCGATGTTTCATTGTTTTTATTAATGTGTGCCATAATTACATTCGTTTTTGTGTTTTGCTTTCTATCATTTTCAATGGTTTTTATGTAACGTTTTTGTTTTCAATTTTTACAATTAAAAAACTGACAAAAACATTAGAAAATTGATAAAATAATTAAGAAAAATTATTAAAGTAAACAATTGATTTTCTTATATCCTTGAACAGAATCTGAAAAATGCCAAAAAAATAATTGTTTTTTTAAGTTGACAATTGTTTTTGTTTTTTTTTTTCAATTTTTACTAATTTGTACTTATGTTTCCCGATTGTCAATTGTTTAAAATTATTTTTTTAGTTTATAAAAGGAAAAATACAAATACTCAAGTAATTTTTTTAAATGAATTCAAAGCAGAGTTTTCTGATCAAAATGAATATAAACAAGTAGGGTGGGTGGGTGGCCTATCCCACCCTCCAATCAGTAAAATATAAACAAAATATTCTGCAATGCATAAAATAACAATCAGTAAAAATAATTTTAAAAAAAATTGTATTAAAGTATTATAATTAAATAGAAATTCAGAAAAAGATGCAATTGAAAATTTGAAAACAATGAAAAACAATTGAAAATTCAAAAAAAATGATTTTAGTTAATATAAAATTAAGCAATTATAAACTTTTAAAAGCAAATGAAAATGAATAAAAATAATAATTAAAAGTCAATAATAAAAACAGTTGCAAAATTGACAGAAAACAATTGAAAATCTAAAAAGAAAGAATACAAAATTAACTTTGAAAAGAGAGAAAAATTTAAAGAACACATGCAAACAAATGTAAGCTGATAAAATTAATTAAAATTGATAAAGAGACAAATAGAATGGATAAAAAAAGTAAATAGAAAACAATTGAGAATGCAAACAAACAATAAAAAATTAATTTAAAAAAATGCAAGCTGAAAAAAATACTTGAAAAATTACTAAAAATACAAAAAAAAATGTAAAATAATTGAAAATACATATAACAAAAAACAAAGAAATTGAAAATCGATAAATAAAATAATTAAAAACGGATAATAAACAATTTTTAAAATATGTTAAAAAAAATTGGAAATCGATAAAAACTATTGAATTAAGATTTGATAGTTCTTATCGTTGATAAAAAATCATTAGAAAATTGATCAAACCCAATGGATATGGTAAATCAATGAAAATGAGTAAAACAATCCAAATTGTTAAAAAACAATTGAAAATTATAGGTTAGGTGGAAGAACAGTTCGTGTTTATCGTTGTTTATATAGTTATTAAGTGATTCATTGCAAAAAATACCATCTTTTAATAATATTATTAATTGATTATCGACTTGTTTTTAAATTTAGACAGTGATCACAAAAGAGTTAAAATAGATTAAAAACAATTGACAAAACGATTTTTATTTCGTGTATTGTACATAAATCAGAAACTAATGTTATGTATCTATACATTATTGATTAAACTATACAAAAATTGTAATTATTTTTAAATTCAAAGGATTTTTAATTATTCTTGTTTTGAATCTACGCTGACCTTAGCAAAATTGGGTTCTTTGTTTGTAAAACTTTTGTGTTGACAATGATAGGATGTTATTTCTGGAATTGTTTTCAATATGAAATGGATGATAAATCTGCAATCGTGGAGCAAACAATAAACGAATAAAGAGAAAATCCTCGGCAAGTTTTTTTTTTGAAAGCACAATCAATGCTTGATTAAAAAAAGGAATAAAAGAAACGTCTTCTTTCATTCCATTGATTATTTGTGCTATACATAAATAATTGATTCGATGTGGCTAATTTAATTATTCATTGTTTGAATTCTATTTGAAAAAACGTATGTTTTATGAAAAGTAATCGATAAAAAAACGTTTTAAATTCATCTAGAGTAATTGCTTTTTTAGGTATAAAAATTTTATAAGAGCTTCTTCTTAAATTGTGGCTATAAACAGTACATAAATTTACTCTCTAGTTAACTGGTTTTATAATTACAAATTAAACACACTTTTAACGGTTTTTTATATAATAGATTTTTATTTTTTTGGTAACCAATTGTTTCGATACATTAATGTACCATTGGTCATCAAATAAATAAAATCTGTTATACAAAACAAAGTAAAAAAAAAGTGTGTTTACTTTGTAAGTAAATATGTAAAACGAAGTAGAAGCCTCCATCGTCAACGATTTTATAATTGTAAATTGAAGTGAATGTCATTTTAATGAAAATGATGGTAGCGACCGTTACTATGTGGTAGTTCATTTTAAAAAAGGTTAAACGAAAATAATTTTTAAGTTTTTAATAAATAGTGGTATAAAAACTTAAAAATTATTTTCATTTAACCTTTTTTGAATGTCATTTTGTTTATAAATAAACCTATGCAAACATTTCCAAATCCTCGTTGGAAACCAGATGCGATGATGACATAAGTTTAAGACCGGTGATATTTTTATTATTCTCTTTTCTTTTTTTAATTAAATTTTTGAATGTTCGGGAATCATTCTAACAGGTTTCGTTATGTACGGAACGTGACATCAGAAAGTGACTCAGGCGACGACGAATGTGTGTGTTCTGCAAACATATGGTTTTAAGTATGCAAGTCGGAAGTTCGTTGATGATGATGATGATGGTATAGGTGATGATAGATCAGTATTTTGTGTATGTTCTTCACGTGTTTTTGGTACGAAACGAGTGAAATTGGTGTTGTAAATATATACTGCGTCTTTATTTATTTTCTTTTTTAGTGTTGCAAAATTCTTATAGGCCATTGTTTAAGTAGAAATGACGAAAATTGCATACGGAAACGTCGTGCATGAGTAAACGGGCAGCCTTCTAAATTTAAATTGTCGACATAACACGGTTTACTCAGACCACTCGGTAGACCGATTTATGATTCATTATCATCAAGTGTGCGTTTGTATGATTAATTGGTAAAATTCAATACATCCAATAAAATATTAGTAATATAAAAATTCAATTAAATAAATGCGTAAAAATTCAATAAATAGAACCGCTACATTTGCCGAGTCATATTTTACGTTGTGTGTATTTTAAAATGCAAAAAATTTCACACAATCGATATGTAAATTTAATCCAGAGGTTACATTCATTTTTACAGTTACTGAATGATTATTTATACTTGTTTCTTTGCTTTGTTTTTCTCACCTATAACTTAAATCAGATTGTATTATGATTTATTAGACATAATCTTAATATTTTTAAATAAGTAATTATATTTCACTTAATAATTTTATTTATTTTGAATTAAAAATATTAATTACTTTGTGGTACATTTTGAATATACTGAAGAAAGAAAACAGGATCACTTTGTTTTACCACTTTTTATATAAATAATAATAATAAAAAGTGGTAAAACAAAGTTCTTTCTTCAGTAATATTTTTGTTTTAATTTATCAAGCTTTAGAAAATCACCATTGTATATTTTTTTAATTATAATGAGTAGGATAATTTTATTTATTAATTTAAAGCAAACATTTGAAAAGGGAAAGTCATTATTAAAGTATCGTCAATTGATAATTTACTTAATTAGCCAAGATTTTCTTTGGTAGTTAAATCAATTAAATTTTGGGATAGAGAGAACGAGAGAAAAAAAAGCGACCAAACATTGATAAATTAGGAATGCGTGCGTGTGTCGGTATTTACAAACTCGGATAACCTTCGGTGACAGTATCAACAGAATTAAATAAAAAAAATATGTGCCCACAAGGTCTATGCCAACGTGCCGATTTATCTAAATAGTGTAAGAGTAGGTTTGACCTTAGACTCTATGTATTCGAAGTCGAACGATTAATTTTAATATTGCAAAATATACATAGAGTTTAATTACGTTGTATTTGGGTTCTTTAAAAATGTTAGAATCAAAATTTCATTTTTTAATACTTACTTACTGTGTTTATTTAATTAAATAGTAAACTTTACATAACTCATGAATACATATTGAAACTTTTACTTTTTTAATAATAATAATAATTGAAACACTTTATTATCGAAAATTTATTGTTTTTTTACTGACGATAATAAAATTACTTTAAAGCAATTTGATACTTCAATCCGTTAAGAAAAAATCTGTTGTGAAAGTGGCTTATTTAAATTAATTAACTCTAAACATCTCATCTATATTATAGAGAAAATTTCAAGACCAAATTTACAACAACAAAAAAAACAACATTGGCAACCTTTCACTATGTAAGAATATTTTATTTGTTATGAATTTGGAACTTGAACTTTCGTCTAAATTTATTACCACACCACAAATTGGCAAAGCTCTCCTTTTTGTTATGTGTATATAAATGTATAGTATAACACAATGTGTTTTTTTTTTACGTAAGTTATTTATTGCGTCGCTTAATGCGGATTTAAAATTACCCAATCCGCGTAAGTAATCAATGAATTGCGTCGTGGGCGGGCGTCACATTCGCTAATTGCGTATTCTCTGTGTGAATACGAATGCGAATGCAGAAGACGCGCGTATTGATTTTTTGAATTGTCGTAATGTATGCAACCTAGTATACACCGCCAACTGCATCACGATGCCGCTGCATTGAAAAGGATTTAATTTATGTGACCTAACTTACGCGGAAATATATATTTTTTACATAATTGTTTATTATATCAATTGTTTATTAATTTATTTTTTATTTTTTGTGTAGCAACAAGGCCATCGCTGATTATTTGAGCAGTAATGGATACATGGACGCCCTGGAGGCGTTCAAGAAGGAGGCTGACATGCCCGGCGAGGTGGAGCGGAAGTTCGGGGGCCTCCTGGAGAAGAAGTGGACGTCCGTCATCCGACTGCAGAAAAAGGTCATGGAACTCGAGTCGAAGCTGAACGAGGCCGAGAAGGAGTTCATCGATGGGGCGCCGACGCGCGGCAAACGCAGCCCCACCGAGTGGATACCGCGGCCCCCAGAGAAACACAGTTTGGCAGGTATATTTCAATTATTCAATAGAATATTAATAAATAAAATAATATTCACTAATGCAAAATTTAATCAAATGGTGATGTGGCCATCATAATACTTTCCCTATATTTTTCTCGAAAACCATGAGATTATCCTTAATAATTTGCTCAATTTTGAATTCTTCACAATAACTTGTTATATACATTTCGTTTAGTTCCTATAGTTTATTACCAATAAGCAAAAAATTGTTGTCTTATTTTTAAAAAAAATTTAAATTTCAAAATTTGTTTGAATAAATCTATTAAATTTTGCACAAATGTTAAGTTTATTTACGTTTTACAACTTTTAAGTAAAACCCTTGCTTATGTTTTACTGATTTGAGGGTGGGTTCGAGGCCACCCACCCACCCTACATATACATATTAACTTTAATTACTGATCGCCTCGCGGTTTGCAATAACATTAATTACAAAATTTGAATAAAAGAAAATTGTTAAAAGTAAAATTTTTGATAAAGAAATTGATTGCGACCGTTACTAAGTGGTAATCCATACAAATTATTAAAATTTTAGAGCTTCCAATAAAATCTTCACAATTTAGAAAGCGGGTGGAATTTAAAAATCTTGAAACCCAGAGAAGAAATTAGTGGAAATTTCTTGTATTCTTGAAAAAGTTTGTCTAGATTCTAGAAAAAATATTCTAAAAAATCTAGGGCCTCAAGAAAAATCTAGATTTCTACAAACAAATTTTCTAAAAAGTTCTAGAGCCTCCAAGAAAATCTTTGCAACTTATAAGATAAGAAGATAACCTTGAAATCCGGAGGAGAAATTTCCTCAACCCTTGGAAAAAAGTCTAGATTTCTAAATGAAAATTTTATAAAAAATTCTAGAGCCTCCTAGAAATTTACAAAACCAGTTGAAAAAAGGAAATCTTTGCGTTTTAGAAGACAAGTTGAAAAAATCTTGCAGAAAAAATTACTAGAAATTTTCCGAGTCTAGATTTTTAAAAACAAATTTTCTAAAAAAGTCTTCATTTAAATCTTCGCATTTTACTGGAAATTTCCTAATTTTTACACATCAAATTCAAATTGATACAATAAAACTCAAAAAATCGTTATTATTATTTTTTTACTAGAAGAGAGAATAACATCTTTATTCGAACATAGATATTTACAAAATTAAAACATTTATAAATGATATATAATGTGTTAGTCTGTCCGTTTGGGCTATCGACCATCGGTCTTTCTGCCCTGTCTTGACTCTAAGTTATGTGTGAAAAATAAATATCTTTGCTAGCTAGCTTAACTGTCTGGGTGATTCGAATTTTTTTACTATTTTAGCTATACTTCTTTAAATAATAATGAAATTACAAATAAATTACCAGCAACGAAGAGAAGTAAAAATGCTAAAAATTAGACATTCGATTTTCAATTGTTTTTCAGTATTTTTAGAATAACTTTTTACAGCACGGATGGATTTAAAAAATTCTTTCACGAAATGATTTCTAACATCAAATACAAGTTCATAGACAAAAAATCAAAAATTTTATTTTCAATTGTTTTTCAGAATTTTTACAATTACTATTTACAGGATGGACGGATTGTAAATTTTTTTTTACGAAACGACTGCTGACATTCAATTCAAATTAACAGAATAAAAATCAAAAATTTGTTATTCATATTCATATTTCTTTATTCACTTTAGCCACATATACATATATACAATGAAAAATAGACATTGGTACATTGGTGGATGTTAGCGTCAAATAATAAGAAAACAATACAAAACAATAGTTTTTAACATTTAGAAACATTTAAATTAACATTTGAAAAATTTATTAAATTAAACTTAGTCATATCTTACTACCTATAGTCATCTAAATTATTTGTATAATAAAAATAAAAATGAATACATGTTTTAAAATCTATCTTGTAGATATTCATTTATCGAATAGTAGCATTTATTTATAAGGAATAACCGCAACTGTCGTTTAAAATTCAATTGTCTTTTTATATTTTAGCTATATTCTTGGAATAGTTATGAAATTACGAAATTTCTTTTACCAATAAATTACCAGCAACGAAGAGTAGTAAAGTAAAAATGCAAAAAGAAAATAAACATTCGATTTTCAATTGTTTTTCAGTATTTTTAAAATAATGTTTCATAGCAAGGACGGTTTAAAAAAAATTATTTTACAAAATGATTCCTAACATCAAATACAAGTTGACGGACTAAAAATCTTGAAATTATTTTTCGCAATTTAGATAAGAAATTCCTAAAATTTCGATATAACAAATTTTGTAAATTTCCACAAATATTACAAAAACATTCTAAAAAACAACTCACGAAAAATTGCTTTGCTATATCAAAAACAAATTGCTCAAAAATACTAGAATTTACAGACCTTTTTGAGAGAAAAAAAACTAATAAGGAAATAAATGTAAATAATTAACGAAAGATACTAAAATTTTTGAAAAGATATTTATGGCAAATTCTAAAATGATTAATGAAATGCTACAACCTAAATATACAACAAATAATAACATTTAAGAAAAAAATAGTAGACTCTTTGGAGAAATTTCTAGAACTCTACAAAAGAAATTGTTGGAAATTTCTAGAAACCTTTAAAAAATCTACATTTCTAGAAAAACACATCTCGAAAATTCTAAAAACTTTGCAATTCAAAAGATAGCTCGAAAAAAACAATCTTGATATCTGGAGAAGAGATGACTGAAAAGAGTCTAGATTTCGAGGAACAGATTTTCTAGAAAAATGTATAGCGTCCAAATCTAAAATGAGTTTTTGGAAATTTCTGAACTCTCGAAAAAAAGTGTAAAATTCTGGAAAAGATTTGCAATTTATAAAACAATATTAAAATCTGGAAAAGAAATTACTGAAAACAGCCTCAAAGAAAATTCTAAAAATACTGAAACGAATTTTCTAAAAAATCTAGAACTCCCGAATGCTCAAAATTCTGGAAATATGAAAAAGAAATTACTGTAAACTTCTAGAATCCTCCAAATAAGTTCTAGAAGTCTACAAGGAAAACTTGTGAAAAATTCTAGAATCCTTGATCAAAAAAAAATTCTTTGGAAAGGAAGATGCAAAAAAGAAATTCATGAAACGTTAACAAGCCTCTAAATAAGTTATAGAAAATTAGAAGAAAATTTTAAAATTGCTAAAAATTCTGGAAATATCTATTTATTTATTAGAAAAAGAAAAAGAAATTAAAAAAAAAAATTATAAACCTAAAATGAAATAAATGAAAAAGTATGGATCATCTGAGAAAATTATATAAATATAGAAGAAAATTTTCTAATAGAAAAAGTTGAACAAATATAAATAATGACTTTTTGAAACTCTCCAATAAAATCTTTGCTATACCTGTAAAAATTTCTAGAATTCTCGATGAAAATTCTTTGGAAAGGAAGTTGCAATAAAAACTAAAAGTGTGGAGGAGAAATTACTGAAATATAAGAATCTTTAAAGAAAAATCTAAAAAAATTTCTGAAACATTCTAAAGTTAAATATTTTTCTCACAAATTAAGAACTTTACGAAAAACATGTCTTTATAAAACTTGTCCAGTTTCTCATTCCCTTTAACTTTTGTTTGAAAAGTTATGTAATATTTTTTAAATTTAGATTTAAAATATTGATAAAAAAAAAAACGCCTGGAATAAGCATCCACTTCCGGTTTATGAATGTTCTCATTCACGAAAACAATATTTTCCAAATGGTGATTTTTCTCGAAATCTGTGAGGTTTACGTAAAAAGGCTATTTTTTGTCATTTGTTCACTTTTGAATTCTCTACAATTATTTGTTATATAAATTTCTTGTAGCTCTAACAGTTTAATAGCAATTGGCAAAAAATATCAAAATTTTCAATTTTTATTTTTTTTTCTCGAAAGTTAAGAATTATATGAAAAATATGTTTTTACAAAACCTGTTCAGTTTCTTATTCCTTTCAACTTTTGTGTGAAAAGTTTTGTAATATTTTTCAAATTAAAAGAAATATCGGAAAAAACAAAAAAAAAATGGCTTCGAGTAAACATCCACTTCCGGTTTATAAATGTTTACCAAAAGCTTTTCAGTTCCAGTTTTTAACGATAAAATCCTATGTTTAATTAAAGTTTCATCTCAATCGGATCATTCGTTTTTGAGATACAGCGCCCACAGACATTTTCACGCACGAAAACAATACTTCCCCTATATATACTATATAGGGAAAGTAATAAATAAAAATAATACATTAGCGGACCAATTAAAACAATTATTTCATATAGGCAACCATAGTTACTAAATATCAAATACCATATATGAAGTGACAATATAATTTATATAATTAGTTTATAAGTTACGTTACTATTAACCATACTTACTGGAAATATGCTGGTGTTAAAAATAGTAATTTTAGCTTCAAACATTTGATCAAAGTATGCAACCAAATATGCATCAAGAGTTACAAACAATAATTTTATACAGCAACCTCTACATTTATATATAATTTTTTGTTAAATATGCAACCAAATATACAGTCATGTTTAATTAATACTATATACAGTACGTTTTGAATAATTCTTATTATTGTGTTTTATTATTTAAGGTCATAGGGCGCCGGTGACGCGGGTGATCTTCCATCCCGTGTTCAACCTGATGGTGTCGGCCAGCGAGGACGCCACGATCAAGGTGTGGGACTTCGAGGCCGGCGAGTACGAGCGCACGATGAAGGGCCACACCGACTCCATCCAGGACATCGCCTTCGACGCGCAGGGCAAACTGTTGGCCTCGTGCAGTGCCGACATGTCGATAAAACTGTGGGACTTCCAGTCCTACGAGTGCGTGCGCACGATGCTCGGCCACGATCACAACGTGTCCAGCGTCGCCTTTCTGCCCACCGGCGATTTCGTCGTCTCCTCCAGCAGGGACAAGACGATCAAAATGTGGGAGGTCGCCAACGGATACTGCGTGAAAACGTTTACTGGACATAGAGATTGGGTAAATTACCTATAAACATTGGCCAAAAATATCATCAAAATGTTAATATGTATTTGTGAGTTTTGTGAAGATTACTATTAATTAATTAAACACAGTTATATTTCTTATTAAATAAAATAGCGAAGTAGGAAATATAACTGTGTTTAATTAATCATCATCACAATGTTCTGGTTAAATATTCACTCCTTGACATAGTCCTTGTTGTATTTAACCACCCCGATATCGTCCACCCAATA
Source organism: Ontholestes murinus (assembly GCA_963969525.1). Classification (NCBI taxonomy): domain Eukaryota; kingdom Metazoa; phylum Arthropoda; class Insecta; order Coleoptera; family Staphylinidae; genus Ontholestes; species Ontholestes murinus. The sequence continues at coordinate 862,292 of OZ018389.1, read as the reverse complement.
TATAGGCAACTATATATGCAAAGATTGTTACTACTATTATAATCAAAAGTAACTTATTAGAAGAAACTATTCCATGGGGTTTAACATTAATTTTAATTAAACAAGTGCGCAAAAATTAATTGAATAGAACCGCGACATATACAGGGTTATTCACGCTATACGGCACGGAATATTGTGGCCAAAATACGTGACTTTCAAAAAGTTTCACTTTGGGGATATATGGGGGTCTATTATGGCTACTTTTTAAAATTACTTTCATAATATACAGGGTGTCCCAAAAACCCTAAAAGTATCAAAGTTGTGTTTTTTTTAATGAAACACCCTGTATTTTATTGCATTTTTGGATCCTTCGATAAAAATAAGTGTGTGTTTAAGAAGGTTTTTATTACATAAACCTTAAGGTTTTTGAAATAATTTGAATTTTGTAAAAATGTAACCTAATTTTCATGTTTCAAATACTTAAAAAATAATTAAGTTATGCATACCAAATTTACACTGAAATGTAATAATAGATCATATTTTATTTTCCAAGTATAATAAACTTGACATCTTATGCCGCGTGTAAAAAAATTGGAATTAAACAAATGAGAACTTTAAATGGCTATAACTTCATTTATTTAAATGGAACGCTATATTTATTAATTTATCAGCAAATGCACGTTTTAATTACCTTTCGAATGGTATTTAAATCTTAACTGTTAAGTCTTCTCGTTTTTGCAGAAAACGCCAAAATATTGTTTATTGCACCGTTTTAGTACTTTTTAAGTAAAACATTTTATGTATCTAGTTTTCTATGGTATTTAAAAACGTCAGATAATTAATTTAGTCTGTCATTTTAGTTTAAAAAGCCTATCTTTTGTTATAGTTGTCTTATTTTGCATGTTTATGTTAGATCGTTAGTAATCGTTATTGTTTGAACATCGCTGTTGTATTTTTTGGTAAAAAATGAAGATTTACTCAAAAGAAGGAGTTATTGACATTATTTTTATGCTTGGAGAATGTCATCAAAATTGTTTATTGGCTTGTTGAGTTTATACTTAAAGGTTTCCCGAAAGAAATCATCCTAAGCCAGCCATTTTTGAGAGACTATTAAACCAGTTTAAAGAAATTGGAAGTGTCAGTTATAAAAAACCTTAGCATAAGAAAATCTGTGTAAATTTTCATTTTTTACTATGACATACAACAACCATGTTCAAACAATAACGATTACTAACGATCTAACACAAAAACTCAAAATAACACAACTATAACAAAAGACATCCTTATTAAACTAAAGTAACAGACTAAATTAATTATCTGACGTTTTTAAATACCATAGAAAACTAGATACATTAAATTTTTTACTTTAAAAGTACTAAAACGGTGCAATAAACAATATTTTGGCGTTTTCTGTAAAAACGAGAAGACTTAACACTTGAGATTTAAATACCATTCGATAGGTAATTAAAACGTGTATTTGCTGATAGATTAATAAATATAGCGTTCCATTTAAATAAATGAAGTTATAGCCATTTAAAGTTCTCATTTGTTTAATTCCAATTTTTTTACACGCGGCATAAGATGTCAAGTTTATTATACTTGGAAAATAAAATATGATCTATTATTACATTTCAGTGTAAATTTGGTATGCATAACTTAATTATTTTTTAAGTATTTGAAACATGAAAATTAGGTTACATTTTTACAAAATTCAAATTATTTCAAAAACCTTAAGGTTTATGTAATAAAAACCTTCTTAAACAAACACTTATTTTTATCGAAGGATCCAAAAATGCAATAAAATACAGGGTGTTTCATTAAAAAAACACAACTTTGATACTTTTAGGGTTTTTGGGACACCCTGTATATTATGAAAATAATTTTAAAAAGTAGCCCTAATAGACCCCCATATATCCCCAAAGTGAAACTTTTTGAAAGTCACGTATTTTGGCCACAATATTCCGTGCCGTATAGCGTGAATAACCCTGTATACAGAGCCATATTTGATGCCTTATGCTTTGTATTTCCTAAAAAAATACGATTGTTAATCGATGATACATTGAATTACCTATTTATTTTTATTTATTGAAAATTGATCATGTTTTTATCATTGTTTATTTATAGGTACGTATGGTAAGAGCCTCACCAGATGGCACCATGTTAGCTAGTTGTTCCAACGATCAAACGGTCCGTGTATGGCTGGTATCCAACAAAGAGTGCCGACAAGATCTGCGCGGGCACGATCACGTGGTGGAGTGCATCGCATGGGCGCCGGACAGCGCCTCGCACTCGATCAACGAGGGGGCCGGCGCCGATAATCGAAAGGGCGCCCACGAGGGGCCCTTCCTCGCTTCGGGATCTAGAGATAAGAACATCAGGTATTAATAAATAACAATAAACAAAACAAAACAAAAACTTTAATAGTGGCTAGAATTAAAAATATCGATTGATTATTGTTTTTACTGAATATCCTTATATTGCCAATTAAATTTTTACCTAGTTTGTTATATAAGGATTATCATCATATGAGGTTACACACTTGTCCAATAGATGGCGCTAGCAATCCTCCTTAGATGGTGCTAGTTTATTTATGTGTGAGATAAAAAATTGGCTGTACCATCGTTCTAGTAGGACCCACGTGATAAGAGCATAACTCTACTGATACAGCTGTGTGTTTAGAGATTTCTTTACGTAATAATATCTCATCGTGTCTAAAAAAACAACAACAGCACAAAATACGTTAAGTTGCACTTAATGCTATTTTAATCATTTGACGGCAGCTAATAGTCATTATTAGTGTTTTAGTTTAATGTTTATCATAAATTATCTTATTTAGTAATGGTCAAAAGTTGAGCACTATTAACCCAAGCCCCTCTGGCAGGGCTAATAGGACTAATCAAAGAGGCAAAGCTAGAGCTGATCATCTGAGATAAGTGGGGGATCTAGAATAGATCTGAAAAGGTCGCGGTGGAACAGGCGCTGGTGCCACCCACATTACATATATTTATCCCGGACATATAATTTATTCTATTATCCCATTCTATTGTGTGGGGTTGTGGTTGTGTTAAATAATAATTACCAATGGGTAATAAAAATGTCAGCGCTCCTTCCCTGGCACGCACTGTACTCTTCGGCCGAATCAGGAGAAACCAGACATTCTAGTAACGTTCGCAACTATTCTTATGATAAATTAGTAGGGCTTGCGTGACGAGGACGATACTTTAAAGCATCAAGCTCATTTACACACACAAACAATACGTTGGTAGAGCCACATGACAGATACAAATACATTTATTTACCTATTACTTAACTGTCACTAGTTATACATCATAGATGGCGCTAGTGGCGCTCCCTAGATGTCGCTAGTTACGCCTTCTATTTCCATACATCGATAGATTATAATATCGATTAAATTTGCTTTCTAATTTATAGGATATGGGACGTCGGAGCCGGTGTCTGCCTGATCACGTTAATCGGCCACGACAATTGGATCCGCGGCTGCGTGTTCCATCCCGGCGGCAAGTTCCTCGTGTCCGCGAGCGATGACAAGACGCTCCGTGTATGGGACTTGCACAACAAGCGCTGCATGAAGACCATAGACGCTCATAAACACTTTTGCACTTCAGTTGGTAAGAAATCCAACTCATACTCGATATTTTTGTTAATTCATTAGATTTTATATCTAAAATAAATTTAAATTTACTATTCGTATCAGCAAGATCTTGAGCCAGTTATTGTCCCACACTAAATAATTGGTGTGGTTCTCTTGCAAGAACAATTGCAAAAAATTTTGGTATATATTATTCTCATATGTACCGTACAGCTATTTTTGCGACATTCATTCATATCGTCTATAATTATCAACCAGTTAAGGTTGTGAGAGATGTGAATTTGTGTCGGTATAAACAACAACAAATAAAATAATTGATTATTTTTTAGAAATGAAACACACTTATAACTTTGTTTGTATAACACGAAAAGTTATAAGTGTGTTTCATTTCTGTTCAACATGTAACGGGTGTCCAACAATTATTGCAGTCCCGGGTGGCGTTGGAATCAAAAACGTAGGTCGATTCTTACTTGTGCCAAATAAATGAACTGACATTTTAATTGTCAAACATAACCTAAATGTGCATTTAAACAATACTTTAAATACACTTTTAGGTTATGTTTGACAATTAAAATGTCAGTTCATTTATTTGGCACATGTAATAATCGACCTACGTTTTTGATTCCAACGCCACCCGGGACCGTAATAATTGTTGGACACCCGTTATAACGAAGTAGAAGCCTTCAATATCAACAGAATTATGATTTATTTAAATTTTTTGAAAGTAAACGTGGAAATAATTAATAATAAAAATTTTACCATAAATATTATGTGAATTACATTAATAATTTGTATAATCAAACCGAAATTTTATATGAAACATACTAAATTAATTTATTAACTATGATGTGTTTATATTCAATCCTCAATTAAATATGAATTAATTCAATAGAGTTATTTGTAGTTAATTCTCTTCACGTACTCGATTATATAATCAGAAATATTTGTAGTTAATTGAATTAATTAAAAAAAAGTAGATTATTTGTTGATATTTAAGACTTCTCCTTTGTAGATTTTGAAATAGTTATACAAACAAAGTAGCTACGTAGCCAATTAATTATTTTTTAGTAATTATTGAAGTAGTTAAACAATTAGTAGCGCCATCTATTATCTCTGTTGTGCACTTTACTTACAGAAATATTTTTTCAGATTTCCACAAGTCACATCCGTTTGTAATTTCCGGCAGTGTAGATCAGTCAGTGAAAGTTTGGGAGTGCCGCTAATAAGGGCGAGGAACAGTCGTGCATAGTTCGTAGCGTTTAATGGAATGGATACACCGATCCTGTAAAAAAAAACACACACACACACACACACAAAAATACACTTGGACACAACAACGTACCGGCACCTAAATATTTTCACTCTCCTCACCCGGCATGAAACATACTGATACATAAAATATATATAGGCAACTCGATGAAGGCGCGAGGACGAAGAAAGGTGGACCCGCGCGTCGTTGTGTCCAGTGGCTTGAAGTGTTGTCGTTAAGAAAGAAAAAATGGTTTATTTAATTGAATATGTTTTATATGACTTATTTATATTTAGTTTTGTCAGATTCTAATTTTAAAAGTGAAAATAATTTTAAGTTTTTAATCGCAATATGATTGTGTTGTATATTTCTGGATCAGTAGTTTTCTCGTCGGTATATTGCGGTTTCTTTTTTATATAACAATATATACTGATATTTATATATGAAATATTTAATTATAGGAAACACGTAAATTTCAAATATAACATATTATTAAATTTCGTGAGGGTGAGCCGCGCGCTCGCGGTTACGAAATGCGAATTGCTCTTCAATCTATTTAAGTAATTTATTAAAAAAAAAAAAGTGTAAAACTGTAGCTTAATCGATGTAGAACGCCTGTTTGTGTAGCACCGCTCCGCGCTAGATTTAACGGTTACAAAATGTCTAGAATGAGAGCTCAACTATTAACAATAGCAAATCCATTATAGTTCTTTTTACGCCCGAAGACTTGTGATGTGGGAAACAGTTCGTCCTTGTTTTAAAGATGAAAAAAAAATTACTCTAATGTTAAGATAATCTATATTTAAAGAAAAAAAAATATTGGTGATATGGAATGGGCAGGCTTGAGATGTAAGTGGACACTGTATTTTATAGTTATATATCTCCTCCGGTGGATTGTGTTTCACTGGTGGGGCATATTTTCCCAGTTATTAAGACCGCCTCCAATTTATTTTTGTATAGTAGTTATCTCAGTGGTATAAATATAACGCTTTAACATGTTCTCGGTCCATTGTCACAAAATATACAGAGGCTTTAAATTGTTGTTAGTGTTGTATTGTATACGCGCGTATTTGTACTGACACGTTTATCTTGCGAGAATGGACTGCTTTTAACCGTAACTCTTTTTTCCTTTAGAACTGAACTAATGTATGATTTTATGTAGTAAAATGCTTACAGTTAGTACAAATTACAGACATAACATACATAGAGGGGAATTTCTAAAGGGAATTCGTCCACTTAGTCTTGCCGGTATTTATATATTATACACTTTCGCTAATTTAATACTCAGCGGTGATACTAAATGGATCGATTCCCACCATCCAGCTTGGTTGTTTATTTCTCTTCTCTCGCACGACGGTAACGACGGTGATGAGGACGACGGACGATGATTGATGATGATAGTGGATGGAATGGGCGATATGGTGGTGATACGCGTCGCCTTTCGCACCGATTGGTTTCCGTTGGTTTGTCGATTGGCTCGTTATTTGCGAAAATAATGCACAGCACAATATATTTTATTTGAAATTTTCATTTGTTCCATGTTATTATACTAATGTTTAGCAGAAGAAACATGTTAATATTCTCTTGTGTATATAAAATATATTATATCTCCCTTAAAAAAAAAAAACAAACAAACAACTTCATTTAATTGCATTAATAAACTTAAAAATGTATTTATTGACATGCAATTATTTTTTTTCCTTTCAAAAATTTAAAAAATTAAAAACAATTTTTACATTTAAATTTTGATATCAAAAAAAAAGTCTTTAAAAAAGTTAGTAAAGACTGCGCGTCGACAGTGGAATAAATGATTTATTGATTATTAATTAATTCAATTATATGAAATAATGATGACAATATTCATTAGTGATTTTTGTGAATTGTGTGATTAATTGTTCGGACTCTGTTTTAGTAAGTACTATACACAAGGTAAGATAAATTTCAAACCTTTACTCACTTTTATAATTAATTTTATAATATCATTGCCACATTCTACCTCATTATCCAATAAGAAATCGTGTTGACTCATCGACAGTTATTAATTCCATAGAAAGAATCTAATGATAATATTTATCTGAACATAACACTTTGTTTGTAACAATAAACCGATACTGATCTGATTTAGGAGGGGGCATGGATTGATAGTGTTAAGTTTAATTTAGTGTTAGTAATGATATATTATGTATAATAATTAATAATCTTAAACTTACCGATAGAAAATTGTTGAATTTAATAACGTTTTATTAACGTAATCGAGAAGAACAAAATCCGTTTGTCATCGTTGAATGTTTCTCCCTCTGTACTCACCGGTGATTGGTTTGTTTAAGTTTCCCGCTTAAAAATTGTATGCTTATTGGTTGTTGCAAAATTCTTCAAATGATCATGTGTGCCGTGGAGGGAAAATAAAAGCGAAGCCGCAACGACTTCATTTTGCGTTGTGCATTAGTCGTCGTCATGAGTGACTTACGCTTGCAGAAACGTTTAGCCGCCTCTATCAAGCGCTGCGGTAAGAAGAAAATATGGATGGACCCCAACGAGTGTTTCGCCATCGCCGAGGTGAACACGCGCCAGGGCGTCAGGCGTCTTCTCAACAACGGCATCCTCATCAGACAGCCGACCGTGATTCACTCCAAGTATCGCGTCAGGAAGAACAACGAGGCGCGCGCCAAGGGCCGTCACAGCGGTTTCGGCAAGCGCAAAGGGACGGCGGCCGCGCGCACCCCCAGGAAGGCGCTCTGGCTCACCAGGATGAGAGTGCTGCGCCGCTTCCTGAAGCGCTACCGCGCCGCTAAGAAGATCGACAGGCACTTTTACAGCAGCCTCTACTTGAAAGTCAAGGGGAACCATTTCAAGAACAAGCGGGTGATGATGGAGTACATTTTTAAGAAGAAGGCGAGCATGGCTCGGGCCAAATTGCTGGCGGATCAAACCGAGGCGCACAGGGTTAAAGCGAGGGCGGCCAGGCTGCGCAGACAAATGAGGATCTTGGCGAAGAAGAAGGAAGTCGTCGTCGAGGAGGTCGAGGGTACCGGGGCAGAGGCCGGCGACGTCATCCCAGAGGATATGACAAACGTCACCAGTAAGAAGAAAAAGAACAACAAGTAAATATTTGTTTAAGTATTTATTTATTTTTCTTGCAATAAAAAGTATTTCGATTTAATACTGCAATTTTTTTTATTCATACAAACAATAATGTAATAGTTGAGAAAAATTCATATAATTTTAAAACAGAAAAAATAATAATCTAATTTAACAAAATACTACTTGTAAATGAGACTTGTATTGTTCCATAATTAATTTTTCAGTTTCCTGACATGTTTCGAATTAAGGAACAAAACAAGTCTTTCATTTACAAATCCACCCCTGCGATTATGTTCGATCAAGAATGTAGCAGCGAAAGTATTAACTTTAAAATACTACGACTTGGTAATTATCAAAAATGTTCAAGTCGAACACTACAATACTAGCATTTTCAGGCGAAAATTCTCAACCATAAAATAGATTAATTATATTCTCAATGTTACAAACTTCTACTAAATTAAACATGTTGAATAGCAATAAATACTTAAGATAAATAAATTAAGTACTATAAGTGTGCAATTACCAAAATAGTGGTTTATGTAAATACGATGAAGAAATACACTTAGTATTATCAAATTTTGTTAAGAAAATCACTCATGTTCCAAATTTTAATTTTTAGTCGCCTGGCAGGGATTTCGACTGAATAAAAAATAATAATATGCAACATAACGTTGCCTTTCTTTAACATGGTTTCATCCAATGTGCAGTTTAAGTATAAAAAACCAAAAACAACTGTTTTGCTTCAGTGCAAAAAAATTATCTGAATATTAGGTTGTTAATCGACAAGATATTTACTATTATTATGAAATTATTATCTCGGCAGAACAAATAGAAGTATTCGCCTTATAAATTGTTGGAAGTCTTCATCGTTACAATAGGCTGTTGGTATTTTTAAACCTGTTGAACAAAAAGAAACATTAGTATTCAAGTAACTAAATGTTAATAATTTTTCAAATATAGTCAATTTGAACTAACGTCTTAGTCGAATTATTACTTGTAGTTAAATCAACAATTATATTTCACCAAGTGATAGATGAGCAATAGCAATCAATGGATTATATAGATAACACTGTTGTTTCTTCACATTTTATTATACATTTCTAATGCTAGGCTATCAATAACAACAAATACACGAATACAACAGTGATATTTATATTGATTATACTCTTCATGAAATCCAAACACAATCAACAATAAATTGTAAACAGTAGATAATAATGTTTTTAATTAAACATTTACTCCTGCGATGGATAAAATATATACAGTGTGGAAAAGTCAAATGGAATAAATTCATTATTTCGGTTACTGTACATATTTATAGAAAATTCCCTAACACGTCAAATTTAAATCATAAATTGACATCGAAACTAGATTTCTGATTTGTCTATAATGTGCATTAATTCCCCATATTTTATTATATTTTCGTGTTTTTTCTAATTATTAGTTAATTTTATATATTTTTCTTGTTTTTAGACCTAATAATTTCTTTTTCCTCTGCCATACACATATATCTCTCCTATTATGTTCCTTATTTTCATCTCATATTATACAATTCTATCTTTTTTTTCATAATATCTCCCCATCGGCTTATATTTACAGGGAAAAAAATAGATCGTTATAAAGGAAGACGTTTAGACCAAAATCAAATATTTAAGGATGAATGACGCACAATGCATGCTTTTTTCCCAATTCTACAAACTAAAACTACAAACTATACATTTTGTTAAGGTAGTTCAAGAGTACTCTAGGATAATATATAGTTTGTTGAGGCAGGTGAAGAGTATGTAGAATCAATGCATAATTTATTGGGATAGGTTAAGAGTACGCTACTTGACCATAATACATCATTTATTGAGATAGGTCACTTGTACGCTACATGCAAATAAATTATGCATTGACTCTACATACTCTTGACCTGCCCCAACAAACTATACATTATCTTAGAGTATTCTTGAACTACCCTAAAAAATATATAGATAGTCCTAGTGTACTTTTGACCTACCGCAATATCCTACGATCGTACAATTGCTATTGTCTTAATTGCGTTATTTACACTTTAAAACGTATATATTGCATTATGTCCCTTATATTTTTCATCAAAAATATATTTTACGTTTAATTTCATCCCTTATTTATATTGTATTTCGTGATAAAAAGTTACCAACCACTTATACAATTGAGTATAGTCAATTGTTTTAAGTTTCCGCGGCGAAATCCTTTCTGGTCTTCAGTATGGAAATCCCGTCTAGCGTGGGGCCGAGCTGCTCGTACTGCTCGGTGGCCAGTTCCGCCCTCTCCCCGGCCCCGAGTAACACCGGCGTAGTGTGCATGTGAATCCCGGCTATGGTCTTCGGCGTGCCGGCCTTTCCCACCACGTCCACCGCCTGGCCAACTCTCACCGGCACCGAAATATGCTGGAGATTCTCGTCGAGGGTCAACAGCCAGCGCGGTTGCATCGCGGCCGCCAGCGAGAACAGTAGGTGGTGGCTGCGGCCCAAAATTAAAGCGTGCGGATCCAACAGGGCTACCAGTGGTATTAACAATCCTAAAATACAGATGAGAACAAAATTATTTTCATATTATTTAGTGTAAATTGAATAATAATGATCCTTCTTTCTTTTTCAACCTGCATTCTGTCATCTTTTTCCATATTTCTGTTCCTCTGTGAAAGTAGTGACTTCTAATACTTTGAAATTTGATGTTGATAACAGTGCCCTCTATAAAGCATGTTTGCAAGCTTACAATAGCAGTCCACTTAATCAGTATTCTATGAAAACATTTCCTTTATCTATGCAGAAACCTTTGGCAGAATGAAAGTTTGTTCAATAATGAATTATTAACCATAAATATACAACAGATTCAATTCTGTCAACGTTTTCGATTAGATCTTCGTTTCCATAAAACTCTGACAGATGATTATTATCAAACAAACCTTGAATTTTATAAATGATTGTAAAATCTAGTCACAAATAAAGATTAAAAGTGTGTGATATATATAAAAAAGGTATTTACAATCAATTATATAATAATGTATCCCAAAATAGAGGCCTCCACAATTATTTTTAATCTAGGAAATGATTCCGTTAAATGCTAACAGAGGGCGTGTTAAAAGAACTGCTGGAATAGGTTTTTATTTACCTAAGGAAGCCACGGCGTTGTGAAACAATTGTAGCAACATCTCTTATAAATATTATCATTTAGAACGTTACTTCACATTTTGTTAACGACTTACCAGCTATAGAACAGTAATCCACCAATAATCTATCCGTGTGCAAAGGGCTTAGCGTCATTGTGCCTTTCCCTAAATGGGTGAGCCCTTGTGCCAATCTGACCATAAACAGTTCCGGTGCGTTTCTCGCATGGTACACGGCCAATTGTCGCAGTGTGGCCGCCAATCGTGCATTGTTAGTTCCGGCACCGACGATTCCGAGCGCAAAGATGGCGTTGCAAGCGACCTTATCGTCCGAATCGTGCGAGTACTTCGTGAGCACGTCGATGATGGGTAGATGCGGGCGGGACACGGAGTTGATGGCGATTGCTAAGGGTACCGCTCGTCGTACCGCAGGGTCACCGTACCTGCCCACGCTGCCCAGAATGCGCGAGCACATCTCCGAGCCCATGTCTTCTCCTATGGATACACAACCTAAACCTATAGAAAAAATGACATTAATAATGAGAAAAATTAATTTCTAAAAGTTTACATGAATATAATGTAAAAACTCCAGCTAACAGAAATATAGAAAAACGTTCTCGTTTAAATACAAGTTTTAATAGTGTTGTAAATTAGGATTAGGGGTTAAAAAAATCGAAGCAAAATAATACCTAAAACTGGTATAGCTTGTGCCAAACCAGGATCGATCTCGTTTTTCTTCCGGTCCTTGTCTTTTCCATCGTCTTTGCCTTTAGTTTTATCCGCAGCATCGTTTCGTAGTTCATCCTTAGATATGGTGACTCTGTCGCCTATATTCCCCAACATTTCTTGGATTATGAAAACATCTCCTGTTCCTAAAATTAAAAAAAAAACGACAAAATGACATAAACAGAGTTTAAGATTTATCTGTATGAAAATTCATTTATTTTAATATTTCTTTACCTGCATAAGCACAAAGATGAAGCAAACTCTTGTAGATAGCGTTGTACGGTTCGTCGAAAACTTCAATAGCTTCACAGGTGGCATCTATGGCGTCGCGCCTACCCAAATAGAGAAATCCCAAGCCGAGGACTGCCAGAGTCATGTGCGGAGACTTCAGGATATCGTCCTCCCTCCAATCGACGAGTTTGGTGAGTATGGCGTTCGTCACTTCTGCGTTGCAAGTGTTTACACAGACCAAACCTATACAATTTTAGCTTTTATAAACTCTACATTCATTAATAATACATATAAAATCTTTTTAGGTTATATTAACAGTCTGATTTGAGGTAGGTGAAAATTACGCTACGTTTTACCTGCTGCTAAGCAAGCGCTAGAAAAATGTTCAGGTGTAATGGCCGCGTCGATCACGGTGATCAGTAACGAGGCGACGTCGTCTCTGTCGGTTCCAATGTAGGCCAGACCTAATCCCAAAACGGCACTATTCCTTATCGGCATGCTTTTATCGTTGAGGTATTCAGCTAAGAGTGCCAACGCCGGATCACACTCGTTCCTCACCCTGCAGTTCACCAATCCCAAAGCAAATAAGGCTCCAGCTTTAATCTAAAAATGAAGAAATAAAATTATTTATAAGGTAAAGTCTTATTCACAACAATAAAATAATTTAAGTTTAACTTTAATATAGAAATATTTTCAAGCAATATTTCAATACTTGTTGTTTTATTTTCTTTTCAGACTATCAATTATATTTATTTTATCTCATTTTTCTCTTACCATTTCATCAGTTGAATACAGATACTTATCAATCGGCGTAAGACCACCGTCGACATCCCACAGATGGATCAAACCCAAAGAGGCGGTGGCGCTCAGCATGCCGTTCTCCTTGTTCCTGTAAATCCAGCGATTGCCAGCCTCGCCGGTCAGCAATTTGTCGACGCCGAATCCCGCGTTGATGAATCCGTTCACGAAGGACGATGCCAAATTTTGTCGCGCGCTGTCGATGTTATCGCCGAGGATGGAGGCACGCAGGGGTGTCTGCTCCAGCCAAACTTTGTAGACGTCCTCCGGTGTTTTTGGTTCCATTATATCAAGCTAATACACACGAGTAAGCAATCACATTACTCCAGTATATCGATTATTAATTTTCAACAATATACAAACCTCACGTGCCAGTGTTAAATAATAAGAACTGAGATTGGAGTTGTTCATAATGTTTACAATTTCATCTCTATCTGGGAGTTCATCATCAATGTTTACGTTCTGCAACTGTCTGCCAGCGATGAAAGCTAATTGTCTTAAGATAATCCTAAAAATGTAATAAAATGTATTAATGAAAAAATGGTTACAACGATTGATTCACTATGTTTTAACCAAAAATTCACATAGTAATAAATAATTAATATTAAGATTTGTCAAAAAGTTGAAGCCACCACCGTAAAAATTAAAATTTATTTTTAATATTAATATTAATTATATAATATTTAACTTAATTTATTTATACTCACTCATCTTCGCAATCGTGAAAAATACTGTTGAGCAACTCCTTGTCGTTGATGTGTATGGCGATGATGGCGGCGCGAATCCACTCCCCGTACTTGATGTACTGCTCGGCGCACAGCTTGTAAATCTTCTCGCATTCCACCTCGTCGACGTACTTGGTGCACGACTGCAGGTACACGCAGACGCGCTGGTAGATGCCGGCGTCGAGGTACTGCGCCAGAAGGTCGAGCCGGTCGATCTCCATGAGGAAATCGCACGCCTGAATTTCGGCGTGGTGGCCGCAATCGAACTTTATGCAATCGTCGATGAGCTTCTCCAGCTTGGACTCCGACTTCTGGCAGCGTAACAGCTGCTCGATGATCTGCGACTCTATGTGGTGGACGTACTCGTGGCCCCAATCGCCAATATTCTCCATTGTGCCTAAAAAAATAATATTACATCAAATTAAAATTTGGAATTGTTTAAATAATTATTAAATCTAATACTTTCCAAGCTACATATTCTTGATGGAACAAAAATTTAATAGGTTTGTTTGGATTAATGCACTTGTTGTGTTCCATGTTTTTATTTACAGTTTCCTGACATATGTTTCGAATTTCACAATTCATTTTCAAAGGAGGAGTTGAGTTACAACTTATACTCCTTTGAAAATGAATTGTGAAATTCGAAACATATGTCAGGAAACTGTAAATAAAAACATGGAACACAACAAGTGCATTAATACAAACAAACCTATTAAATAATTATTATTTATTTTCTCGTTACTCAAGTTTTTTCATCAACGTTCAAATTTCATCGATTGGCAATTGTTTTCTGGAGAGGTGGCATTCAATTGTTTTAACTTGTTCCTCAAATTATTTCCACATATTTTTACAAATATTCAACAATTTCAACTATTTCACTTGTTGATAATTAAAAATGCTTTTTTCTTAAATAATTTTCAATTAATTCCGGTCTATATTATGGATTACCACGTTAGTAACGGTCGCAACCATCATCATGATTAATTTTCAGCTTGGATTCGTTAATTTTCAATTGTTTTTAACTTTAATTTTCAATCATTTTTAATTATTTTCGTTTTTATCGATTTTCAATTGTTTCAATATTTACAAACGTCCAACAATTTCAACTGTTTCAATTTTTTGTTGTATTGCGCTGTTTTTTTTTTCATAAATAATTTTCATTTGTTTGCATTCATCAAATTCCTTTGTTTGAAATTTTTAAATGCAAGTAATTTAAATTTGTTTACTGTCGTGACATTCAATTGTTTTAGCGCTTTGTTTTCAATCTCAACTGTTTTAACGTTAGTCTTTTAGATATTGTTATAATCGCAGCATTAAACTATAATAAACTCAATATTAACGTAACCTCATAGAAACTTGATTATAACTTATTCTAGCGTACTCTTGACCTACCCCAACAGACAATGCAATGACCTCTCGTACTCCTGACCTGCCTCAACGTCTAGACTGTTGAGGTAGGTCAAGAGTACGCTGGAGTTTAAGCGTTAAATAAATTGAAAAAAAATGACAGCTTAAAGTATTTGAATTTTTACCCAAAAAAAACAATTGATAAATTTCTGAAAGCAATTTTAAAAATTCCCTACAAACAGTTGACTGATAAACATTTGGAGTTTGATTTAAATAAATATTTGATTGTAGGAATCCATTGGTGCAAAAATTTCCATAATATGATGATTATTTTGGAGGTTATCGTGAAAAAATTGAAAAACATTTGAAGTTAAAATTTTAGATTTTTACTTGATTTAAATAAATTTGATTGTAGGAATCCATTTTTGCTAAAAAATTTTATAATATTAAGATTATTTTGGAAGTTATGGTGGAAAAACTGAAAAACAATTGAAGTACGAATTTTAGATTTTTATTTGATTTAAATAAATTTGACTGTAGGAATCCTTTGGTACAAAAATTTCCCTAATCTGATGATTATTTAGGAAGTTATCGTGGAAAAACTGAAAAACAATTGAAATTCGAATTTTATATCTTCACTTGATTTAAATAAATTTGATTGTAGGAATCCATTGGAGTAAAAATTTCCATAATCTGATAATGATTTTAGAAGTTATCGTGGAAAAATTGAAAAACAATTGAAGTTCGAATTTTAGATTTTAACTTGTTTTAAATAAATTTGATTGTAGAAATCCATTGGTGCAAAAATTTCTATAATCTGATGATTATTTTGTAAGTTATCGTGGAAAAACTGAAAAACAATTGAAATTCGAAAATATATTTTTACTCGATTTAAATGGATTTGACTGTAGGAATCCGTTGGTGTAAAAATTTCTATAATCTGATGATTATTTTGGAAGCTATCGTGGAAAAACTAAAAATTGAACAAACAATTGAAGTTCGTATTTTATATTTTACTTGATTTAAATAAATTTGATTGTAGGAATCCATTGGTGCAAGAATTCCCTTAATCTGATGATTATTTTGAAAGTTAACGTGGAAAAACTGAAAAACAATTGAAGTTCGAATTTTATATTTTTACTTGATTTAAATAAATTTGATTGTAGAAATCCACTGGTGCAAGAAATTTCATAATCGAATAATGATTTTGGAAGTTATCGTGGAAAAACAGAAAAACAATTGAAGTACGAATTTTAGATTTTAACTTGATTTACATAAATTTGATTGTAGGAATCCATTGGTGCGAAAATTTCCATAATATGATGATTATTTTGGAATTTATCGTGTAAAAACTGAAAAACAATTGAAGTTCGAATTTTGGATTTTTACTTGATTAAATAAATTTGATTGTAGTAATCCACTGGTGCAAGAATTTCCATAATCTGATAATTATTTTTGAAGTTATTATGGAGAAACTAAAAAACAATTGAAGTACGAATTTTAGATTTTTATTTGATTTACATAAATTTGATTGTAGAAATCCATTGGTGCAAAAATTTCCTTAATATGATAATTAATTTGGAAGTTATGGTGGAAAAACAATTGAAATTCGAATTTTATAATATAATTCTATTGTTTATTTTTTTATTTCAACTGTTTTTAACGGTCAGTTTTTTTGTAAATGTCATTTGTCAGCTGATTTTCAATTGTTTTTTTAGTTCTTGGTAAAATTGAAACGTTTTTTTTAAGGAAAGAATAATTTTAACATTATTCTATTAGCAATATTTTTGCTTTAATATTAACACTGCTTTTTGAATCATTTTTTCTTATTTGAGAAATTTTTCTTTGTAATTAAACACATTTTAACTGGTTTTATGGAGTAAGTTTAAAAATGTTTTTTAGGAAAGTTTCAGCTGTATTTTAACAAAATTTCAATTGTTTCCTCATTCAGAAAATTTTCAACTGTTTGGATTAAAATTCAATTGGTTTCGTTTTTTTTTAATTCAACTGTTTTTGACTGTATTTTTCTTAGAAGGTGCCATTTGTTTAACTTATTTTCAATTGTTTATGTTTTATTCTACAACAATTTTTAAGTAAATAATTATTTTAACCTTTAGTAAATTTCATTTCTTTTAAATTAAATTTTAGGTTTTCTTTTTTAAACTATTCTTTTCCTCTTTAGGATTTTTTTCAGTGTTTTATTTTTATAAGATTCAATTATTTTTTAAAATATTTTTTTTTATTTCAACTGTTTTAAACTGTAATTTTCTTAATGAATATCTTTTTTTCAGCTCAGATTTTCATATTAATATTTTAGAAAAGAATAATTTTAACCTTTTTATCTCTGGTTAGTCAATTTAATTTTAATTATTTGAAAAATTGTTAAATTTAACATCTTGAAGAAATTTTGAATTATTTATTTTTTAAATTCCAAGTATACTAAGCAAATTTTATTTAGTTTTTATTTCTTATAAAGCAAGAAAGTTTTTAGCTAAATTAAAAAAAATCAAATGTTTTCGCTATATAAACGCTCCAAACTGTTATTTCTTAGCCAATTTTGTTTATTATCCACCCTACATGTGTATTTTTGCTTAAATTAAAAGAGTGTTTTTAGATGCGATATTTTTTGACCAAAAATAACACTTTCTACTTTTTTTATTTGTTGAAAATGGATCAAGAATTTGTGATTGAGGATAGGCAACCATGCGCACAACACGCGTACATAGGCAACCATATGTACATCAAGCGTATAAGGACAATCATACGAACGAAATGCATACATAGACACCCGAGTATACACCAATCTTATTTAGGCAACCGTATGTACACTATTTATTTATATCATAGTATAGTCTTTTCACATTTTTATTACGTCAAAAACGGATAAGTTTCTCGTATACAGGGTGAGTTTTTTTCGATGTTCTCTATGGGGATCTCGGAAACTATAAGAGATAGAGAAACGGTTAAATGGGGAAAGAAGTGTAGATTAACGAGACGAATAAAATTCCACTTTCAAATTTTTCAAAAAAGTCAAGGGTAACTAGATATTTTGAAAAAAGTAAAAAGTGTCAATTTTTTTTAAATCAATATATCTCGGTTATTATAACAGATAGAAAAAAACTGTAAAGGACAAAGTTTTAGATAATTTTATGTAGATTAATAAAAAATAATCAGAAAATTTTTATCGCCATTATTTTCCGAGATATGATGCAAACTTACATTTTTTTTTTTAATGGAAACCATAGTTGGCCATGGCCTCATTCAAAAGGTAATTTTTTTCTCTTTAATCCAATATCACATACGACATAGTTATTTCTAAAAATAAGTGAGTTATAGTCATTTTAAATTTTATTATAAATAAAAAATGGGTAGCCATGAAAAAGATGAAAGTAAAACAATTGCAGTTGTTTATAATAATAGCAATATTGTAATTATTAATTCTACAAAGTTAAATAAAAATGAAAAACCAGCATAAGAATAATATTTTTGTAATTATCAAATGGCCTTCTGTATGTGGTATAAACCCATTTGTCAAGAGGGTAATACGTTTCTTACAAAAATATTATGAACAGATGAATCGCGATTCACTAATTGTGGTATTTATAATCGCCACAATGATATAGATGAACTCAAGAGAATCCACGAGAAGTTTCACAGAGAAAACTACAAATTAAATTTGGGTTTAATCCATGGTGTGTTTGGATTAATAATTCTCGGTCCATATATTTTTGAAAGCTCACTAAGTGAAACTGATTACTTTCCATTTCTTCAGAAAACATTTGAAGATACGCTCGATTGTTTAAATTTATCATTAAAAGCAAGATTGAAATGGTTTCAATATGACAGTGCTTCACCTCATAACATGTTGGCTTTACAAATTATTTAAATGATGCTTTTCCTAATTCATAAGTGGGAAGAAATAAACCAATCCCAGGGCCACCTAGATCTCTCGATCTGCGCGTTTTAGAATTGTTTCTGCGGGGTTATGTAAAAAACAAAATATATGAAAAATCATATCAATCTGTGGAGGATCATAAACTAGTTGTTATTGAAACATTTAATTCAATTTACATGAGAATAATCAAAAAGCCATAAATTCAATTTTAAAAAGATATAATTTATGTCATAATAGTATTAATACTGGACTCTTTGACCATATTTTTTTAATATTAAAAATTCTCTCCCATTGATATATTGATAATTACAGAATTACTTTATGCAGTTGTTTCATTTTGATTTATCTCTGTAAAACTAATGATTACAATATTGCTGATATTATAAACAACTGCAATTGTTTTACTTTCATCTTTTTCATGGCTACTCATTTTTTATTTATAATAAAATTTAAAATGACTATAACTCACTCATTTTTAGAAATAACTATGTCGTATGCCATATTGGATTAAAGAGAAAAAAATTACCTTTTGAATGAGGTCACAGCCAACTATGGTTTCCATTAAAAAAAATGTAAGTTTGCGTCATATCTCGGAAAATAATAGCGATAAAAATTTTCTAATTATTTTTTATTAATCTGCATAAAATTATCTAAAACTTTGTCCTTTACAGTTTTTTTTCTATCTGTTATAATAACCGAGATATATTGATTTGAAAAAATTGACACTTTTTACTTTTTTCAAAATATCTAGTTACCCTTGACTTTTTTGAAAACTTTGAAAGTGGAATTTTATTCGTCTCGTAAATCTACACTTCTTTCATCATTTAACCGTTTCTCTATCTCTTATAGTTTCCGAGATCCCCATAGAGAACATCGAAAAAAACTCACCCTGTATAAATGGCAATTGACCGAGAATGGTTGATAAATTATATTCAAATAACAGTTACGGTCGAATAAAAACAAAATAGATGTCAAGTTAAAATATTATTAAAAGTAGAAATGGTGAATATGATTTTTAGCCTATAATCAAAGGAATTATAGTAATGATAATAATTACCCAACCATTATTGAGTATAAAGTTTTATACCTAAAACATAATTTTTAGTTTTTAAATTAAAAGAAAATACAAAGAGTTGTGATTGTTTTAAAACAAATGCGGGCGCAGAGTTTGGGTATGAAGATTTTTGTATATGTAGGGTGGGTGGGTGGCCACTATCACACCCTCCAATCATTAAAACATTAGCAAGGGTTTGATTGAATTAATTCATAACATTAATTAAAATTAATTGATAAATGATTACGTTTATATTAAAAACATTCATTACAAACTCTTGTTTATGTTAAATTGATTGAAGGGTGGGATGGTGACCACCCATCCTCTGTAAAAAAAATTGTCCCTGTCACTCTAAAGCGCTATTAATTTAATAATTATAAATCCTATTTTATATTTACCTGTTAGGCAATATTTCAAACTCTCCAACTGATTCTCGGGCGTCACTTCGGCGGGACACATCGCCAGCACGGAGATGATGTCCGAGCACCTTTTCTTCGCGTCGGAATTCGACATTTTCGCGTGGGCCTCCTTCAGTGTCTTGTAGTAGGGTGCCAGATACTTGAGCGGTTTCGGAACGGACGTCATCGAAGCCGTCGACGTCCTTATCAGAAACTTGAGCATGTCCAACGCCGGCGGAATTAGTTGCGCATCTTTACCCTGACGACGATTAAATTAATTATTCTCACAGTGGAATAAATAAGTGTATGAAACAATTAAATAATTCAATATTTTATAACTTGGAATTGAGACACAATAACTATATACTATAAATATAGTGGTAAAACAAAGTTATTGTGTCTCAACTACAAGTCATTCAAGATGTACCACGAAGTAATCGCCTCTACCATCAAATATTCAATGTTATATGTTAGAGAAAAAGCAGATATATAGCAATATGATTAAAATTAAAGCTTGTTTTGGGCCCGAAACGTCGCCCGTTTTGATTCATACCTATATTTTTTTACGTACGTTTTAAATTACTTTTTCTGATAAACACTATGAAAAAAATCATATACTATTATGGTGGTAAACATAAGTTAAAAATTTTAAATGTGATAAATAACGCCGAATTTTTGTTAGGTTAAGAACAAGTGCAAGTAATAACAGCAACTTACCGTAATCTTCTCGATTAAAGTTTTCAGCTCGTCCTGCAATTCCCTGTCCTCGTCCGGCTGAAAAAAACTACCCCGTTCAGCCACACTTTAAATTAACCATCACATACGTACCAATTCTTCGGGTTTAACAGGGGGGCTCACCACCTTCAGGGCCATAATGTTACGTGCGACTCGCACAACTTTACCGTGCACACGCCACTGACGCTCCCACGATTGTTTTCTCGTTTGTTTGTTTGTTTATCGCGGCACTTGCACACTTTTATCAGCGTCGCTCCGGCGAAAATTTCTGCAGCAATAATTTGAGTGAGTAAGCGGTAAACGGCGATGGATGCGCGCACGCTCAACGGCGGGAATGAGTGTGCAGTTCTTCGGATGTTGTGGGTAATTATATTTTTAATTAATAACTCGTAAACTTCTTACCTTATCGATTCCAGACGTTCGCACGAATTAATATGGTTATGTAAACAACATGATTTTGTTTCAAACAGTACTTGATTTTTTATTTATATTCAATTATTCATTACTCGGTAAATTAATTTTCTACAACGAACTAAAGGATTTTAATATATTTAGATAATTAAACTATAGTAATAAAGAGAAATATATTTCTTTAATTACTTAAAATTATATTGAAACACTAAAACTTCACAAACTGATTTTTATTCAATAGATGCACATTTCGAATACGATATACATTTAGTGAATAAAAATCAATTTATGAACTTATTTGTGATTACAACATTTTTCACCACAGGTTAAGTGAGAATTTAATTCATCGTATAATGAATTTTTCAATTCAGTGTAACTATGGATTACCACTTATTAACAATCACAATAATTCTCTTTATTATGAAGAAAATGTTAAGTATTTCAATAAATTTTTATACAATTACATTTCCTTCAACCGAAATATTTTTAAAATTGAAAATAAATTAAGGTACTGCGTAAAATACAACTAAATTAGTTTATAGTTATCCACACATAAGTAGTTTTATGAGCGTAATATTGATTAATAATCGATAAGGTAATAAACAACACGATCTTAATCCGTATAGTATATTACGATAAACATTTTTTTATTACAACAACAATAATAGATATATATATAATAATCGTACAACGTTCATAAATGCATATATTTAAGTATCCAATCGATTAAGCACCCTCCGTGAAACACCATTACGTGTAAGAAATGGAAGCCTAAATAAATATATTATATGCATAACGGCAATAATATTTACAGAAAATTGTACTCAAGGTAAATAACAAACGAGATAAATGGTGAACGCACATTTGTACTCATAATACACGTAACTCACAACAACAGACACCATCTATAATAACATTAAATACTGATGTAATTAACATTAAACATAATCAGAGGTAGTAATAATATGATACGAATACTTAAATAATTCAATTCTGGAAAAAAAAATATAATTTAATCGAGATTCCGATCAATGATAATCATTTTTAGTTACAAAAGGTTTTTTTTATCACTTATAGGGGAATATTCGGGGAACCATCCACCTGCTACCACCTTTCATCGTTAATGGCTGAAATTAGTAACACCCAACAACACCGATGATACACGTGTAGTAAGTAGTATAAAACGTATAGTGTAAAGTTACAGTCAGTTGCTCTTTAGCGGGGACGTGGTTACGTTAAGGTTGTTCCTCCGTTTGTTGACTAGAACGGCGGCTTGGTCCACCAGGGAGATGCGGATGGTGGCAGGGAGCTGTTCCCACGGTTCCCCGTCGACCTGCACCGGGGAGGTCGCTTTCAAGTGTATCTGCAAGTTAAATTTTTTAATCACAACTTAATTCTTTAAATTAGGATCACAAACAAGTTAAATTTGTTAATAACATTTTTATTAATTTGGTTGTTGAATTAAACATTTGGTATAACTATAAGTCATTCTCAAGGAGATATGTCTTATAGTCTTATATGTCATATCTCCTTGAGAATCACTTATAGTCGAAACTAGTCGGAGTAAAATAAATAACAAGTGAAATCATACCAACTGTTTAATTCAACAACCAAATTAATACAAAAATGTTTTACCATGGGTTAAGTGAGAAACTAATTCATCATATTGTTAATAACAACTTAATTTCTTCAATTAGGACCACAAAGTTTATTAAATCATAATCCTAATATTCATTACATAAAACAAAAATAAGTAATTTTCGCTACAATGGAAATATTCTCACCTCAACTGTTTTAGCCTGTCCGATACGGTGTGGCGTCGACAGACCGACCTGCAGCTGAGCTATATGGAATGATGAGTATATACCGAGGACTTCTAAAACACCGTCTTTGTAGGACTGAGCAGAGGTTTCACCGCTCATACCTAAAAAAAAAAATATGAAGAGAAATAAATCAAAACATATTTTTGTAAGTATTTAAATAATTCATTCCCTATAATTTTTAATATATTGTTAATCACATAGAGCAACTCTCTTAATGTTGTAATAATCGAAGACACAATAATTTCTAGTAATATTATCAATTAATAGGCAACATTCTTCAAAATGATTTTATTTTAAATAGACAACCATACATTATATGTAGGCAACCATATGTACAACACGCGTACATAGGCAACTATATGTACATCACGCGTATAAGGCAAATCGTACGTACATAGACAACCTTAGCAAATTAATTGGATATACTTAAAAACTATAAAATAAAGCACTAAAAACCTTTTGCCCCACAGCTTATTTGAAACAAAACAAAAAAATTTGTAATAAATAGAAAAAACACGAAAATATTTTCGTAAAATCTACAACAAATGAGTCTTATTAAGACTACAAGAACAAATCACTTTTGAAACAACAACTTCACTAGCTAATACTTCGACAGACATTGAATAATACAAAAGTAATTTGCGTGTTACAAAATAGCAAGGCTATCAAAGCAACACTAGTTTGAACGTATTTCTTTCTGTACAATGAACTAAAAATGATTGAATGTACGTTGTAAAGTTTTGTACTTATGTCCGAAATATATAATTGGTGTTTCGAATAAACTGCGCGAAAAAAGGTTTTTAGTATTTTATTTTATAATAATAGACAACCATATATACACCAATCATATTTAGGCAACCATATGTACACGATTTGTTTATTTATGCTTGGTAGAATATCATGGTATAGTTTATTACACATCTGTATTACATCAATAACGGATAAGTTTCTCGTATATAAAAAAACGCAGATCTTTTCTCGAGGAACACATTTAATCACACCGTTAAATAGAACAATACTTTTTAGCCCATGTTTTTCACTGGATTAATTATTAATGCCACAATACAACATATTTAAAAAAAACAGTTAAAGAAATATCAAATATCTTATAATTTTGCGATAATTGCACAAACGAAAACAAATGACTGCCGAAATAAATGATAACATATGACAAATATATAAATGACAGTTGACCGAGAACAGCTGATAAATTATATACAAATAACAGTTAAAAACACACAGATAATGGTCAGTAAAAAGAGATGCTTAATGGCAGATGATAAGTGTCAACTGTCGGATAGATGACAGATGCCAGCCTGATAGAAATAGATAATAGTTTGGCAGATAACTGACAGCAATGACAGCTGACAATTGGCTGAAAAAAAAATGACAAATAATAATTGACATACTATAAATGACAGATTGAGTCTCCTTTCTTCATAAAATGTATTGATCGCAAATGTACATTTCGGTCAATAAATTTCAAGTTTAGCCTAAAATAAACATATTATAGTTGATAGTATAGATGAAGGTTGACTAATGACAAGTAAGATTTAACAATCATTAGATAACAAATGGTAATGGATAATAGTCGGCCAATGATAATTGAGATATGACAGTCGATAATTGGCCAAAAACTAATTATAATTGACATTATAACGGTCATTATCAACTCTTCATCTATCAATTGTCATACATTACTTGTTTTTGGTCGATTATCAGCTGTTATTTGTCACATTTCCAACTATCAATTATTTAAAATCGATGGTCAAGTGTTTTCTTTTATTTGTGATAATCGGGCGAAAACAAGTGATGGTTAGCAGAAAGCCAATCATTAAGAATAGAAAAACAGTTGTGACCGTTAACCAAGAATGATCGCGATAGTTGACAAATGACAATAAACCAGATAGATGACAAGTGATAGATGGTTGGCAGTCTGCTAAAAAACAAAATATAGCTGTCGGATGACAAAATAGATTAAATTTGACAGATGACAAGTAATAGTTGACAGTCGGTTGAGAACAAACGAGAAGGCTTCCCAACAACAATAGCTAAAAATTGTAAATGACAGATGACAATCAGCTGAGAACAAATGATAGTTGATCGGCGCCAATTAATAAGTGTTGCCCAAAAACAAGTGATAGTTCACATAAACCAAGAAAAGTTAACAGATGATAATTGACGTCTGAGAGATGACAATCGGTTAAAACAAATGATAATTGAGAGTCGATCGATTAACATGTGACAGATGACAAATAACAGTTGATGATAGTCTAAAAACCAGATGATAGTTGACAATTAGTTAAAAATAACAGATGACAAGTAGCAATTGTCAGAACAGAAGTTTAATAATATAAACATTTGAACATCACTTGTAACAGATGACAGTAAACCAAAAATAGTTGATAGACAATAATAAGTGACATTTGCCAGATGACAAGAGACATTTGAGAGATGACAGCTGGTATGCAATCGAAAATTAATGAAAATTGACAGACGATAATCGATCAAGGACATACGTTAGATAACAATTGATTGTCGACTAAAAACAAGTGATTTTCGACAGGTGAGAATTAAATAATAACAGATTATAGTTAACAAATCACAAATAACAGTTGACAGTCGGTAGAGAACAAACGGTAATGAACAGATGCCAGTCTGACAACAAAAGATTCAATTCAGCAAATGACAGTTGACAATCGACCGACAACAATCGATAGTTTTTTTTTTACCCAAGAAAGTTGATCAAGAACAGATAATTATTGATAAAACATTTGCTCAAGTAATAGTTGACAGATGATAGTAAATCAAAAGAGGCGATAGATAATAAGTGATAATTGACAGATGACATTTTATAAGATGACAGTTGACATACTAACGAAAACGAATGGAAATTGGCAGATGATAATTGATCAAGAGCATATGATAAATAAATGATAGTTGACTAAAACAATTAAATAATAACAGACGATAAGTAACCGCTGACAATCGGTACAGAACAAATGACAAGTGATAAGTTGGTTGACACAGTCGGCCAATAACACGTCAGTTTACATAAGCCAGTTTTTACCAAAGACAATAAACAAATGACAGTAAACAAAGAGGAGTTGACAAGTGACAACAAATTGATAACAGTTGATAGTGGCTGAAATAGAATGATAAATGGCATACGTTAGTCGGCTACGAAAATGTGACATGTGATAAATAAAATTTTACTGTAATCTAAAAACAAATAGCAATTAGATGAAAATTGATGAAAGTTAACAGATGACAAGTAACAGTTGTCAATCGGTATAGAATAAATCATAATGGACAGATGCTAGTCCGTCAACAATATATTCAATTCAGCACGATGACTGATGACAAGTAACAATTGACAAGAACAGTTGATTAATGATAATTGCTTAATAGTTGGCCGTTGACGGTAAATCAAAAAATATTTGTTAGATAATAAGAAACAGTTGATAAATGACAAATGACAATTAAGAGATGACAGTTGACAATAGGTTAAAACGAATGATGATGAGATGAGATGAGAGTCACTCAATAACATATGACAAATTATAATTAACACGTGTAGTAGTCCATAAAAAATAGAAGACAGTTGACAGACGACAATCAGCTAAGCATAGAATGCAAGTAACATTTGACAGTCGTTAGATAACAAATGGTAATGGATAATAGTCGGCAAATGATAATTGAGAAAAGACAGTCGATAATTGGCCAAAAACTAATTATAATTGTTAATATCAACTCTTCATCTATCAATCGTCGACCATCACTTGTTTTTAATCGGCTATCAGATGTTACACATCACATTTCCAACAATCAATTATTTATTATTTTTAATCGATTGTCAATTGTAATTATATCTCATTTGAGACAATAGAGTGAAAACAAATGATAGTTGGCACATAGTCAAATCATCGAGAATAGAAAAATAGTTGACCGTTAACAAAAAAATGATAATAGTAATAGTTGACAATAAACCAGGAAAACTTGATAGATGACAAGTGACAATTGTTAATTAACGGTTGGCAGTCGGCTAAAAACAAAATATAGTCAATAACAATAAATCAGGAAGACTTTACATATGACAAGTGACAATTGTTAATTAACTGTTGGCTAAAAACAAAATATAGTCGACAGATGACAATAAAAATAGATTAAAGTTGAAGGACGGCGACTAATAGTTGACAGACAGTCGAGAGAACAAATGAGAAGCCTTCCCAAAAACAACAGATAAAAATTGTAGGTGACAGTTGACAATCAGCTGAAAACAAATGATAGTTGACCGGCGCCAATTAATAAAAAAGAAAAACAGCCAACTATTGTCCACACAAACCAAGAAAAGTTAATAGATGACAAGCGACGTTCAAGACATTGACAATAAGTTAAAACAAATGATAATTGGGAGTCGATCAAATAACATGTGATATGTAACAAATAACATGATGGTAATCCAAAAACCAGATGACAATTAGTTAAAAATAATAGATGACTAGTAGCAATTGTCAAAACAGATGATTAATAATATAAACATTCGCGTATCACTTGTGACAGATGACAGTAAACCAAAAAGAGTTGATAGATAATAAACGGCATTTGACAAATGACAAGTAACAGTTGGCATGCAATCGAAAATTAATGAAAATTGACAGATGATAATCGATCAAAGGACATTTGTTAAATAACAATTGACCGTCTTCTAAAAACAATTGATTTTCGACAGATGAGAATTAAATAATAACAGATGATATATAACAGTTGACAGCTGGTAGAGAACAAACGGTAATAAACGGACGCCAGTCTGACAACAATAAATTGAAGTCGGATAATAATTGATTAAAGCATTTGCACAAGTAACTGTTGACAGATAGATAGATGATAAGTGACAATTGACGCATAACAATTGATAGATGACAGTTGACATGCTAACGAAAACAATTGGAAATCGACAGATGATAATTAATCAAGAACAACAATTGACAGTCGACATAAAAACAGTTGATAGTTGACGGATGTTAATTAGATGATAGTCAATAGATGACAAGTAATAGTAGACAATCGGTACAGAAAAAATAACAAATGATAAGTAAAAAGCTGGTTGAGAGTCGGCGATAAACACGCCAGTTCACTAAGCCAGTTTTTAAATAAATGATCGATGATTAAAAAAGTTTCACAAGTAATAGTTAACACAAAAAAAATTGACCGTTGTCTAAAAACAAATGATAGTTGACGATTGACAATAAGACGGTTAATAAATGACAGTTGACAAATAACGAGTGACAATTGAGAGATGACAGTTGAAAAGGCATCATAATTGGGAGATGATATACGAACGTACGATAAAAAAATTATCAACAGTCGACTAAAAACAATGAGCAGATGACAATCGGATAGTGATAAACGATAGTTTAAACAGATGACAGTCGGTAGAGTACAAATGATAGATGTCAGGCCACCAATAATAAATTACAATTGAAAGATAACAAATGGCGAACGACAGTTGACAATCAGGGAAAAACGCATCACCTCACATAAACCAGTTTGACGAGAACGGATAATTGATGATTAAATGGCAATCAACTGTTGACAATGAGTCAAAAACAAACGATAGTTCACACAAGCTAGTTTGTCAGAAACAAATGATTGATGATAAAAACAGTTGCACCAATGACACTTAACAGATGTCAATGAAACAAGAAAAAGGAGTTGATAGATGACAATTGAGAGATAACAGTTGATAGTGGCGGCTGAAAAGGAAAACAAATGATAGTTGACAGATAATAATCAGACAAAAATAGATAATAGTTGTTAGATGACAAGTAACAGTTGTCATTCCGTTACCAAAAACAATAGATAAAATATTCCAGTTCCCTAATAATAAATAATAATTTATAAATGACAGATGACAAGTGACAATTGACAATCGGCCGAAAACAAACGATAGTTTACATGAGCCAGTTGATCAAGAACAGATGATTAATGATAAAAACATTTGAATAATAATTGAGAGATAACGACAAACCAAAAAGAGTCGATAAATAATAAGTGACAGTTGACAAATGACAAGTGACAGTTGACATGATATCGAAAACTTATGATAATTGGCATGACAGTCGTCTAAAAACAATTGATAATTGACACTTGTAGATATCTCAGATGACAGTTAATAGATGACAAGTAACAGTTGACGGTCGGTAGAGAACACGTGACAGATGACCGTCCAATAATAATAAATGAAAATTGACAGATTGAATAATTATCAAGAACAGACGCTTGACGATTTAAAAAAAATACACAATTAATAGTCAACAGGAATGATGATTGGCATATAAAAGTTGATCGTCTAAAATAAATGATAGTTGACAGCAAACATTCAACCAAAAACCGATGATAGTTAACAGATGACAAGTAGCCATTGATAGTTGGTAGAAAACAAATGATATGGCTACATTAGTTAAAGTCAGAAAATAACAATGGCAAGTTATAGTTGACAACAGACCGGATAGAAACGATAGTTCTCCAATCTGTGTGAACTAACGTTTATTTTGCCAAGAACAAATGATTATTGCTAAAAATATTTGCACAACTGATAGTTGACAGATGATAGAAAATCAAACAGAGTTGATAATTAATAGGTGACAGTTTACAGATGACAAATGACAATTAGGAGATGACAGTACATCGAAAACGAATGATAATTGGCAGAATATATGATGAATAACAGCTGACATTAAAATTAAAAAATTAGTAGTTGACAGACGGAAATTAGATAAAAACAGACGATATGTAATAGTGGAAAATCGGTAAACAGAAACAAATGAGAGAGAGAGAGAGAAGCGAGTCCGCTAATAATAAATTAAAGTTGACAAATAACACTCAATTGCTTTTAATAGATATTAGTTGACAGATGACAAGTTCGCCAATAATAGATAATAAATGGTAAATGGCAGATGACAAGTGACAGTTGCCGATCGGCCGAAAACAAACGATAGTTCATACAAGCTAGTTTGTCAGAAACAAATCATTGATGATAAAAACAGTTGCACCAATGATACTTGACAGTTGTCAATAAAACAAGATCACAATTTGAAGGTAACAGTTGACAATCCATCGAAAACAATTTATAGTCGGCCGGTCACAAATTATAAATAGTTGACATTCAGCTAAAAGTTACAGTTGACAGACAGATTTTGTTTGATAGTTTGGCATATGAAAGACTGTTAATGACAGTTGACAGTCAGGCCAGAACAAAATACCAGTGGGCCAAGTAACAATTAATCTTTACTTGACAGATGACAGTTGATTAAATATAGACAATAATTGAGTAATCACAGTCGACTAAAAAACAATTTTGGTTGACAGATGGTCAAGAGCGGATGATAAAAGTTGATAATAAATTAGGGTCTCGATCAAAACATGTGATTGTTGACGTTACCGTTTGTCATCCGTCAACAATTACATGTTTCGATCGACCATAAGTTGTCAACAATAATAGTACCAAATGGCAATTGACAGTTATATCTGACAGCAGCTCATAATATAAAATGACGCATTACAACTGATTATCAGCAGCTGACAATTAATAACTTGCAATTGAAAGATGATTAATGATAAACGATTTATTGACTATTAACACGTAAGAAATAGTGGTTGCTGATAATAAAACATTCAGTTTTAAGTTGGCAGCTGTTTAATAGATGGCGTTGTGATAAGTGTCAAATTTGTAAGTCATGTTTTTTTTTAACCAATGAATTGATTAAGAAAAAATTCTTATCGCTGTACAAAAAGTTCTAAAACTGTTCTAAACGTAGAAATCAATAGATATGCTATGATGAGTTTTTAATATATTATAAAGTAATAATAATAATAATAACTTTATTTACGTGATTCACCCTATGTACATTAGAAAAAGAAAAATACAAAATAAATCAACATTGAGAGAAATAAATATATAAAAATAAAATAACAAACTCATCTAAACTAAGAATAAAGAAAACACTTTTACTTTTTTATACCACTTTAAAGTGGTATAAAAAAGTAAAAGTGTTTTCTTTATTCTTAATATTGAAATGTACCACCAAGTAAACGCTGTTAAGATCCAAGAATTCATCTAAACTACTTAACAACTAAACAACAATTAAAAATAAATAGTAATAAACATGTGAATGATTGTAACACAATTGGAAACTACAAATTTATATTACAATTTATTTGATCATATTTTTAAGAAATGATTGTTTGATTATTGTTGTAAATTTTGAAGCTACAAATTGACTTAATTTAAAATTTATTTATTACAACTTGTGCTGATATTTCATTGATTGGAGGGTGGGATAGTGGCCACAAATACAAACAATAAATGAATCAAGTATGTAAATTTAAAAAAGTTATTATTCAATTCAACTCTCGCGTATATTTTGCAAGTTGGAGGGTGGGATAGTAGCCACCCACCCACCCTACATATATACAATTTGGATTCATCACTGACATTCGTTTAGGTTTTTTTTAACATCATCCGCTTTTGGTGGGTGGGTGGGGTGATTTTAATTAAAAATAAACAGTATCATAATAAAATATTTGATTAATTACTTTTAATTTAAAAAAAAAACATTTCATTATAAAAATGGTTGATGTTTTATTGATTGAAGGGTGGGATAGTGGCCACCCACCCACCCTACATATACAATAATACTTAAACTAAGACAGTGGATTAATGTTCTTAATCACATTTCCAGAAATACTGCTGATGTTTTCGGAAAACTGAACTAGTATCAGTGACGATAGTAAAATTATATATGTAGGGTGGGTGGGTGGCCACTATCCCACTCTCCAATCAGTAAAACATAAGCAAGGGTTTACGCTGCAACTTCATACATTTTTTTTTTAGTTTAGAGGGCGTTGTGATAAGTGTCATGTTTTTTTTTCTTTTCATCTGATTTAATCAGTGAAATGATTATATTAAAACACCTTTATAGATTATAGATTTATAAATGAATGACTGAACTTTCTTAACTATTAAAAATTAAATCTTCAGGATGCTTGTGACCGTTACAATTATGTTTTTACCCCAATAAATTTATTGCTATTACAAGTCGTGAATTTTTGAACATGTAGCAATAAATTAATTGTGGTAAAAACACAGTAAGTGTTTCAATATGTGATTAAAAATGAAATCATTTATAAACTTACTCCACAAATCGACGCCGGCACCCCACGACTGAATATTCAACACCACGACGGATTCCAACTCGGGCAAGTCCACCTTCTTCCCGTCCAAATACAAATCCATATGTTGTTCGATATTCTTGCAGTCAGACCAGACGACCTGATTCGTTCCGAAGATCAAGTACAGTATCTGCAATAATAAACCTTTCAGAACGAAAACATAAACACTTAATTTAATCTTTACTTACTTTATTAAATACGCGATTGCTGAAGAGGTAAAACTTGCTGTCGCGCGTTTTGTGGAAATCGAGGGCGACCTGCGCGTCCACGCCTATGCTGAAGTAGTTGTACATGAAGTGCGTCTTCGCCGGTAGGAGGATGCCCAAATTTCTCGTCGGGATTATTTCAACTTTCCACCTTAAATTAAATAATAATAATTAATAATATTAATATTCAACATGTATAACGAAGTAGATGTCTTCAAAATAAATAATAATAAAGTTCACACTTGATTGAAAAGTATAAAACAAGTGTTTTAATTCAAATGTATCAATAATAGTATAATATTATAGTCATTTTTTTTTCTTTTTTAGGTACTGACCGATCTATCTCCGACACTTTGGCTTCTTGAATGATGGACATGAACTTCATGACGTCCAACTCGGACGTGTGTTCCTTGCCCCAGCCTAATACTCTGGATAAATCGTTGCCGGTGCCTAATGGTAATATCGATACAGGTGGTTGAGGCTAAAAATAATTATTAGAATTAGTTCGAGTTGAAATAATTGCGTAAACAAATATTTATCTACGATCGTACAGAAAGTACACGCTTTATGCATAATTTTTCATTGTAAAAGTGGCCTTTTAAAGTACTAGTGCTTTTATACGTTTTTATTGCACGGTAATGTCAAATTGTTTGTATTGCACAGAACTGTCAAATCTGACAGATGAATGTATTATAATACAAAATTTCGACGAAAAATTTAATTTTTTATTAATTGATACAAATAACTAATAAACTATAAATAAAATATATAATACAAACGAAATGGCAGATTTAAGAACTCTGAAGATTTCATTTAATGCAAGTCGAAGCGATTATAATAAAGCGAACATTTTTTCCATAAATAATAATGGCGGCCGACATTTGTGCAACTTGTTTACTGGTTGCTAAGTAACGCTTTCATTAGTGCACTGCGGGTAAAATATGTTTTCATTAATTGAATTATTGAAATGACATTAAAATATTACTCATGAGAATATATTCTTTGAAATCCTTTACGATCGAAGATAAAATTTTGTAAGGCACAGGTGTAAAAAGTGTCTTTATTACACTCCTAGCTTTAAAAAAACTCGCTCGTTCCTCGCTCGTGTTTTTAAACGCCAGTTCGTGCAATAAAGCATCACTTTTTACACTTGTACCTTAGATAACTATTAAAAGATCACATAGAAATAATAAACTGGGCGTCATAAGTAAAAGAACACCAAGAATTCGTCGCTCAATTTTTATGAAAATTTCAGATAATACGTAAATAATCCATACTTATGGTGGCCATTATATTATTAAGAGTTTTTATGGTAAAATCTACCTCTAAATCCATTTTATGTGAAGTTGTGAGCATCCAGGAAACGGTGCCGTCGCCGCCGGCCACCAACAACCGTACGGGTTTGGGTGCCACCAAGACGCTCCATTGCAAAGCGGCGGCTGGTGGTCTTTCGGCCAGATCGATTACTTGAGAGGGATTCAGCAGTTTTCTGAATTCTGATAGGATGCTGCCGCCGTCGTTGTTTCCCGATTTTCTATTCGCTAAAATAAAATTTAAACAATAAGTGAAAGACATCAAATTAACACCATAGTGGATAAGAGGTAAGTGAGGAGGGGATTAATAAGGCCACGCCTCTGAATGTTAAATTTGAAAAAAAAAAACACAAAGATAGAACTTAAGAAACACCGTTACTATGAGGTATTTAATTTTTAAATGTAGAATGAAATAAAACACGATTTTCTATGTTTATGTTTCATCCCATATTTAAAAATAGAACTGATAATCAATAATTTTACATCACTATTATTTTTCTGTCTGTTTTGATAGAGCTTGATGATGCAAAAGTATGGTTAAAGCAAGTACGTCACGGCAGGGAGGGGAATGTAGAGTTGATGGTTGCATACATTACAATTTTGTTTTTAAATAATTCAACATAACCCCCACGTTTCTTTTAAATTTTTAAGGATCTAAAACACTGTTTGTGGCTTATGTTTAAATGTATATGTAGGGTGGGTGGGTGGCCTCTATCCCACCCTCCAATCCATATACTATTATCAAAAGTTTTGCTGTATAAATTAATAAAATCATTAACATTATTGTGCGGTAGATACTTTGTTCATTGCAGTCTTGATGAAACAAAATTACCTAGTGTTATTAATATTAACATTATGGTTGGACTTACCAACTACAATTAAAGGCGACCAATCCGGCCAGCCAGGATCCTTGACACCTCTTAAGAGTAAGTGACGGTGAATACTCCTCTTCATCCTGGCCGTTTGTACACACCAGGGCGGCACTATCATTGATTTAAACGGTCCAAAATCGCATTCCTTTAATAAATAAAAATGGTGATGTGGTCATCATAGTACTTTTAAAAAAATGTAGAATCCATCAATAATTAGTAATTAAAATTATCATATATGTCTAGGGTGTGTGAGTGATCTCTAACCCACCCTCCCATTAGTAAACCATAAGCGAAGGTTTTAGTTAAAAGTTGTAAAATGTAAACAAACACAAAATAATTACATTTTTTTTGAATGTATTCATACAAATATTTCGAATAATTTTTGATGATGTTTTATTGACTGGAGGGTGGGATAGAGGCCACCCACCCACCCTACATATACATATTAACAATTACTGATCGCCTCGTGGTTTGCAATAACTTTAATTACAAAATTTGAGTAAAAGAAAGTTTACAAAATAAAATTTTTGAATTCTCGAATGAAAATTGCCGAAAAGTTCTAGAAATCTACATAAAAAATTGAGAAAAATTATAGAATCCTCTATGAAAAACCTCGAAAAATGAAATAAGTGTTTATGACAAGTACTAGAAATCTATAAGAATAATTGAGGGATATTCTAGAACTCTTTAAGAAAATTCTCGAAAAATAGACTAAAAAAAGTTGATGGAAAAGTTCTAAGAATCTACAAAAATATAAGGAAAATTCTACAACCGTTTAATAAAATTCGCATAAAAAAATGATAAAACTTACGAAAATTGGAATAAAAGTTAGTGAAAAGTAATTAAATTCTACAAAAAAAGAAATATTCTACAACCCTCTAAGAAAATTCTCATAAAATTTAATTAAAAGACACGAAAAAGTTCTGAAAACCTACAAAATAAATTGAGGAAATTTCTGGAATTCTTGAAAAATTGATTAAAAATTCCGGAATGTTAAAGAAAACTAAAAAAAAAAAACATCAGGAAAATTCTTGAACCCTCTAAAAAATTCTCGAAAAATTATATTAAATTGTTGAAAGTCGGCGGAACGTTCTAAATATACTGAAAAATTCTAAAAATCTACGAAACAAGTTGAGAAAAATATTCTTTAAGAAAATGATTGAAAGATGGAATGAAAGATACTGGAAACTACAAAAAATCAATAAATAAATAAAAATAAGACAATTTTATTTCTGTAAAATCGGGAAAATTCTTGAACTATCAAAAAATTTAATAAAAGTTACTGAAAATTTCTAAAAATCTACAAAGAAAGTTGAGGAAAATTCTTGAAAGATAGAACGAAAAGTAACTGAAAAGTTCTAGCAATCTACAAAGATTATTAAGAAAAATTCTTCAAAAATGTGATGAACGTGGCCGAAAAATTCTAGAAAACTACAAAAAAAATCTAAAGAAAGTTTTATAACTCTAAGAAAATTCTTGAAGGATGAATTGCAAGATACTGGAAAGTTCTAGAAATCTACAAAAAGTATTGAGAAAAATTCAAGGACACCCTAGAAAAATTCTTCAAAATTGTGATGAAGGTTTCTAAGATGTTATAGAAATCTACAAAAAAAAAAAAATTGTAAGAAAATTCTTAAAAAATGGAATGAGAGTTACTGGAAAGTTCTAGAAATCTATAAAAAACAAACTGAAGAAAATTCTAGAACACTCTAGGAAAATTCTTGATAAACTAAAGAAACTTTCGAAAAAATTCTAGAAATCTACAAAATTCGAAAACCCTTTAGAAAAGTTCTTCAAAAATGTGATGAAAGTTGCTGAGAAGTTCCTAAAACCTACAAAAAAAATATTGAGGAAAATTCTAGAGGCCCATAAGAAAATTCTTGTAAAATGGAATGAAAAAACGGGTCTACAAACCAACAAAAATAACTGAAGAAAACTCTAGAAGTCTCTTAAGAAAATTCCTGAAAAACTTAATTATGCTTTCTGAAAAATTCTAGAAATCTACAGAAAAAACAGAAAAATTCTTGAACTGATAAAATTTCATATAAGTTACTAAAAATATCTAAAATCTACAAAAAATTGAGGAAAATTCTAGAGGCACATAAGGATATTTTAAAAAATAGAACGAAAGATACACCAAAGTTTTACAAAAAAAAATCCGAAGAAAACTCTAGAATTCTCTAAGAAAGTATATGAAATATTGAATCAAACTTTTTAAAAATTCTAGAAATTTATAAAATTCAAGAACGCTTTAGAAAATTTCTTCA
Source organism: Ontholestes murinus (assembly GCA_963969525.1). NCBI lineage: Eukaryota > Metazoa > Arthropoda > Insecta > Coleoptera > Staphylinidae > Ontholestes > Ontholestes murinus. Next base: position 825,205 of record OZ018389.1, on the reverse strand, counting down.
AAAGTTGCTGAGAAGTTCTAGAAATTTACAAAAATATTGATTAAAATTCTAAAGGCTCATAATAAAATTCTTGAAAATTCAATTTAAAAAAAGTTCTACAAACCTACAAAAAATTCTAGAAATTCCTGAAAAACGAGAATTAAACTTTCTAAAAAATTTTAGAAATCTATTAAAAAAATTAGGAAAATTCTTGAACTCCTAAAATGTAATAAAAATTACCAAAACGATCTAAAAATCTACAAAAAACAATTAAGGAAAAATCTACAGGTAAATAAGAAAATTCTTGAAAAATGGAATGAAGAAAAGTTTTACAAATCTACAAAAAAAACTGAAGAAAATTCTAGAAGTCTAAGAAAATTCTTGAAAAACTAAATGAAACTTTCCGAAAAATTCTAGAAACCTACAAGCAATTTTTTTGGATTTAAAACAAAAATTCGGCCCATAGAGGGTTAATAAAAATTATATGCGTAATGTGTGGAAAAGCTTTAAATCAAGCTTAGATAAGATTAGCAATAGGAGGTCATTTATATTTAAACTTAAATTTGGATTATGCTTTATTTTTTTAATTACATACAAGGTTTTATTGTTTTGTAAGCAGAAAAATCATCAACGATTAATAATTATAGTTATTATGTATATGTAGGGTGGGTGGGTGGCCTCTATCCCACCCTCCAATGAGTAAAACATAAGCGAGGGTTTTAATTAAAAGTTGTAAAATATAAATAAACACAAAATAATTGCAATTATAGAGATTTATTCATACACATTTTTCAATTGATTTTTGATGATGTTTTACTGATTGGAGGGTGTAATAGAGGCCACCCACCCACCCTACATAAACATATAAATTTTGATTCCTTATCGCCTCGTGGTTTCCAATAAAATTAATTACAAAACTTATTAAATAAAAAAGAAATTAAAAAGGTAAAATTTTTGAGTGAGTAAATTATTAAAAATTTGATTCATAATTGGTGGGCAGACTTTAAATTTAAATTATATAAGATTAGCTCTAGACAGACATTTATATTTAAACTTAAATTTGGATTTTGTTTTATTTTTATTACATACAAGGTTTTATTGTTTTTTGAAGCAAATTCATCAACGATTAGTATTTAAAGTTATCATGTATATGTAGGGTGGGTGGGTGGCATCTATCCCACCCTCCAATAAGTAAAACATAAGCAAGGGTTGAAATTAAAAGTTGTCAAATATAAACACTAAATAATTGCAATTTTTAGAGTTTTATTCATACAAATTTTTCAATTGACTTTTGATGATGTTTTACTGATTGAAGGGTAAGATTTGTTGATGTTTTACTGATTGGAGGGTGGAATAGTGGCCACCCACCCACCCTACATATACATAAAAATTTCAATTACTGATCGTCTGGTGGTTTGGGGTGAAATTAATTACAAAACTTTTTGAATAAAAAATATATTCAAAAGGTAAAATTTTTGAGTGGGTAAATTAATAAAAATTTGATGCATGATGGGTGGGCAGATTTTAAATTAAATAAGATTAGCTATAGAAGGTCATTTACATTTAAACTTAAAATTTGATTTATTTTTTATTAAATAAAGGGTTTGACTGTTTTTAGCAGCAAAATCATCAACGATTAACAATTAAAGTTATCATGTATATGCAGGGTGGGTGGGTGGCCTCTATCCCACCCTCCAATCAGTAAAACATAAGCGACGGTTTGCCCACAGCCGCGACATCAAAATTAAAACCCTTTAATTTCGTGCAATTACCTTGTCCAATTCTTTCAAGCAGTCTGTGTGAGCGCATCTCTGACACCAACAGCACTGAAAGTCGACGAGTCCGGGCTCCATCGAGCAGTCCTCCTGGCACACCGAACACACTGCCCCTAGCGGCAGGTTGCCTAAATAAAACACGACACAGTTAGTTGAAGTACTGAATGGATGAACACGTCGCCGTTTTTTTTTACCTTTAACCCAGTGATGCAACAGCACATCGCTTTTGCTCGTAATCACCTTACAGATTAACGTCTTGTTGGCCTGCTTTATGCAATCGGGATCGGCGCAGACGCCGCAACAGTCGCAGTAGACGCCGATGCCGTTGATCAGTAGGGATTCGCATATCGAACAATACCACGGCTACAAAAATTAAATATCCTTCAATAAAACGCAATTAATTACTTTCATTAAACATTTTGTTTCTAATACACAAATCACACGGCGGATAGACCACGTGGTCTATAGTTAAACACTACTACTACTATTCTGTTTCTTTTGTTTTAGGTTAGGAGATTACATCGTGCATTCGTTCAAACAACACCAAGACAATGCTTTATTGAAGTAAAGCCGTAAAGTTAACGCGTAGAGCGTTGAGGTAGGTCAGGAAAGCGCTACGGTAATGCATAATATATCGAGGAAGGTCAAGAGTACCCTAAGACAATTAATGGTTGGTTGAAAACGCAAAATCTATGCTTAGTTTATTAAGGTAAGTCAAAATAACGTTAAGACAATATATAGTTTATTGAGATAGGCTAGAAGAAGAAAAAACAATGGAACATCTTTTAAATTAAGACATGTTAAGACATGCTTGAGATGGTTGAATAATAATTCCTACAATCAACTTGAAATTTTGTGAAAATATTTAAAATTCAAAGAAATTTCATTAAAACTATTGATACATCACAGCAGGATGAGAGCAAACCAAATAATTAATAAAACAATTGAATGATCCATAGAATCAACATGAAATTTTGTGAAAATGACTCTAATTCATTAAAACAATTGATAGATTACTGTAGGAAACGATGCTACAACTCTTTAAACTTAAGAATAAGTCAATAAATATTGCTAGATGTTATTAAAACAATTGTACCAATTGAATGATCCATCGAATCAACTTGAAATTTCGAAAAATGTATTCAAAAATAATCTAGTTGTAATAATTAATTAAAACAATTGACATATAACTGTAGGAAACAATGTAATAATCCTTAAAACATGAGAGAAAAATCAACAAAAATTTCTCTCTGTAATTATAATAGTTGTAACGATTGAATAATCCTTAAGATCAATTAAAAATTTTGTAAATACAATCAAAACTAATCTACTATTGACAATTCATCAAAACAACTGCACATCACTTTAGAAAACAATTGGACAAACCTTAAAACTTGAGAGGAAATCAGCAAAACATCCGTCCAATTAAAACATTTATAACAATTGAACAATCCATAGAATCAGTTTGATTTTTGTGAGTTACGTGAAGGTAAACTTGATTAATTAAAAAGCACTAAAAACCTTTCTTCACAATTTTATTTAAATTAACAGATATATACTACAGTATTAAAACATTGATAATGGTCACTTTGTGTCCGAAATATATATCTGTTAATTTAAATAAAATTGTGAAGAAAGGTTTTTAGTGCTTTTTAATTAACCATAGAATCAACTTGAAATTTCATAAATATATTCAAAAATAATCTAGTTGTAATAATTAATTAAAACAATTGACACTGCTGTAGGAAACAATGGAATAATCCTTAAAACTTGAGAGAAAATCAACCAAAATTGCTCTCTGTAATTAAAACAGTTGTAACGATTGAATAATCCTTAAGATCAATTTAAAATGTTATATATACAATCAAAAATCAATCTAGTGTTGATAAAATTCATCAAAAAAAATGCACATCACTACAGGAAATAATTTGGCAAACCTTAAAACTTGAGAGGAAATCAGCGAAAAATTCTCCGTCTAATTAAAACATTTGTAACAATTGAACAATCCATAGAATCAACTTGAAATTTTGTAAAAACATTCGAAATTAATATAGTTGTGATATTCCATTAAAACAATTGATACATCATCGCAGAAAAAAAACAACAGCTCTTAAAACTTGAGGATAAATTAATAAAAATTGTCGTCGGGAATTAAAACAGTTGTAATAATTGATTGATCCATAAAATCAACTTGAAATTTTGTAAATATATTCAAAATTAATCTAGTTTTGACAATCAATAAAACAATCGACACATCACAGTAAGAAACAATGCAGCAACTCTTTAATATTCAGAGTAAATCAATAAAAATTGCTATCGGTAATTAAAACAGTTGTAACAATTGAATGATCCATGGAATCAACTTGAAATTTCGTAAATATATTCAAAAATAATCTAGTTGTAATAATTAATTAAAACAATTGACATATAACTGTAGGAAACAATGTAATAATCCTTAAAACATGAGAGAAAAATCAACAAAAATTTCTCTCTGTAATTATAATAGTTGTAACGATTGAATAATCCTTAAGATCAATTAAAAATTTTGTAAATACAATCAAAACTAATCTACTATTGACAATTCATCAAAACAACTGCACATCACTTTAGAAAACAATTGGACAAACCTTAAAACTTGAGAGGAAATCAGCAAAACATCCGTCCAATTAAAACATTTATAACAATTGAACAATCCATAGAATCAGTTTGATTTTTGTGAGTTACGTGAAGGTAAACTTGATTAATTAAAAAGCACTAAAAACCTTTCTTCACAATTTTATTTAAATTAACAGATATATACTACAGTATTAAAACATTGATAATGGTCACTTTGTGTCCGAAATATATATCTGTTAATTTAAATAAAATTGTGAAGAAAGGTTTTTAGTGCTTTTTAATTAACCATAGAATCAACTTGAAATTTCATAAATATATTCAAAAATAATCTAGTTGTAATAATTAATTAAAACAATTGACACTGCTGTAGGAAACAATGGAATAATCCTTAAAACTTGAGAGAAAATCAACCAAAATTGCTCTCTGTAATTAAAACAGTTGTAACGATTGAATAATCCTTAAGATCAATTTAAAATGTTATATATACAATCAAAAATCAATCTAGTGTTGATAAAATTCATCAAAAAAAATGCACATCACTACAGGAAATAATTTGGCAAACCTTAAAACTTGAGAGGAAATCAGCGAAAAATTCTCCGTCTAATTAAAACATTTGTAACAATTGAACAATCCATAGAATCAACTTGAAATTTTGTAAAAACATTCGAAATTAATATAGTTGTGATATTCCATTAAAACAATTGATACATCATCGCAGAAAAAAAACAACAGCTCTTAAAACTTGAGGATAAATTAATAAAAATTGTCGTCGGGAATTAAAACAGTTGTAATAATTGATTGATCCATAAAATCAACTTGAAATTTTGTAAATATATTCAAAATTAATCTAGTTTTGACAATCAATAAAACAATCGACACATCACAGTAAGAAACAATGCAGCAACTCTTTAATATTCAGAGTAAATCAATAAAAATTGCTATCGGTAATTAAAACAGTTGTAACAATTGAATGATCCATGGAATCAACTTGAAATTTCGTAAATATATTCAAAAATAATCTAGTTGTAATAATTAATTAAAACAATTGACACATCACCGAAGGAAACAATGGAACAATCCTTGAAACTTGAGAGAAAATCAATAAAAATTGCTATCTGTAATACAAACAGTTGTAACAATTGAATAATCCTTAAGATCAATTTAAAATGTTATAAATACAATCAAAATTAATCTAATGTTGATAAAATTCATCAAAACAAATGCACATCACTACAGGAAATAATTTGGCAAACCTTAAAACAGCAAAAAATTCTCCGTCTAATTAAAACATTTGTAACAATTGAACAATCCATAGGATCAACTTGAAATTTTGTAAAAACATTGGAAATTAATATAGTTGTGATGTTCCATTAAAACAATTAACACATCGCAACATAAAATAATACAACAACTGTTTAAACTTGAGGATAAATTAAGAAAAATTGCCGTCAGGTATTAAAACAATTGTAATAATTGATTAACCCATAAAATCGACTTGAAATTTTGTAAATATATTCAAAATTAATCCAGTTTTGACAATTCAATAAAACAATTGACACATCACAGTAAGAAACAATGCAACAAATCTTTAATATTCAGAGTAAATCAATAGAAATTGCTATCCATAAATAAAACAGTTGTAACAATTGAATGATCCATGGAATCAACTTGAAATTTCATAAATATATTCAAAAATAATCTAGTTGTAATAACTAATTAAAACAATTGACACATCACTGAAGGAAACAATGTAACAATCCTTAAAACTTGAGAGAAAATCAACCAAAATTGCTCTCTGTAATTAAAACAGTTGTAACGATTGAATAATCCTTAAGATCAATTTAAAATGTTATAAATACAATCAAAATTAATCTAGTGTTGATAACTCATCAAAACAACTGCACATCGCTATAGGAAACAATACGACAAACCTTAAAACTTGAGGGGAAATCAGCAAAAAATTCTCCATCCAATTAAAACATTTGTAACAATTGAACAATCCATAGCATCAACTTGTAATTTTATAAAAACATTCAAAATTAATATAGTTGTGATGTCCCATTAAAACAATTGATACATCGTAGCATGAAACAATACAACAACTCTTAAAACTTGACGATAAATTAATTAAAATTGCCGTCGGGAATTAAAACAGTTGTAATAATTGATTGATCCATAAAATCAACTTGAAATTTTGTAAATATATTAAAAATTAATCTAGTTTTGACAATTCAATAAAACAATTGACACATCACAGAAAGAAACAATGTAACAACTCTTTAAACATTTTAAACATAAGATTAAGTCAATAAAATTAATGTAATTAAAACAGTTGTAACAATTGAATTATCCATAGAATGAATTAGAAATTTTGTAATTAATTAATTTGATACTTCATTAAAACAATTAGTACGTTACTGTTGGAAACAAAACAATACTTAAGAATAAAAGTAAATAAAAATGTTTTAAACATAAACATTTGAGAAGATAAGTAAAGTAAACAAAATCAAGTGAAAAACATTTGAAATCTTTCGATTTCGATTACAATAATCAATCAAATCTGTCACGTGTATTTATACATAAATATAAGCAATAAATTTGTAGTAATTGTTATATTTTCTTAAATCAGTTTCAAATTTGATTTAATGTAATTAGTGTATGTAAAAAAAATATATATAACAGTTCAGGGTCGAGTGCGTATACATAATCTCGCCCATGACCTATTGCCTCATTATTTTTTTTTTTTTTAATTTCACAACACGTCTCTGCCACATCGATGTGATTTTACTTTTGTTACCTTCGATGAGAATTTGATCGGTTTCCAGTTGTGGTTCTTCGAGACGTCCCTGATGGGCACGATCTTGGCCTCGGACTGGCACCACTTGATCAAGTAGTAGGAGAGTATGCAGAAGATGATCGTGCCGAAGATGGGCGCAGCGAAGAAGAGGCCCGACGGCAGGAGGACGCCCTCGAGCAGCATGTCGTTCGGTGGTGGACGGTGGCCGAGGAGTTTGAGTTTGCTGAGTACGGCCATTTAATGCGCTGGACGTTTAGCGGGGCGCCCCATTGTGTGCAAATGTGCGCGCCGCCCGCTCCCGCAAACCGAACGGACCTACGAATCCGTCCGCATTGTTTGTTGTTGACGCTGTCAGAGAGTTGTCAACAACAAAACGAGATGTCATTTTTTTTGGGTGATTAATTAATTATTCGCACAGGCTTGCCAACAGCGGAAATTAATTAATGGACGGAATCTATAGAATCGAATTAATTAATCCATTAAAAACTAAGGGGTTTGTATTACTAAACTTTTCTGCATAGTCATAATAATTTATTTAAAAATTACATGATGAAGTTTCACGAGCCGCCTCTGGAATTTCATCGTGTGAATTTAAACAATGCATTAATTTGTTTGTGCAATCCGCTTAAATTTGATGTTTTTTTAATATATGGAAATATCTGATGCGGCTTATAAATAAATCGATATTGTGTTTGTGTGTGCATTTTGGCAACTATGCAGTGATAGAATGCGGTAGTGGCCTGAAAAACGCGGAAGTGCCGTGTAGGCAACCCATTAACCCGCTCTGAGTTTCAGGAAGCGAAAATTAGGTCAGAAACGTCAAAATACTCGATGATTGAATGAACTTTATAGGATTTTATTAGTTACCCCCCCGAATAGTTTTAGGTGAGTACAATCGCACCGTAACCCCGTTGCGCGACCACTTCCGCACGGATACAAGGACGCGCGCCGTTTGTTTACTGTACAAGTGCTTGTAACCTCCAGCAACGGAGTGTGTTTGATTCCCAATTGCTTGGCAGGCACGATGGCTAGTAACATACCGGATGTGAGCTACTGCTGTGAGATATGCGGGCTGGAGAGCCTCAGCGAGGAGGAGTTCCGGGTGCACACACACACGGCCCATGTCGACGGGCACGCCGTCTGTCCCTTCTGCGAGCTAGGCGCCGTCTCACCCTCCGAGCTGCTGCTCCACGTCAACCAGGCGCACTTGGATTTTTTAACACCGGAATCCGAACTGAACATGTCGTTTATCGATGACACCAGCCCAAGGTGAGATTGTTTAATACGGAGAAAAAAAACAAATACATATAAAAATAAATAATTAAATAGATAATCAGTTAAAATCTTTAAAAAGAATGAGTACTTCTGTGCTCGTGCCCAAGCTATGCGGGAAGTGGTTAATAACATCTTAAAATATGTACATACCATTTTATGCCAATAATATTATATAATTGAGTAATAAAAATACTTAATCCTGGAATCAACGATAATATGATTGAGGCTTTCAGCCACTGAAATTCGTTCTTGAGTTATGTGAAGATTTAATTCATAAACTTGGAATAAAAACACTAACACTTAAAAACTCATTTTTATTTAAGCTATTTCGATCATAAAGTGACAGTTATTTAGCTCAAACGAAAATTAATTGTGAAGAATGTGCTATTATTTTGTCACACAAATTGATCAAGGAAAATTATTTTCTTTACGTTAATGACTTTATTTTGACGATTATCGATAAAATCATTGCATCAAACAGTATTTTTCTTTATCAAATACAAGCCAAATATAAACAAAAAAGAAAATATATATGTAACCAGGAGTGTGCCAAACGTCAACGCGAGTGGGAGATATTTAAGGCTTTAAAACCAAGCAACAACACATACACATATGTTTTGTTTGAGGTTTTCGCTTGTTTGATATGTTATGATGGGTTTTCGGGTATTTATCCGTGTACTGTGTAACATATATATACATATACATAATTGTATACCATTTTACCCATTAAGAGGAAACTATTTATATTATTTATTTATATTTGGGTTTAAAATCTCTAGATACATACAGACATTTTTTTTCATAAAAAATATTAATATATATTTTCTATTAAAAAAAAAAAAAAAACCAATGTCAAAATGCATAACATACTATTTCAAATCAATATTCTTTAATTTTTTTCCCTTTAATTGTGGAGAATTCATTTAAAATAAATAATCGATTATTACAATTAAATTCAGTCATAATTTTAACATCTAGACACCTTTGATTGTTACATTTGGCAGCACTGAAAAAACAATTTATTGTTGTAAACAATTGCAAATTTACACGAATGGAAAATATTTTCGCAGTGCATAAAATTAGTATTATGAAAAGAATTAAACTCTTCGCTCTCAGCATCAGAAATGTAGGAAATCATTACAGTCTGTGAAATGGAATACTTTCAAGTAAGTTGTAACACGATTAATTCGGGGGAAATGTTTAAATTACTTTTATAGGTTATGTTCAAGCTGCAAGCGTATTTTATTTATTTATTTATTTGTTTGGTTTCAATTCTGCGCTAACCAAAAAAAAGTCGAATACATACAAAAATAATATAAATAATATTCATCGAAAATTTATATTGCACGAGAATTGGGCAGAGTTCATCCTAGATGATCTTACACTCGTACCCTGAAGTAGTGAATTAATTCTTCTCCAATCTCTAAATTTTAAGTGAGGGTTTTAATTAAAACTTGTAAAACGTAAATAAACATAAAAATTTTTTAGAAAGTGAATGTGAATGTGTGTGAACGTGTCAGTGAATTGTGCTCTGTGGTTTTCTTTAGATTTAAGTGGTAAAGTTACGAAATTAAATATTTTGAAATACACCTCCTTATGTGGTAAAAGAAGCTCTAGTCAATGATGCTAGATTTCTGGATCTGGATCGAGTTTGCCAAGGGTGATCAAATCATTGACCAAAGCACCTCACTAGGCCTGTTGTGCACCCCTGGCTGGGTCAGCCGTCCGTTGTTCTATCACTCATGATGATGATGCTAGTTAGTTAGCCATATAATTAAAAGTAAAGCCGCATATCGCCTTAAACGTATGTATAAATACATACATCCCAATTTTAGCAATTACTCACAGGGGCCAGGCCGGCTGTACATATCAAAATTCTTTTTGTGCCATTAAAGACATTGAACTATAATTGATATTTATGAAAAACCTTTTCCACTGTTTTGTTTACCTTATTCTGTCACCCAGTTATCCGTGTTTGTAAATTTTTAAGTGGTCGCCACGGGCATAGCTGGCGTGAAGTGTGTTAACCCTTGTTAAATATCCCTCTTGTTAACTCTAGTAATATATACCTGCAATGGACAAAAATAACTGTAATAAGTGCAAAAAAAAACGGTTGCAAAATCCCGAGTGGACTGTTTAAAATTTGGAAAAATATATCACTTTAGGGCACAACAGGCCTAGTGAGGCCTAGGTGCTTTGGTCAATGATTTGATCACCCTTGGCAAGCTCGATCACCTTAGTTGCTCCGTAAGAGTACAAAAAAGTGTCTTCAGTAAGTAAATTAGTTATAGAATTTTTTATTAGTTATTAGGTTAGTGATTTGGCTATGGAGGCTAGGAATTGTCGGTACAACAGTAAAAATCATCATCCAAACGTTCATAGCCAAACATTTCACATCCAAATTTTATGAATTTATAACTAACCTTAGCTGAAATAAAAAATTCTATAACTAATTTACTTACTGAATTTGAACGCCAATGCGCTGATTTAATTGATATTAAAGGTACTATTAAATTCATACATTAAAACCAGAAAATCTGCAACTCAAATGTACAATAACATCTATTGTAAACAGAATTGATTTATTAAAGCAGAATGCTATTCAAAACAATAACTCTTTAAGGTAGATGAACGTCGGCTTTGCGAGAAAAGCTAAATTATACATGCTATTCCAGAACGATGGTCAAGGAAGAAACATAGTGGATTTTAATGCTGTGAAAACAATATTACAATCAATAAATCCAAATACAGTCGACTCTGTCTATAGTGAAACTCTATATAGTGAAAAACTCTTTATAGTGAAATTTTTTCAAACCCCAAAATATTTTAATGAAATTTCATGTAAAAAGCACTGCATATAGTGAATCTCTAAAATAGGAACACTCTATATAATAAAATTTTTACCGGAATTTCATGTATAAATTTGTATGCATTTATTGAGATTTTGGCCACTTCGGGTTTCCCATTTCTACCTAACATTAGCACGAACTGTATTTTTATTTTTAAAAAGGTTCTTAACGCGTTTATAACGCCTAACAGGCAAAATGTATATCAAGTACAATAGATTTCAGTAAGAAACACGGGGTAGGACCCATTTCAAAGCATCCCGGGGAAACCCATTTTATATGTAGTCGATGCCTAGATTAATTCGCTAACAGGTTCGAAAAATAGCTGATTATTTTTCCTAGTACATAATATGTATGTTGTTTAGCAATTTATTGAGACTACACAAATTTTAAATGTACATATGTATGTATGTATTAACAGATTTTGTATTATGTATTCTTTTTATTTCATATGTAGTATTTAGCCCTGTACATACATATGTAATGTGTACAGTATGTACATTATGTACATGCTATGTATTTAAACTTTTAAATGTTTAATAAACTTTTTTAATATGTCATAATTTTGGAATTTTTGTTTCACTTTATATAGTGAAAAACTCTATATAGTGAAATTTCGGTCAACATTTTTGTCTTTCACTATATAGAGAGTCGACTGTATTAAAATTAGTTCTGTTGTACGCTTAGGACGTGAAAACATGTAAGTTACCTGTCGTCCACAAAAGACAATCCATTGTTTATAATAAATTAATTTCATTATTCAATTATGTATATTCTTATATTATGTTTAGTTGCTTATTTTATGCTTATCTAATTTCCGCCAGATGTTCTTACGCTTAGCTGTTAGTTTTATAATTATATAAATAGGAGTAGCATTAATCCAATTCATTAATTAATAGTTAGATCATTATTCAAGCCGTTACCACGCCGGTCGGCATCATCATCATTATTATCCAAATGTAATAATTAATTATAACAAGTCTAATCTAAATCGCTAAATGTACTATAGAATTCGGAAATAAACAGTTTTTAAAAACTCAAAGTTCGACCACGAAAATATAATTTGTATGTGCAGGGTGGGTGGGTGGTCTCTATCCCATTCTCTAATCAGTAAAACATTTATAACAATTATAGTTGTAAAATTAAAATAAACACAACATAATTGCAATTTTTAGAGATTTATTCATACAAATTTTTCCAATAATTTTTGTTGATGTTTTACTGATTGAAGGGTGGGATAGAGGCCACCCACCCACCCTACATATACATATAAATTTCAATTACTGATCGCCTCGAGGTTTGGAGTAAGATTAATTATGAAACTTTTTGAATAAAAAGAAATTCAAAAGGTAAAATTTTTGGGTGAGGAAATTAATGAAACTTTTATGCACGATTGGTTTGGCAGACTTTAAATCTAAATTAGATAAGATTAGTCATAGAAAGTCATTTATATTTAAACTTCAATTTGGATTATGCTTTATTTTTTATTACATACAAGATTGTATTGTTCTGTGCAGCAAAATCATCAACGATTAGTATTTTAAGTTATCATGTATATGTAGGGTGGGTGGGTGGCCTCTATCCCACTCTTCAATCAGTAAAACATCATCAATAATTATTTGAAAAATTTGTATGTATAAATCTCTAAAAATTATTTTGTGTTTATTTATATTTTACAACTATTAATTAAAACCCTCGCTTATGTTTTACTGATTGTATGGTGGGATAGAGGCCACCCACCCACCCTACATTTACATGTTAACTTTAATTGTTAATCGTTGATGATTTTTCTGCTAAAAACAATCAAACCTTTTATGTAATGAAAAATAAAACATAATCAAAATTTAAGTTTAAATATAAATGACTTTCTATATCTAATCTTATCTAATTTATATTAAAGTCTGTCCACCCATCATGCATAATTTTTTTTTTAAATTTAATCACTCAAATATTTTACCTTTTGAATTTCCTTTTTATTCACAAAGTATTGTAATTAATTTTACTCCAAACAGCAAGACTAACAGTAATTGAAATTCATATGTATATGTAGGGTGGGTGGGTGGCCTCTATTCAACCTTCCAATCAGTAAAACATCATCACAAATTATTTGAAAAATTTGTATGAATAAATCTCTAAAAATTGCAATTATTTTGTGTTTACTTATATTTTACAACTATTCAATACAACCCTCGCTTATGTTTTACTGATTGGAGGGTGGAATAGTGGCCACCCACCCACCCTACATATACATGATAACTTTAATTGTTAATCGTTGATGATTTTGCTGCTAAAAACAGTCAAACCCTTTATTTAATAAAAAATAAATCAAAATCAAATTTTAAGTTTAAATGTAAATGACCTTCTATAGCTAATCTTATTTAATTTAAAGTCTGCCCACCCATCATGCATCAAATTTTTATTAATTAATTTTTTATTCAAAAAGTTTTGTAATTAATTTCACCCCAAACCGTAAGACGATCAGTAATTGAAATTTTTATGTATATGTAGGGTGGGCGGGTGGCCACTATTCCACCCTCCAATCAGTAAAACATCAACAAATCTTACCCTTCAATCAGTAAAACATCATCAAAAGTCAATTGAAAAATTTGTATGAATAAAACTCTAAAAATTGCAATTATTTAGTGTTTATATTTGACAACTTTTAATTTCAACCCTTGCTTATGTTTTACTTATTGGAGGGTGGGATAGATGCCACCCACCCACCCTACATATACATGATAACTTTAAATACTAATCGTTGATGAATTTGCTTAAAAAATCAATAAAACCTTGTATGTAATAAAAATAAAACAAAATCCAAATTTAAGTTTAAATATAAATGTCTTTCTAGAGCTAATCTTATATAATTTAAATTTAAAGTCTGCCCACCAATTATGAATCAAATTTTTAATAATTTATTCACTCAAAAATTTTACCTTTTTAATTTCTTTTTTATTTAATAAGTTTTGTAATTAATTTTATTGGAAACCACGAGGCGATAAGGAATCAAAGTTTATATGTATATGTAGGGTGGGTGGGTGGCCTCTATTACACCCTCCAATCAGTAAAACATCATCAAAAATCAATTGAAAAATTTGTATGTATAAATCTCTATAATTGCAATTATTTTGTGTTTATTTATATTTTACAACGTTTAATTAAAACCCTCGCTTATGTTTTACTCATTGGAGGGTGGGATAGAGGCCACCCACCCACCCTACATATACATAATAACTATAATTACTAATCGTTGATGATTTTTCTGCTTACAAAACAATCAAACCCTTTATGTAATAAAAAATAAAGCATCATCGAAAATTAAGTTGAAATATAAATGACCTCCTATAGCTAATCTTATCTAAGCTTGATTTAAAGACTTTTCACATATCACGTATATAATTTTTATTAATCCTCTATGCACCGAATTTTTGTATTAAATAAAAAAAAAAATGCTTGTAGATTTTTAGAATTTTTCAGTAAGTTTCATTTAGTTTTTCAGGAATTTTCTTTTGAGACTTCTAGAATTTTCTTTAGTTTTTTTTTTTGTAGGTTTGTAAAACTTTTCTTCATTCCATTTTTCAAGAATTTTCTTATCGGCCTTTGGAATTTTATTCAATAATTTTTTGTAGTTTGTAAGTTCTCAGCAACTTTCATCACATTTTTTATGAATGTTTCTAAAGGGTTCTTGAATTTTGTAGATATCTAGAATTTTTTTTTAGAATGTGTCAATTAGTTTTTCAGGAATTTTCCTAGGGAGTGCTAGAATTTTCTTCAGTTTTTTTTTTATAGATTTCTATAAGTGTCCAGTAACTTTCATTCCATTTTTTAAGAATCTAAAAATATACAAAAAATATTAAGGAAAATTCTAGAGGTAAATAAGGAATTATTTACCTCTAGAATTTTCCTTAATATTTTTTGTATATTTTTAGATCGTTTTGGTAACTTTTATTACATTTTATGAGTTCAAGAATTTTCTTAATTTTTTTTTTGTAGGTTTCTAAAATTTTTTAGAAAGTTTCATTCAGTTTTTCAGGATATTTCTGAGAGACTTTTAAATTTTTTTTGTAGGTTTGTAGAATTTTTTTTTAATTCCATTTTTCCAGAATTTTCTTATGAGCCTCTAGAATTTTAATCAATATTTTTGTAAATTTCTAGAACTTTTCAGCAACTTTCATTGCATTTTTGAAGAAATTTTCTAAAGCGTTCTTGAATTTTATAGATTTCTAGAATTTTTAGGAAGATTAATATTAATTAATATTTTAGATATTTTCTTCAGTTTTTTTTTTTTCTAAAACTTTGTGTATCTTTCATTCCATTTTTTAAAAATTTCCTTATGTGCCTGTAGAATTTTCCTCAATTTTTTGTAGATTTTAGATATTTTTAGTAACTTTTATGAAATTTTATCAGTTCAAGCATTTTCCTATTTTTTCTGTAGATTTCTAGAATGTTTAATACAGTTTTTCAGGAATTTTCTTCAGTTATTTTTGTTGGTTTGTAGAACCTTTCTTTCATTCCATTTTTCAAGAAATTTCTTCTGGGCCTCTAGAATTTTCCTTAATATTTTTTTTTGTGAATTTCAAGTATTTCTCAGCAACTTTCATCACATTTTTGAAGAATTTTACTAAAGCGTTCTTGAATTTTGTAGATTTCTAGAATTTTTTCGAAAGTTTCTTCAATTTATCAAGAATTTTCCTAGAGTGTTCTTGAATTTTGTAAATATTTAGATTTTTTAGAATGTGTCAATTAGTTTTTCACGAATTTTCCTAGAGAGTTGCAGAATTTTCTTCAGTTTTTTTATAGATTTCTAGAACTTTCCAGTAACTCGCATTCCATTTTTTAAGAATTTTCTTGCAATTTTTTTATTGTAGATTTCTAGAACAACTTAGAAACTTTCATCACACTTTTGAAGATTTTTTCTAGGGTGTCCTTCAATTTTTCTCAATACTTTTTGTAGATTTTTAGAACTTTCCAGTATCTTGCATCCCATCCTTCAAGAATTTTCTTAGAGTTGTAAAACTTTCTTTAGATTTTTCTTGTAGATTTCTAGAATTTTTCGGCCACTTTCATCACATTTTTGAAGAATTATTCTGGAGAGTTCTTGAATTTTTCTTAATAATCTTTGTAGATTTCTAGAATTTTTCAGTTACTTTTGTTCCATCTTTCAAGAATTTTCCTCAACTTTCTTTGTAGTTTTTTACAAATTTTCACTAACTTTTATTAAATTTTTTGATCCTGACTTTTCAGAAATAAAATTATTTATTTATTTGTAGTTTCCAGGATCTTTCATTCCATATTTCAATAATTTTCTTAAAGAATATTTTTCTCAACTTGCTTGATAGATTTTTAGAACTTTTTGTAGTATATTTGGAACGTTCCGCCGACTTTCAATAATTTAACATAATTTTTCGAGAATTTTTTAGTGTTCAAGAATTTTCCTGATGTTTTTTTGTAGATTTCTTTAGGATTCCAGAATTTTTATTCAATTTATTAAGAATTCCAGAAATTTCCTCAATTTGTTTTGTAGGTTTTTAGAACTTTTTCGTGTCTTCAATTAAATTTTATGAGAATTTTCTTAGAGAGTTGTAAAATATTTCTTTTTTTTTGTAGAATTTTAGAACTTTTCACTACTTTTTTCCAATTTTCGTAAATTTTCTCAATTTTTTTAAAACGAATTCAATTAAACGGTTGTAAAATTTTTCTTATATTTTTGTAGATTTTTAGAACTTAGTTCACCAACTATTTTCAGTCCATTTTTCGAGAATTTTCTTAAAGAGTTTGAGAATATCCCTCAATTATTCTTATAGATTTCTAGTACTTCAAATAAACACTTATTCCATTTTTAGAGATTTTTTATAGAGGGTTCTAGAATTTTTCTCAATTGTTTATATAGATTTCTAGAACTTTTCAGCAATTTTCGTTCGAGAACTCAAAAATTTTATTTTGTAAATTTTGTTTTACTCAAATTTTGTAATTAAAGTTATTGCAAACTACGAGGCGATCAGTAATTGTTAATATGTATATGGAGGGTGGGTGGGTGGCCTCTATCCTACCCTTCAGTCAGTAAAACATCATCAAAAATTATTTAAAATATTTGTATGAATACATCTAAAAAATGTAATTATTTTGTGTTCTTTTACATTTTATAACTTTTAACTAAAACTCCCGCTTATGTTTTACTGATTGGTGGGTGGGATAGAGGCCACCCACCCACCCTACATATACAGGGTGACTGTCGAAAAACCTTTGGTGCTGTATCTCGCTTATTTTTGATCCGATTTGAATAAATAAAACATCAAATTAAATGATTTTTAAAAGACTTTAATATGAACTGTACCGATATTTTTTCTTGCATCCAGTTTTTGACAAAAGACGATCAACTTTTTTTTTCAAATTGCACTGTATATATATATTTTGTACTGATCCGCAAGGAGATTTTTTTCTGAATCTAAATTTGTAAACGATTTTATCCATTCATCAAACCAAAGTCGAGAAATTGAGGATTAAAAAAAAATTAAAAATCAAATACCCATAGTAAACAATATACAGAGCCTATTCCAAATGTCAAAAGTGACAGTGTCAGTCATTGGTACAATACTGCAATGATTTTTAATAATTTCATAATAAAAATGTTGCAAGATTTCAAAAACTGAAAAACGATTTCTGTAGAAGCACAAAATTCTAGTACAGTGTTTGAAATATTGCAACATTTTAATTATGAAATAATTAAAAATCGTTGCAGTATTGTATCAATGGCTGTCACTGTCACTTTTGACATTTAAAATAGGGTCTGTATATTGTTTACAATGGATACTTGACTTTTTATTTATTTTTTTAATCCTCAATTTCTTGACTTAAGTTTGATGTATGGATAAATTTGTCTACAATTTTATATTCAGAAAAAAAATCTCCTTGCGAATCAATAAAAATATATATACAGTACAATTTAAAAAAAAATGTTGATCGTATTTTGTCAAAAAGTGGGTGCGAGAAAAAATAACAGTTCAGATCCTATTAAAGTCTTTTAAAAATGGTTTAATTTTATGTTTTATTTATTAAAATCTGATAAAAAATAAGCGAGATACAGCACCAAAGGTTTTTCGTTAGTCACCCTGTATATGTTAACTTTAATTGCTAATCATTGATGATTTTCCTGTTAAAAACAATCAAATCCTTTATGTAATAAAAAATAAAACAAAACCAAAATTTAAGTTTAAATATAAATGACTTTCTATAGCTAATCTTATCTAATTTAGGTTTAAAGTCTGCCCACCCATCATGCATCAAACTTTTACTAATTTCCTCACTCAAAAATTTTACCTTTTGAATTTCTTTTTTATTCACAAAGTTTTGTAATTAATTTTACTCCAAACCTCGAGGCGATCAGTAATTGAAATTTATATGTATATGTAGGGTGGGTGGGTGGCCACTATCCCACCCTTCAATCAGTAAAACATCATCAAAAATTATTTGAAAAATTTGTTTTGAAATGTATAATTTATATATATTTTTTTCAAGTGAATACAACGGTGTGAATGGTGAGTGCAGCAGGGACTGGAACATGCCGACCTTATCGAATGGTAGATGTAGCAGTACACATAGTAACGGTTCCTCGATATCTAACAATATCAATAATATCAACTTAACACCAAAGGTATAATAGTGTGGTGGATGGTATAGGGTAAGAAATGACATTGGTTTGTCCTTTTTCTTTGTAGCATAGTTTAGTCAATGGCGGTGGCGAGTTGAGTCCGAAGAATTCTGCGCACGGACAGGGCTCACCACTGCGGTCCAGTCTCAATTTGAAATTGAAGAATCCTCCAGCGCCAGCGCTGCAATGTCCCATGTGCAATTACACCAGCGGAAGTCCGACAGAATTGGAGGAACACATCAATAGGTAATTTACTTGTATAAATTAGGTATTTCAAAAATAAAAGTCACTTGTTTACGTAAATATATGATTTAAAGGCAACATTTCGACCTGACCTCACCGTCTGTGGGCGGATGCACTGGCGAGGTGTTTCCCTGTCCGATATGCGCCAAGTCTTTCAATTCGGCTCCCGACCTCGAATTGCACGTCAACATCGAGCACAGGGACGTGCTGTCGCCGGCGTCGTCGTCCACCTATTCGTGTCCCGTCTGTGGAATCACCCTAGATGATAATGTAAGCGTTTATTTCGATAAAACATTTACCTAAGTAGACACAATAAGATTTATAAATAAAACAAACATCTTTCTTTGTTAATGTCACAATGAGCAATACGATTCGCTATTGAGATAAAATTAATGATGCTTTAGAGTAAGTTGACCGATCATTTAAAGTAACAAGCTCATGATCTTCCGTCGTACATCACAAACTATCGCTTCAAAAAACGACGAAAGTTTTACAGTGCGTTCTTTTTCTAACGCATTTGGTTTACTTTATCAGACTGAATGTTTTTGCGTCGTTTCTCGAAGCGATAGTTTGAGACGTACGACGGAAGATCCAACGAACAGACTATACACACACATAAGCAAATACTACTTCAAAGGACCCTGTGGTCGGTAATGTCTGGCTTCTCTTACTACTACTATTACAATGATTATAGTTTCGATCAGACTTTCAAGACTTTTTGTGTTGACCGAAACATAAAAATAAATCTTTGTGGTATTAATAAAGAAAAGTGTTTGGTTATAGTTAATAGTAGTAGTGCTATGATTATGGCTATATAACTTATTATTTTACAAGTATAGTGGTATTATAAGATTTTATTATTTTAATTACTTTGGTTAAATAATTTCAAAGAAAAATTTAGCGTGATACAAAAAAAAAATGTTTCTTTTTTTTTCTCTACAGCAAAAATTTCCACACGTGTTTAAAATTGAATGTAATGTGTATTAGTGACGCATTACTGTAAATCCAGTTTCCTAGTCGAGCGGGATTTGATGAGAAAACGATGTACGTATTATCTTTGTTACGCAGGTGGTTGTATTTTATTAAAAATTATTTTAAATAAGCTGCTTATTAATTAGTGAACATTATCTATTAATAAATATCCATCGTCAATCTGTGTATAGCTTATGTGCATTATTCATGTTAATTAATTTCGACGAATTGTTATTTAAGAGCGAAGCGGCTTCTAGACACGTGGAATCGCACTTTCCGGCCACCTCTCCGGCGCCGGTCGACAGGGAGGCGCTGAAGAAGCGCGAGGAGCGCGAATTCGAACTGCTGCGCGCCCAGTACGGCATGGACGATCAGGGCAACTTCAGGGAGCAGTCCGTGACCAATATGCAGAGGGCGGTGTACGCCGGTGAGATGAGCGTCGCCGACTACTACGAGAGGACGTTGGATCTGAGGGCGGCCGAGAGTTGCGGCGTCGACGACGGCAGCTCGGTGACGAGGACAATCGTACGTAATCACATTCATTAGAATTAAATATCGGGAGTATGCATTAATTCATGCGGTTTTCTAAGAGAGGGCGCTACTAGTATTATTTCGCGTCGTGTTCATCCGTGACTATATTCATTTTTCAATATATGTAATTTTATTGAAGCGTAAACAACATTTTTTTCTATTCATTTGAACATGTCGAACTTTGTGCCAGAAAAAGTGTTCTTCTTCATTACTTTAACATGAAGAAAAGTGCTACCGAAAGTCATCGTATTTTAGTAGAGGTTTATGGTGACGATGCTCTTACTGAAAGAACGTGCCAGAAGTGGTTTGCACAGTTTAAAAGTGGCGATTTCAACTTAGAAGACGATGAAAGACCCGGACAGCAAAAAAGGTTTGAAGATGAAGAATGGGAGGCATTGCTTGATGAAAATGCGTGCGAAACGCAAAAAGATCTTGCAAAATCTTTGGGAGTAGATCAAGCAACCATTTCCAGACGTTTAAAAGCATCGGGATTCATCTAAAAGCTTGGAAATTGGGTGCCGTATAAATTAAAGCCAAGATTCTGCATGTCGGAAATGTTGCTTCAACGCCACAAAAAGAAGTCATTTTTGCATCGGATTGTCACTGGTGATGAAAAATGCATTCATTACGGTAACCCCAAGCGCAAGAAATCGTATGTGAAGCCTGGCCAGCCATCAACATCCACGGCAAAGCCGAATATCCATGGCGACAAGGTAATGCTCTGTATTTGGTGGGATCAGAAGGGTGTGTTGTATTATGAGCTGTTGAAATCGGGACAGACGATCAAAAGGGACCTCTACCGAACACAATTAATTCGTTTGAAGAGAGCGATTGCGGAAAAACGACCAGAATATGCAACCAGACACAAATCCATAATTTTCCATCATCACATGTTTCAAGACCGGTTCAAAACTATTTGGAAAACAGTGGGTGGGAAGTTCTACCTCACCCGCCTTATAGCCCAGACATAGCCCGCTCTGATTACTACTTGTTCAGATCAATACAGAATGCCCTTACCGGAATACGCTTTACTTCAGAACACGGTATCAAAAATTGGCTCGATTCATTCTTCATCACCAAGCCGGAGAAGTTCTTTTGTGAATGGAATTCACAAACTGCCAGAAAGATGGGCAAATGTTGTAGCTTCCGATGGACAATTCTTTGATCATTGGCTGTATAACCATTTTTTCACAATAAAGCCTTAATTTTCGGGAAAAAAAACCGCATGAATTAATGCATACTCCTTATAAATAAAACACTTTTCACAATAGCTATTTATTGACTGTGACTATAGTTTTGATCATAAACTAACTGATCATTATCAAACAAATAGTACTTAAAAATTTAACAGGTGTTAAACCGGGATTAATTAGAGATTGCTAGATAGGCAACCAAATTTACTCGACATTATCAAGAGTGATAATGTTAAAATTGATTGAGTAAATATACAAAATCAGTCAAACAAACTAAATGTTTAACAATTTTTCATCAAGTTTCAGAAGAGATAAGTGAGAAAATCATTCAAGAAATATTATTTGACGTATTTTTGAAATGAAAAATTTAATTTTTATATTTGGAAAACTAACAAGTGTTGTTTATTATTTATTCATTGTTTATTCATTGTTAACAAGTGTTGTATTTATTTAATATTCAAATTGAAAGTATGAATTAAAATAGGGCACAGTATAAAAATCGTATATACAGGGTTATTCACGCTATACGGCACGGAATATTGTGGCCAAAATACGTGACTTTCAAAAAGTTTCACTTTGGGGATATATGGGGGTCTGTTAGGGCTACTTTTTAAAATTACTTTCATAATATACAGGGTGTCCCAAAAACCCTAAAAGTATCAAAGTTGTGTTTTTTTTAATGAAACACCCTGTATTTTATTGCATTTTTGAATCCTTCGATCAAAATAGGTGTGTGTTTTAATAAGGGTTTTATTGCTTAAACCTTAAGGTTTTTGAAATAATTTGAATTTTGTAAAAATTTAACCTAATTTTCATGTTTCAAATACTTAATAAGTAATTAAGTTATGCATGCCAAATTTACACTGAAATGTAACAATAGATCATATTTTATTTTCCAAGTATAATAAACTTGACATCTTATACTGGGTGTAAAAAAATTGTAATTAAACAAATGAGAACTTTAAATGGCTATAACTTCATTTATTTAAATGGAATGCTATATTTATTAATTTATCAGCAAATGCACGTTTTAATTACCTATCGAATGGTATTTATATCTTAAATGTTAAGTCTTCTCGTTTTTACAGAAAACGCCAAAATATGTTTATTGCACCGTTTTAGTACTTTTTAAATAAAAAATTTAATGTATCTAGTTTTCCATCGTATTTAAAAACGTAAGATAATTGATTTAGTCTGTTACTTTAGTTTGCCTGTCTTTTGTTATAGTTGTGTTATTTTGCGTTTCTGTGTTAGATCGTTAGTAATCGTTATTGTTTGAACATCGTTGTTGTATTTAATAGTAAAAAATGAAAAATTACACATATTTTCTTATACTGTTTTTTTTATAACTGACACTTTTTTTAAATTGGTTTAATTGTCTCTCAAAAATGGCTGGCTTAGGGTGATTTCTTTCGGGAAACCTTTAAGTATAAACTCGACAAGCCAATAAACAATTTTGATGACATTCTCCAAGCATAAAGATAATACCAATACCCCCTTCTTTTGAGTAAATCTTCATTTTTTACCAAAAAATACAACAGCGATGTTCAAACAATAACGATTACTAACGATCTAACACAAACATGCAAAATAAGACAACTATAACAAAAGACAGGCTTTTTAAACTAAAGTGGCATACTAAATTAATTATCTGACGTTCTTAAATACCATAGAAAACTAGATACATTAAAATGTTTACTTAAAAAGTACTAAAACGGTGCAATAAACAATATTTTGGCGTTTTCTGTAAAAACGAGAAGACTTAACATTTAAGATATAAATACCATTCGATAGGTAATTAAAACGTGCATTTGCTGATAAATTAATAAATATAGCGTTCCATTTAAATAAATGAAGTTATAACCATTTAAAGTTCTCATTTGTTTAATTCCAATTTTTTTACACCCGGTATAAGATGTCAAATTTATTATACTTTGAAAATAAAATATGATCTATTGTTACATTTCAGTGTAAATTTGGTATGAATAACTTAATTACTTTTTAAGTATTTGAAACATGAAAATTAGATTAAATTTTTACAAAATTCAAATTATTTCAAAAACCTTAAGGTTTAAGCAATAAAAACCTTATTAAAACACACACTTATTTTGATCGAAGGAACCAAAAATGCAATAAAATACAGGGTGTTTCATTAAAAAAACACAACTTTGATACTTTTAGGGTTTTTGGGACACCCTGTATATTATGAAAGTAATTTTAAAAAGTAGCCCTAATAGACCCCCATATATCCCCAAAGTGAAACTTTTTGAAAGTCACGTATTTTGGCCACAATATTTCGTACCGTATAGCGTGAATAACCCTGTATAATTTTAAACATATTCTTACAGGAAATATTGTTTTTTGCATGATTGTAACAATTTATAATTAGTAATGGCAAGATAGGCAACCAAATACGCTCCGTGTATTTTAAATTAAATCTGGAGTCTTCAAATTCAAGGGAAGGGGTTTAAAAGAAAAGACATTTTAATGATTTTATTTATTTATTAATTAATCTTTGATTTTCTTACTTGAAAATTACAAATCATGCAAATTATAAAAATTAAAAAAAACGGAGTTTACAATTACAAATGTGTTCTTTCTCTCAAATTCTTCCTCTATGATTCTGAGGGAGCAAATATCCTCTTGGGCATCCGGAATTCTTTAATTTGCGCTCTTACTTGCGTTTTATCCTCGTTTTTAGGGGAGACATTTTAACACGTTTATGTCAGCATGACAGAAAAAAAAATCGAATTTTTAAGTTTAAACATAACATCACTTTTGAATGGTTGTTACAACTAATATTTAAGAGTATAATGTAGAAGGAGAAACGATGTACCACAAAGTAAACTCCTCCACAATTGAATTTCGAAATTGCTAGATAGGCAACCAAACTTACTCGATATAATGTTACAGCATTATGAAGAGTGATAATGTTAACAGGTTGAGTAAATATACAAAATCAGTGAAACAAACTAAGTTATTATATACATTATTTAATAATGAAAAATGAGAAAATTATATAAGAAATAGTACTTGACGTATTTTGAAATGAAAAATTTTAATTTTTATATTTGGAAAACTAATAATTGTTGCATTTATTTAATAATTCAAATTAATAATTAAAAAAGCAATATAAAATCGTATGTTTAATTTCAAACATATTATTTCAGGAAATATTATTTTTGCACGCTTTAATGAAAATGATGGTAGCGACCGTTACTATGCGGTAGTTCATTTAACCTTTTACACGATTGTAACAATTTATAATTAGTAATGGATAGATAGGCAACCCAATATGTTCCATGCATTTTAAATTTAAATTGGAGTCTACAAATTCAAGGGAAAATGTTCGTAAAAATAGAAAAAAAATCGTATGTTTATGTTTAAACATAATATTACTTTTGCATAGTTGTTACAACGAATATTTAGAGTATAATGAAGAATACGATGTACCACAAAATAAACGCCTCCATAATGAAACATTTAATATTTAAAGATTGGTTAGATAGGCAACCAAATACACAGGATGTATTTTTAAATTAAAAATAAAATGGTGATGTGGCCATCATAATACTTTCCCTATATTTTTCTCGAAAATCGTAAGGTTATTCTTAATAATTTGCACAATTTAGAATTCTTTACAATTAGCTCCTATAGTTTATTAGCTATAAGCAAAAACATTTTTAATATATTTAATTAATTGCTCACTTAACCCGTGGTGAAACATATTTGAAAAATCTTGATTAGAAATTAAAAACACTTGGTTTGTTTCACAGAATATTTATTATTTTTTCTCTCCGACTAGTTTCGACAAAATCTCCTTGATAATGACATTTTGTCGAAACTAGTCGGAGAGAAAAAATAATAAATATTCTGTGAAACAAACCAAGTGTTTTTAATTTCTAATCAAAACATTTTTAAATTAAGAACTTTACAAAAACAAATATTTCAATAAAACTTTTTCAGTTTTTCATTCTCTTTAACTTTTGTTTGAAAAGTTATTTCTTATTTTTCAAAATTTCTTAAATTTCAAAAGTTGTTAAAATAAATCTATTAAATTTTGCAATAATGTTATGTTTATTTATGTTTTACAACTTTTAATTAAAACCCTCGCTTATGTTTTACCGATTAGAGGGTGGGTTAGAGGCCACCCACCCACCCTACATATACATATTAACATTAATTACCGATCGGCTCGCGGTTTTCAATAACTTTAATTACCAAATATGTTTCTTGAAAAAGTGAGTCTAGATTTTAGAAAACAAAATTATAAAAAATCTAGGGCCTGAAAAAAAAGAGAAATTACTGAAAATTTCCTAAACCCTCAAGAAAATATTTCTACAAACAAATTTTCTAAAAAGTTCTAGAGCCTTCAAGAAAATCTTTGCAATTTAGAAGATAACCTTGAAATCTGAAGGAGAAATTTCTCGAAATTTCCTGAACCCTTGGAAAAAAGTCTACAATTTCTAAAAGTTCTGAACTGAACATTTCTTAAACTTTCTCGAAAATAAGAAAAGATTAGGGCAAAGTTTTCCAAAAAAAATCTAGATCCTCCAAGAAAAATTCCGCAATTTAGAACTATCTAAATAATTTTACAGCCTCTAGTTGAAATAAAATGTTGAATTCTAGAAAAGCAATTACTGAAATTTACCTGAATTCTCGAAAAGAAGACGAATTAAAAAACATTTAGAGTCTTAAAGAAAAATGTAATTTGGGGAAGCAGTTATTGGCCATTTTTTAAACTCTAAACTGTTAGAAAAAAAAAGTCCTAATGTCTCAAAGAAAATCTTTGCAATTTAAAAGACGACTTCAAAAAAAAAATCTTGAACTCTGGAGAATAAATTTCTAGAAATTTCCTGAATACTCGAGAAAATAATCTAGATTTCCAGAGGAAAATTCTAAAAATTCAAGAGCCTCAAAAAAACTCCTTGCGATTTAGAAGATAAGGTGAAAAAAAATTACTAGAAATTTCCTGAACTCTCGAAAAAAACAAATTTTCTAAAAAAGCTTTCATTTAAATCTTCGCAATTCACTGGAAATTTCACGAATTTTACAAAAAAAAAATCATACATTTCTAGAAATAAATTCTAAAAACTTCGCAATTTAAAAGACAGCTTAAAAAAACAATCTGATATCTGGAAGAGAAATAACTGAGAAGTGTCTAGATTTCTAGGAACAGATTTTCTAGAAAAATTTATAGCCTCCAAATCTGAATAAAAGTCACTGGAAATTTCTGAACTGAAAGATTTTTTAAATTTTTGAACACTGAAGGAAATCTTTGCAATTTATAAGACAATTTTAAAATCTGGAAGAGAATTTACTGGAAACAACCTCAAAGAAAATTCTATAAATATTGAAACGAACTAAAAAAATCTAGAACTCCCTAATAAGACCTTTGCTAAAAATTCTGGAAATATAAAGAAAAAATTACTGTAAACTTCTAGAATCCTCCAAAAAAGCTCTAGAAATCTACAAGGAAAAGTTGTGAAAAATTCTAGAATCCTCGATCAAAATTCTCTGGAAAGGAAGATGAAAAAAACTGAAAATATGAAGTTCTAGAAATTTTGAAGAAAATATCCTAATAAATTGTAAAGTTAAACAAAATCTTGGGAGAACTTTCTGAATAATCTAGAACTCTCGAATAAAATCTTTACTAAAAATTCTGGAAATATCTATTTATTAGATAAGAAAAAGAATTTATCATTCAAAATGTACTACGAAGTAAACGCCTCTACCATCAAATATGATTTTATATTGTTGTTGTGTGAATTTTAGGTGCCGAGGGTGAAGGCGATGAGCTTCAACGCGACCAACATAGTGAAGACGGTGACGTGCTCGTGCGTGGACCACTACGCGTCTTCCTACGGGGACCGCGGCTGGGGTTGCGGCTACAGGAACACGCAGATGCTGATGTCCAGCCTGCTGACGCACACCGGCTACAACGAGCGGCTCTACAAGATCTGGAAGGACCAGAAGCCGCCGCGCAGTTCCGTTCCAAGCATATCACGTTTACAGGGCTTGATCGAACAAGCTTGGTCTCAGGGTTTTGATATACAGGTACGGTTTATTAATAATTCTTCCATTTTCACTAATCCCTTACCTCTTATCACTTTAATCAAGGATGGTGACGACCGTTACTACGGGATAATTCATGATAAACAACACTAAACTAACGCACTTACTATTACTTATTAAAAATTATATTTCTAGTAGTAAAACAGTAGTAGTAGTAAGTGCGTTAATTTAGTCTTATCACTTTATTAAAGTAGTAAACTCTACACCATCAGATGGCGCACCTATCGCCTTTTGATAATTTCTAATCGGAATCCACTTACATTCCACTTCACATTTGAGCCAGTCATTTTATTATTTGGCCAGGAAAAACACTTCTTATGTTTTGTGACTTTTCAGTTTTTTGATTTTTCTTTAGTTTTCACTTTCTATTATTATTATTTGTTATAATTTTGAACCTGTATACATTATAAATTGTTTTTAGGGTTCTGAACAATTAGGAAGTAAATTAGTAAATACGAGAAAGTGGATCGGTGCCACCGAGGTGGTGACTCTGTTGTCGTTTCTGCGCATCCGTTGCCAGTTGGTCGACTTTCACAGGCCGACGGGGCCCGGGGGCACGCACCCCGAGCTGTTCCACTGGGTGCTCAAGTATTTCGAGAGTAACACCAACGGGGATTTTATTGCTCCCCTGTATCTACAACATCAAGGTAAATCAATTGGTGCCTAATTGACTTTTTATGCAGAATGATCAACAATTCAATGCATTAATTACCAATTTGGTTTTTAATTTTTCACAATTATATCTTCTGTATTGAAGAAGTATGATAAAATAAAAATAATTAGGGTGATCCTTTAAAGTAACAAGCGCATTTATACTCACACAAATTACACGGCTGAAGAACCAAACACTATTACTACTTCCAAAAAGTAATATTAATGATCCTTTGCGTTGGGGGGGGGGCTTATAAGATTAGTATCATGAAATGTAATAAAAAATAATTTTGACCATCACATATATGGGTATTCTAATTCAGTGCAGCCAACTGCTATTTTTATTTATTTATTCAATCTTTATCGATCATGCATTACATAAAAATATACAATCAAGCATGAAGAAGAGCAGAGTTCACTCATATGAGTGATCTTCCACTTCTTCACAAACAAAAGAACACGCGAAGAAAAAATAAAATTCACTACTTGTATGGGTACAATACAACGATTATATAGAATGACAATTTCAATGCAATCAACTACTCAGTGAAGTTCCTCCCGAGATACTCATCAAAGCTATATGGTGACAACACAATGAGCAACTCTTTTATAGCTCGTTTAAAAAGAGAAGAATGCAGTTGGCTGTACTGGGATTAGATTACCTGCATGTATGATTTTTGTGAATAGTTTTATTTAATAATTATTGTTTATGTTATTTTTATTATTAAAGGTCACAGTAGGACCATAATGGGTATCGAAGTACAAAAGGACGGCACGCTGATACTGCTCGTGCTCGATCCGAGCCACTCGCCCCAACAGATGGCGCAGTTCGGCGACACGAGCTCGGCGGCGGGGGCGCTGCGCCTGCTGCGCAAGAGCGAGGCGTCGATGAAGGCCCGCCAATACCAGATCGTCGCCGTGGTGGGCACCATCGACACGGACGAGCAGTACCAGGTACGTTAACAAATCAAATACGTGCAAGTAGACGAGGAACGTAATAACGATTGACTTTTTGTAGCAAAGTAAGATTTTACGGGGTCACAGAGTCCCCCAAGATCGGTGAGGTTGACACGAACGTACATATAGTGGTTGCAAAATTGGCTTGTTTACTAAAAATATATTCCACGATTTTAGTCTAATCAATTCACACCACCTTTGCTGTTCATAATATTACAACAACAAACAAAATGAAAACGAATATTAACATTTTTAACACGAGTCTAATTAAAAATATTAATATTGTTCAGTGTCACGTGAAAGGTTTTACTTTTTTTAGATATTAGACTCCCACCGTTTTATTTTAGGTATTTCAAGTACAAAAGGAAAAACTCCCCTAGTCAGTATCATAGTTCAGTGAAAATACCATTCCTCATTACTAGTTTTTATCTTTAGTACTTAAGCATTGATTTTGTGTAATTGTTTAGTTTTAGTTATTTAGATGATAAGTGATTTAATTAAAAACAAAACAAATAATTCATGGCACACTGGCTAAATCGAAGGATACGAAATACGAACTGTTGCAGCAATACTTTCCTGTGCTTACGATTTATGATGATAATCTTCTCTAACTGTGTTTCAACAATTCATATCCATCCAACGGAAAAGTATATATATTTATTTTTTGCTACAATACGATAATATCGAATGTGATGATTACCGGTTATATTAAATATATATATGAGATGTAACGAATCAAAAAGTTAAAAAAAAAAAATAAAAGAAGAGTTTTGATTTTAAATAAGGATACTCCTCCATATAGTGATATAAACGTTGTATAAACAAGAACGTAGGATTTGTACATTGTTTTATTTTAAAGCTTTATTTCCAAAGACTTCTGCCTTAGAACGATTAATGGCGTGCGGGAGCGGTGGCGGTGGCGATGCGCCGCCGGCGAGTAAATATTTGTATAGATGATTCAGTAGAGTGATAGATAGAGTGCGCGCGAGAGAGATAGAAAGAGCGGTATGGAATTTTTAAACGTAGTTTCTGTTGTACACGAGACAATAAAATATAAAAGTATTCGTGGGGCCGGCGCGGGGCCGACGTGCCGCCAGCGCTTCCGGGTACGCCGGGAGCTTTGCCTACTTAGAGAGTGATTTATAAATATTTTACTAGGACGAAACACTAATGTACTGTTGATCACTTAAACTCTGTACTGTACAAAAAAAAATCTAAAATGTTAAAATTTGAGAAATATATTATTAAATATGTCAATTTCATGTTTGATATATGTATATACCACCCCTTATTTATTTATTTAATCCAAATATACATTTAATTCAATGGTACGTAAGTTGATTAACTTTTCTTATTTAATTTTAATTTATATCTAATGTATTTTTTAGAAACTCCTTTATTGTTCCTCAAATTTTCATCACATCAGAAGAATTGTTATTTACTCCCTGATTCCTCTAATTTATCCCTGGCTGGTAGTGCGTTGCTCAATTTCAAGAGGAACCCAGAAGTTTATGGATATAGATGGTAATTGTTTATGTTTATTATTATTATTATTATTAATTGTTTATTATTATTATTGCTCTTTAAAATGTTACCCTAAAGGATTAGGGTTAATTTTTTAGGAGATTAAAAAGGTGTTGGCATATAATAAAACTTTTTCGATTTTATATTCAACCCGCACTGAATATCTGCATTCAATTGTGTTTACGTTTTCTGTGGGATGAAAATTAATAGATTATAAAAAAAAAATTAAGTAAATATGATTGTTATTTTTTAATTGCTTGTGAAATACTCTTTTAATTAATTTTCAAACGATTAAAACATTTTGTTTTACTATTTTATTTCGTCTCTGAAAAACTTCTACAATCCAGTGGCGTATTCAGGAGGGGGTAATTGGGTAATTACCCCCCCTAAGAATTATTTATTCGCTTATTTTGTTTATTCTTAAAAATTACTAATATTTCAAACAAACAAGTTAACTGTTGATAATTCTAGTCAGCGATCTATGACAGTGCATTTTTCCATATACACAAATTAAAATTATCTGCGCAAGCACCGTTAGAAAAGTGATGACCAAATGCCAGAGGAATAGACCAAACCTGCATAAACCTATTATAGCAGATTATTTTTATTTATCTTTTTCCCTTTTATCCATTATGGGTGTCAAACTTATTTTCTACAATATGTCTCAGTTAATTTCTTTTACACTTCTTTACCACTGTTGCGTAGCTTGTGCTATTTTCTTATTTCTTTCCATTCTATTCCTTTTCTTTCCGCTGCTTGATGCTTGATGTACTTGCTCGTTCCAACCCTTGGTCTTCCTAATTCCCTCTATCTTTCTTAGGTATCTCATTTCCATTGCATTGGTTTTTTTGTTATTACTCTCTGTGGTTACTCACGATTCACTACTATAGTCCATCCGTTGGATCTTCCGTCCTACGTCACAAACTATCGCTTCAAAAAACGAAAGTTTTACAGTGCGTTCTTTTTCTAACGCATATGGTTTACT
The DNA here is from genome assembly GCA_963969525.1 of Ontholestes murinus. Classification (NCBI taxonomy): domain Eukaryota; kingdom Metazoa; phylum Arthropoda; class Insecta; order Coleoptera; family Staphylinidae; genus Ontholestes; species Ontholestes murinus. Next base: position 793,138 of record OZ018389.1, on the reverse strand, counting down.
TTATCAGACTGAATGTTTTTGTGTCGTTTCTCGAAGCGATATTTTGTGACGTAGGACGGAACGGATGGACTATATATAGCAGTTAATGTCTTTTATATACTTCTGTTTTTATTGTTTTTGCAATCTCTTTTTTCTCTAAGAATGTTTTCTTTATTGTGTTGTAGATCATTCCTGCATTGCCTAGTTTTTCATCTTTTTCTGATTCTATCTTCCCTGTTTCCTCTATTGTTGATCCCAGGTATTTAACCCTATTTTGTGATTGCTCTCTTTTGATGATATTATATTTATCTTTTCCAGCTCTTTTTTGAATATTTCCAGGTTTTCTTCTGAATCTACTATTAATGTTATGTCGTCGGCAAACATTAATACATATTTGCATTTTTAATAGTTTTTAATATTTCTGTACCCTATCTTTGTGCTTTCGGCTCTTTGTTTGCTATTTCTTATTGCTTCGTCATTAAGTGATGCAAATAGTAACGGGGTTAATATACATCCTTGTCTCAGTCCTGTTTTCGTCTTGAACTCCTCTGATTATTTATTTTCTATTCTTACTTTATTTTTGTTATTTCTTTATTATATTTATAATGCTTTTTTTATCCTTCTTGTCTCGAGTATATGCCATATGTCCGCTCTTCTTACCCTGTAATACGCTTTTTTAGGTTGATGAAGCATAAGTGTAAATCTTTTCCCTTTTTAATCATCTTTTCTGTTAATTGTCTCATTATGTATATTAAATCTTGTTTGCTTCTATTTTTCTGAATCCGTGTTGTTCTTCTTCCAGCTGTTGATCTAATTTTCCTCTTATTCTTGCTTCTATTAACCTGGTTTGATTGTGAGTGTAATACCTCTGTAGTTATCATATATTTTTGTGTCTCCTTTTTGTGTATGGATATTATAATTCCCTTGTTCCATTCCTCGGGTATCTTGTGATTTTTGATAATGTCATTTACTATTTCCAAGAATTCTTCCTTCCTCTTTCCCCATATATTTCATTATTTCGGCTGTGATGTCATCTATACCTAGAGATTTTCCTAGTTTTATTTTTTTGATTGCTGCCTCCAGTTCTTCGATTCTTATTTCGTTGATTCCTCCATTTGTTTCACCTTCTATATCTCCGTGCTGGTCTGTTTTGGTTATTTCATTAAAGAATTCTTTCCATCTTTCTAATATCTTCTTTTCTTCTGTTATTATATTTACGTTTTTATCTTTTATACTTGGCTGGGTTAATGTATTTTAATTGCTCATTTGTTTAATAGTGCTGGTAAACATCTTTTTGTTTTCTGTGAACGTTTCTTTCAATTTCTTAACGAACTGCTCCCAGGATTGCTTTTTTGCTATCTTGAATTTTTGTTCCACATTTTTATTTGCTATTATATATCTTCTATAATCTTATTCTTTCCTTGTTTCCTTGTTTAAGTTTTCCAATTCTCTTCTTTTGTATTTACAAATTGTTTTACCTCTTCTGACTATCACCTGTTTTTCTTCCTCTGTTTGTTTGATATAGTGATTGTTTCACATCTTTCTTGGGCTGCTTCACTTATGATTTCTTTGATCTTTTTCTTTTTTCCTTCTATTTTGTATTTTTCTCTATTTTTGATTGGTATTCATTCCTAGTTTCTTTCTTTTCAATTTTTGGCTTTATGTGTTTTTTTATTATTGTTTTCGACTTCGTATACTTCAAGTGTTCAGCTTCTGTGTTAATTTATATTTTTACCAAGTAGTGGTCGCTCCCTATTTCAGCTTGTCTTATTACTTTAACATCTTTCACATTTTCCATTCTTCTGCGTCTATTAAGGAGTAGTCTTTTATTTCTCTTTTCTTGGTCTAACTTCTCTAGTGTGTTTATGTATGTATTTGAATTTTGTGTTTGTCACAATGAGGTTGTTTGCTATACATAATTCTATAATTGTTTTTCCATTTTCGTTTTTGTTCTCATCTCCATACTTTCCCCTGAATATTTTTTGCTCTCTCTCTCTTCTTTTAGTTCTTTGTCATTTAAACATGCTCTTCAATTCCTCCATTATCACATCGTTCTTAGATATATTTAGATTTTCCTTCTCCGTGAGTTTTTTTTTCTGTTTTCATCTTCCTTTGTTTTATTTTTGTATCCTGTTGTTATGACAACGTTTTGTTTCACTGCTTCGTTTTTCTATCTTTTTCTATTCTCCATTGCTCATTTGGAATCCTTGGAATCCATAATTAGGGCTGTCGATATCTCTTTCTCTTTTTGTACTCATTTGTTTCTTTATTTCCCACTTCCTTTTAGTTTTATATATTTTAACACTACTTATTTACTTTTTTATGGACTTTTGCATGTACGTGGTTCGCTGTTTTAAGTTCCTCTGAACTGAACAGAGGATTATTATCGAATTAATATATATTTACCTCTCCTGAATAATATTATTACAGATCTGCAATACAGATTGAATAAAGACACGATGAATTTGTTCAAATTTAACACAACAATAGCTAATGTTTTATTGATAACAAACTGGCGAAGATTTAGATGTCACTTCAAAATCTGTTGCAACATATTTAAATAAAATTTTACCTGAAAACGTAACATGTGCAAATAGCAATTAAGTCTGAATTGGCATTTTGGAAATTACAATGGCAAAAGAAAAAGAAAATCAAAGAACAATTACCAGAAAATGCTTTAGATGTATACAGAAAATATGACCCGAATATTTACTGAACATAAAAATAATTTTACAAATATTATGTACTCTTCCTGTTAGCGTTGCTTCTGCAGAAAGAAGTTTTTCTGCACTGAAAAGATTCAAATGGTGGCTGCGAGACACAATGTCTCAAAAAAGTCTAACCGAGTTAGCTGTATTACATATTCATTGATATATGGATATTAATATTGACAATATTATTAAAAAGCATAGAAAATCGTTTTTTTTAATAAATTTAGTTACAAAAATCTGTTTCAAATTTTACAAAATATATTATTATCATTTTATATGTGCTATATTTATTTCCGGTGTGATATTATTTTGTTTATATTTAAAAATAATAGAATTATATTTTATTTAGTTATGGAATAAAAAAATATTTTCATTTTTTCAAATTACCCCCCCTAAGCCAGTTGACTGGAAACGCCCTTGCTACAATCTCATAGGTAGGAAATAGAAATAATAAAACGAAAGTCAATTGTTTTAATCGATCCAGTTAGTATGAGAATGTTTCACCACGGTTTGCGTAAGAAAATTAATACATTATACAAAAAACTGGCACAAAATATTTTAACATTCGAAATAATCCATCTGATAAAGTTTTCACCAATTTTGTTGTTTACTTTCAAAATTAATTTATTTATTTACTTCGAAAATTAATGAATCATACAAAGTGGCAGAAAATATTTTAAGATGACCCCTAATTTATAAATTACTTTAATATTATTATGTTAACGAAGAAAGTGTCTTATTTATACATATACTTTAATGTATCACGAGCTTAACTAAATATTTTCTATTTCCAATAAAATTGTAACATATTTATATTAATATTTAAATTACAATTTTATTGAAACTATTAATATTAAACAATGTATCACAAAGGAAAAACCTTAACGATCAAGTATTTAAATATTATCTTCCTGTGTTTTTCTAATCTATTTGTGTTTATCAATTAATTAAATTGTATTTTGTAAAGCTTTATTAAACAAGGTTACAATATATAAAAATAAATTAATGAGAAATTCCAAATATTCATGGAGAATAAAACCTACATATAATTTTAACACCATGCTGACGCACAGAATTCTTCACCCTTGTAAACCCATATCCTCTCCTTCACTGATCATATAATATTAGCTTCGGATACATATATTTAGCATTTACATGCTTATTTTCACTTTATTGGGTGATAAAATAAATGTTATCATTCTGACATTGAAATTGTTTTTTTTTTTTTAATGTGCCAACTGTTCTTGTAAAAAACAATTAAAGATACGATGAGTTAATTCTTCACTTAACCCATGGTGAAACATTTTTATGTTAATTCGAAGGTTAAAGTAAATAAGTGTTTAATTAATTTTATAATCAATTGAAAATATTTGCAATCAATATAAAGAAGTGTGATCCCCCATGCAACACGGGCAATTTAAACAGTTTGTGTTGTAATCGTCTAATTAATGCATCAACAGACTTTCTGAATCGTGATAATGTAAGTATATTTGTAAATATGTTAAATAAATATTGATTTTTGTATATTTTACAGGTGGATTTGGACAACATTCAAGTGAGAAAATATCTTTACAATAGCAAGTATTGGAGTTTATTTTCCAGATGAGGAGTATATTTAAATTGAAAGGAAAAACTATACGAACGTTTTGAAAATCAATACAAACTGTTTTTTTACTTTCCCTGTATGACACCTATCCTCCAAACCATACAAAAAAACTTCTCCATCATCTCCATAATGTAAGTAATTCTCCTAAACAAATTTTTCATCCGTTTTTTTTTAACTTATATTTAATTAATAGAATAATAAAATCGTAGCGTATATTTTACCTATTGAAGGGTGGGTTTGAGGCCACCCGCCCACCCTACATAAATTTATTACTTTTAATTACTACACTATTGATGTTTTTTGTTAATTATATAAACGATTTTATGGTTTATAATGCTGAAAACTAAACGCCGATCAACGGAAGAAGTTTAAATGTACTTATAGAGCGGGTGGCTAATATCCCAACCCTCCAATCAACACAATATACTCAAGAGTTTACAAAAAAATCCTTAATTAATTCGATAAACGTTTCACTGTATTATATGTGTTATAATTAACTAATTAATCAATAAAATCGTCGCTTGTGGTTTATTTATTGGTGGGTGGGTTAGAGGCCACCCACCCACCCTACATTTATTTCTTAATTGTAAGTGTAACACTGCTTATGTTGCTTGGAAAGTATATTAGAGCCTTTAGGGTTTATTTGGCTGAGAACTTAAATACAATCAGTGGATGATGAAGTTAGTAATAAGAAAAATTAATTTCTATGAGCTTTAACATTATTTATAGTATAAAACGTTAGTGCAGAACGCTCATAGAAATTAAGTTTTCTTATTATTAATTTTTTCATTGATACTGCAGTAGAAATTTAATATTTAATTTTGATGATGAAGTCCTAAATCACCCTCTAAACAATAAATACAACTCAAGGACTTACAAAAAACCTTTGCATACGAAATAATCCATCTCATAAAGTTTTAATCAATTTTATTGTTATAATTAATTAATTGATTAAGCAGTAAAACTGTCGTTTATGTTTTTTTTAGCCCACACGCGATTATTTCCTTGCTTAATTGATTAATTATAAAAAACTCAATGAAAAATTAATAAGATTATTTATTTCGTATGCAATTTTTTTTTCTGTAAACGCTCGAGTATGTTATATTGATTGGAGGGTGGGATAGTGGCCACCCACCCACCCTACATATACAATAAAACTTAAACTAAGACAGTGGATTAAAGTTTTCATTCATATTTTCAGGAATACTGCTGAGGTTTTCGGAAAACTTATCGAGAATCAGTGGGTTGTGTAAAAATATATATGTAGGGTGGGTGGGTGGCCACTATCTCACCCTCCAATCAGTAAAACATAAGCGAGGGTTTACAAAAAAAATCTTATACAGGGTGACTGACGAAAAACCTTTGGTGCTGTATCTCGCTTATTTTTGATCCGATTTGAATAAATAAAACATCAAATTAAACCATTTTTAAAAGACTTTAATATGAACTGTACTGATATTTTTTCTTGCATCCAGTTTTTGACAAAAGACGATCAACTTTTTTTTTTCAAATTGCACTGTATATATATTTTGTACTGATCCGCAAGGAGATTTTTTTCTGAACCTAATTTTGTAAACGATTTTATCCATTCATCAAACCAAAGTCGAGAAATTGAGGATTAAAAAAAAAATTAAAAATCAAATACCCATAGTAAACATAATACAGAGCCTATTCCAAATGTCAAAAGTGACAGTGTCAGTCATTGGTACAATACTGCAATGATTTTTAATAATTTCATAATAAAAATGTTGCAAGATTTCAAAAACTGAAAAACTATTTCTGTAGAAGCACAAAATTCTAGTACAGTGTTTGAAATATGGCAACATTTTAATTATGAAATAATTAAAAATCGTTGCAGTATTGTATCAATGGTTGTCACTGTCACTTTTGACATTTAAAATAGGACCTGTATATTGTTTACAATGGATACTTGACTTTTTATTTATTTTTTTAATCCTCAATTTCTCGACTTAAGTTTGATGTATGGATAAATTTGTCTACAATTTTATATTCAGAAAAAAAATCTCCTTGCGAATCAATAAATATATATATACAGTGCAATTTAAAAAAAAAATGTTGATCGTATTTTATCAAAAACTGGGTGCGAGAAAAAATAACAGTTCAGATCCTATTAAAGTCTTTTAAAAATGGTTTAATTTGATGTTTTATTTATTCAAATCGGATCAAAAATAAGCGAGATACAGCACCAAAGGTTTTTCGTCAGTCACCCTGTATGCGAAATAATTCATGTTGTATTTATTTATTGAATTATATTTGTTGTAATTAATTAATTAAGTTGTCGCGTTTTTTTTATATATTGGAGGGTGAGTTAAAGAGTATTGATGATTTTTGTAAATTATATTAATAATTTTACGGTTTATATTGCAATAAATTATATATTAACCGAGCGTACTCTTGACCTACCTCAATCTATTGTTTATTAGAGCGGGTCAGGAGTACGAATGGTCAATGCATTGTCTATTGAGGTAGGTCAAGAGTACGCTAGAACTTTATAAGGTCGAATTTTCGGTTGATATTAGTTTAAAGTAAAATTATTAAGCAACAAAAAATAATTAACTTGATTAAAACACTTGAAGACCTTTCCTCATTTATAACTTGTGTTAATTTACATTCTCAGTTCATTTATTGTACGTATTTGTATAATAAATCACGTGTAAAGTGTTTAATGTTAAAGAAAATATTCAATAAAACTAGTGTTGATGTTTTACTGATTGGAGGGTGGGATAGTGGCCACCCACCCACCCTACATATACAATAAAATTGAAACTAAAACAGTGGATTAAAGTTTTTATTCACATTTCCCTAAATACTGCTGATGTTTTTGGAAAACTTATCGAAAATCAGTGGATAAAGTAAAAATGTATATGTAGGGTGGGTGGGTAGCCTCTATCCTACCCTACAACTAATACAAAATACTCAAGGGTTTACAAAAAATGTTTACATACGAAATAATTCATCTAATATTTTTTTCATCGTGTTTTATATCTTGTGATTAATTAATTACATATTTTATAATACAAAAACCCTTTGATCCTTTCGGGTGTTGTGTTGAATATATTAATTAATCAATTAAATCGTAGTACATTAGAGGGTGGGTTTCCTACATAAATTTATTAATTTTAAGAATTACACTGTTGTTTTTTTGTAAATTATTTTAAAGCTTTTATGGTTTATATTACTGAAAACTAAAAGCTGATCAGTGGATGAAGTTGAATTGTATATGTAGGGTGGGTGGGTGGCCTCTATCCCACCCTCTCCAACCAATACAACATACGCGAGGGTTTACAAATAAATGTTTACATATGAAATAATTCATCTGATATTTATTCATTGTATAATAATAATAATAATTAATCAATAAAATCGTCGCGTGTGGTTCATCTATTGAAGGGTGAATTTGAGGGCATATACCCACCCAACATATATTTATTTATTTGAAGTATAATACTGCTGATAAGTTTGAGTAATTATATTAATACATTTACGATTTATTTTGCAACAATTTATATATTAACCGAGCGTACTCTTGACCTACCTCAATGTATAATTTATTAGTGCTGGTCAGGAGTACGAATGGTCAATGCATTGTTTATTGGGGTAGGTCAAGAGTACGCTAGAACTGTATAAAATCGCACGAGGCTAATATTCCAACTTTAAATAAAATATATGTGACATTTGTTAATTTACATTTTGGATTTATTTATTTACGTATTTGTATAATAAATTACGTATAGAATTTTTCATATTAAAAAAATATTCCATACAACTTGTGCAGATGTTTTACTGATTGGAGGGTGGGATAGTGGCCACCCACCCACCCTACATATACAGGGTTATTCACGCTATACGGCACGGAATATTGTGGCCAAAATACGTGACTTTCAAAAAGTTTCACTTTGGGGATATATGCGGGTCTATTAGGGCTACTTTTTAAAATTATTTTCATAATATACAGGGTGTCCCAGAAACCCTAAAAGTATCAAAGTTGTGTTTTTTTTAATGAAACACCCTGTATTTTATTGCATTTTTGGATCCGTCTATAAAAATAAGTATGTGTTTCAATAAGGTTTTTATTACATAAACCTTAAGGTTTTTGAATTAATTTGAATTTTGTAAAAATGTAACCTAATTTTCATGTTTCAAATACTTAAAAAATAATTAAGTTATGCATACCAAATTTACACTGAAGTGTAACAATAGATCATATTTTATTTTCCAACTATAATAAACTTGACATGTTATGCCGGGTGTAAAAAAAATGGAATTAAACAAATGAGAACTTTAAATGACTATAACTTCATTTATTTAAATGGAACGCTATATTTATTAATTTATCAGCAAATGCACGTTTTAATTACCTATCGAATGGTATTTAAATCTTAAGTGTTAAGTCTTCTCGTTTTTACAGAAAACGCCAAAATATTGTTTATTGCACCGTTTTAGTACTTTTAAAGTAAAAATTTTAATGTATCTAGTTTTCTATCGTATTTAAAAACGTCAGATAATTAATTTAGTCTGTTACTTTAGTTTAAAAAGGATGTCTTTTGTTATAGTTGTGTTATTTTGCGTTTTTGTGTTAGATCGTTAGTAATCGTTATTGTTTGAACATGGTTGTTGTATGTCATAGTAAAAAATGAAAATTTACACAGATTTTCTTATACTGAGCTTTTATAACTGACCCTTCCAATTTCTTTAAACTGGTTTAATAGTCTCTCAAAAATGGCTGGCTTAGGGTGATTTCTTTCGGGAACCTTTAAGTATAAACTTGACTAGCCAATAAATAATTTTGATGACATTCTCCAAGCATAAAAATAATGCCAATAACCCCTTCTTTTGAGTAAATCTTCATTTTTTACCAAAAAATACAACAGCAATGTTCAAACAATAACGATTACTGACGATCTAACACAAAAATGCAAAATAAGACAACAATAACAAAAGACAGGCTTTTTAAACTAAAATGACAGACTAAATTAATTATCTGACGTTTTTAAATACCATAGAAAACTAGATACATTAAAATTTTTACTTAAAAAGTACTAAAACGGCGCAATAAACAATATTTTGGCGTTTACTGCAAAAACGAGAAGACTTAACACTTAAGATTTAAATACCATTCGAAAGGTAATTAAAACGTGCATTTGCTGACAAATTAAAAAATATAGCGTTCCATTTAAATAATTAAAGTTATAGCCATTTAAAGTTCTCATTTGTTTCATTCCAATTTTTTTACACCCAGCATAAGATGTCAAGTTTATTATACTTGGAAAATAAAATATGATATATTGTCACATTTCAGTGTAAATTTGGAATGCATAACTTAATTATTTTTTAAGTATTTGAAACATGAAAATTAGGTTACATTTTTACAAAATTCAAATTATTTCAAAAACCTTAAGGTTTATGTAATAAAAACCTTATTAAAACACACACTTATTTTTATCGAAGGATCCAAAAATGCAATAAAATACAGGGTGTTTCATTAAAAAAAACACAACTTTGATACTTTTAGGGTTTTTGGGACACCCTGTATATTATGAAAGTAATTTTAAAAAGTAGCCCTAATAGACCCCCATATATCCCCAAAGTGAAACTTTTTGAAAGTCACGTATTTTGGCCACAATATTCCGTGCCGTATAGCGTGAATAACCCTGTACAAGGAAACTTAAACTAAGACAGTGGATTAAAGTTTTTATTCACATTTCCAAAAATAGTGCTAATGTTTTTTGAAATCTTATCGAGAGTCAGTGATGAATGTAAAAATGTATATGTAGGGTGGGTGGGTGGCCACTATCCCACCCTTCAATCAACAAAACATAAGCGAGGGTTTACAAACAAATTGTTGCATACAACATAATTTATCTGATATTTATTTATTGTGTTATATTAGTTGTAGATTGGTTGATAGATAAGGCGTTGAGATGTTGAAAATCCATATTCATTTGTATTAATATACAAATTAGTTGTAGCTTTTTAATGAATCAAATAATCAACCGCTTGTGATTTATCTATTGGAAGGGGGGTCCGAGGCCACCCACCCACCCTACATAAATATTAATTTAAAATATTGCACTGTTACTGATTTTTGTAAATTATATTTACATTTTTTTTACGATTTGTATTGGTGAAAATAAAAAGCTGATTAGTGGATTAATGTTTAAATGTATATGTAGGGTGGGTGGGTGGCCACTATCTCACCCTCCAATCAGTAAAACATAAGGAAGGGTTTTACTAATTGAATAACAGTAATTTAATAAATATTTATTGATTACTTATTATATAAATATGCCCACTAAAATACTTTATGTAACTTAAATAAAGAAAACACTTAATTTTTTATACCACTTATATTTTTATTTCTCGTGACTAGTTTCAATAATGATAATGATTACCTTGTATCATTATCAAACTGTGTTGAAAGCAAATTTTCAATTACAATTGAGAAAAATTCCATTTAGCAATATAAAGAATTCTAAAAAACAGTAGAATTTAATTAATAATCATTACATATTTCTGAAAATAATAGAATATTTGATGGATTATAAATCAATTGAAAATTATAAACTTGAATTTCAATTATTGAATTTTATATTTTATAATTTCGTCAAAGTTTTGAAAAATTCCTTCACAATTTATTTACTTTTGAAGTAACTTTTTAATCTGCAACCGTTTCATATATAAAAAATAAATATTTAGTACATATATTACTGTTTTAAAATGATTATTCAATGAGTAAAACCCTCGGGTATGTTTTACAGATTGGATAGAGGCCACCCACCCACCCTACATATATGTTTAAACTTAAACTAAAATATTGGATTTTATTTTTTTGGTCTATATTCACAAAAATACTAATGATATTTTTTAAACTAAACGAGTGTCAGTGATGAATGTATAAATGGATTTGTAGGGTGGGTGGGTGGCCTCTATCCCACCCTCCAATCAGTAAAACATACCCGAGGGTTTTACTGATTGAATAATAATTTTAAAACACTTGTGGTTTATTTATTCCATAAGTTTTCTCTTGAATTGCATTTATAGTTTCCTAAAGGTTTTATATTTCATTGACAATTTTATTTTTATACCATAGCCTTAACATTTTTTTTTAAATTTGAACCCTTAAGTGCATAGTGCTGCAGTCCTGCAACGCTTTTTATTTATATTTTTTGATGCCATATGATGGTCATCAGGGCAACTAAAATGCGTTGCAGTGCTGCAAAAACGTGGTGTAGTGTTTTGTAAGTTTTTCTAGATATTGTATAGCTCTCTAGAAACAAAATAACTGCATTAAAAAAATATTTTGTGATAAATAGGTACGTTATCTTTATAGTGTTCATATAAATTACGTGTAAATTAATTTTGCCTCATAATAATTTATTGAAAATTCGATGTTGCATTTCTGCAACATCATGCACTAATGCCCACTTTGTGAGGAATATTCAAGGGAACTGATTCTTCTTCTAGATCACTGAGAAAGTGATATTTGTTGGCAGTGATGGAATCAAAAGTGTGTTGGACCATGAAAAACTTATTCATTCTACCATATGACAGTGTAGATGAAGACAGTGACTGTGAGGAGTCTCCTTTAGAATCTTGCCATGGTGTTCTACCGAAGGTTCATTCAGATGTGAAAATTCCTGCAGGGAATTTCTGTTAACAAATATTACCTTCTGAAACAAAACAATACGGTAGGATTGATCAAAAAAGGTTGAATTTTTTTTCGTCAATCCTACCGAATATGTTCCGGAAGAAAGCACATTTGCGTATTGATGATTCTGAAACATTTTTTTTAGGAACAGTGCACTTCTTGAGACAGTTTTGAATTTAGAAACTCCTTTTGAATATTTTTCCTGCTTTTTTACAGAAAATCTAATTCAATTAATATGTGAAGAAAGTGCCATATACTCTGCACAAAAAGATCCGCATAAACCCATGAATCTTACCTAAGTTGAACTTCACAAATATGTTGGGATTTTAATTACGTTAACAGTTTATCAGGGATATGTGGCATCCAATTGTAGGTAGTGACTTGTTGAAAAATACCATGAAATTTTGAGTCTATTAGAAGCATTCTTCATTTTGCTAACAATAAAAATAACAATTATGATAAGCTCTATAAAATTCGACCTGTAATAATTAATCAAAATATTAGGTATTCCTAAGAAAGAGTGTCTTAGTGTTGATGAACATATCTGTGCTACAAAAACAGAGCACAGCACTAAGCAGTATAATCCAGAGAAATCGAAGAACAGATAGACAAATAGCTACGCTTATTGCTTTGAAGTATACTCATGGAGGGAAAATCTAATCCTAGGAAATAAGCCTAACCTGGGGGCGAGTTCTAATGTGGTTGTACGATTGACAAGAGATGTAAACCATTAAATATATTTCGATAATTATTTTTCTGTAACACTTCTTCTCTACTTGAAGTAAAAATGCATATTTTCCAGGGAACGGTGAGAAGAAACAGAATTCCAAACTGTAAACTTCCTATATATGAAGTAGTGAACAAGAAGGAAAAACGATCGAGTGAAGAATACATAAGCAAGGTTGATAATTTCAATATTTCCTCAATTATTTGAAAGGACAATAAGTGTATGACATTGGTATCCACTCTATGTGGGAAGAAACCTATGAACACAACAAAAAAATTCAAAAGATAAATCAAACATTATGAAGTAGTGCTATTTCCTAACATAGTGAAATATTACACTTTGTGCATGAGTGGAGTGTGTAATTGACAGTAATTTGGCTTGTCATCCATTTAAATTAACTAAAATGATGTATGATATTATGGTACTTATTACTAATAAATTTCATTAAAATCAAATAAAGCGTTCAATTGTTATAAACAAAAGAAATAAAAAAAATTTGAAACCTTGAAGCCAAATTCCGGCTTAAACTTAAATTTTTGGATATAGATAAGTTGCGTTAAATCGTGATATTTTGACCTCAGGAATCTATGGTCCAGCCATTTCCCCGCATTAACGGGACACTCTGTATATTATTTAATCAAAAAACCTTTTGACCTTTTTCGGTGTTGGGTATGATTAATTAATTAATCAGTTAAATCGTCGCATATTAGAGGGTGGGTTTGAGACAGCCCTCCTATCCTACATAAATTTATTAATTATAAGTATTATACTGTTGATAATTTTTTAGAATTATTTTAGCTCTTTTTGGTTTATATTACTGAAAACTAAAAGTTGATCAGTGGATGAAGTTGAATTGTATATGTAGGGTGGGTGGGTGGCCTCTATCCCACCCTTCAACCAATACAACATACGCGAGGGTTTACAAATAAATGTTTACATATGAAATAATTAATCTGATATTTATTCATTGTATAATAATAATAATTAATCAATAAAATCATCACGTGTGGTTTATCTATTGAAGGGTGGGTTTGAGGGCACACACCCACCCAACATATATTTGGTACGGGGAGTAGTTGTTTTAACTGTTAACTGGTGTTTTTACATTTATTGTAAAACATAAGTGCAGAAACGCTCCTGAAAATTATATTTGTCTCATTATTAATAACTGCACTACAAATTTTAATATTTAATTTGCATATATATTTATTTGAAGTATAACCGTGCTGATAAGTTTGAGTAATTATATTAATACATTTACGATTTATTTTGCAACAATTTATATATTAACCGAGCGTACTCTTGACCTACCTCAATGTATAATTTATTAGTGCGGGTCAGGAGTACGAATGGTCGGTCAATGCATTGTTTATTGGGGTAGGTCAAGAGTACGCTAGAACTGTATAAAATCGCACGTGGACAATATTCCAACTTTAAATGAAATATATGACATTTGTTAATTTACATTTTGGATTTATTTATTTACGTATTTGTATAATAAATTACGTATAGAATTTTTCATGTTAAAAAAATATTCCATACAACTTGTGCAGATGTTTTACTGATTGGAGGGTGAGATAGTGGCCACCCACCCACCCTACATATACAAGGAAACTTAAACTAAGACAGTGGATTAAAGTTTTTATTCACATTTCCAAAAATAGTGCTAATGTTTTTTGAAATCTTATCGAGAGTCAGTGATTAATGTAAAAATGTATATGTAGGGTGGGTGGGTGGCCACTATCCCACCCTTCAATCAACAAAATATAAGCGAGGGTTTACAAACAAATTGTTGCATACAACATAATTTATTTGATGTTTATTTATTGTGTTATATTTGTTGTAGCTTTTTAATGAATCAGTAAAATCGTCGCTTGTGATTTATCTATTGGAGGGGAGGTCCGAGGCCACCCACCCACCCTACATAAAACTATAATTTTAAGTATTACACTGGTGATGATTTTTGTAAATTATATTCACGCTTTTACGGTTTGTATTGTTGAAAATTAAAAGCTGATTAGTGAATTAATGTTTAAATATATATGTAGGGTGGGTGGGTGGCCACTATCTCACCCTCCAATCAGTAAAACATAAGGAAAGGTTTTACTAATTGAACAACAATAATTTAGTAAACATTTATAGATTACTTATTATATAAATATTCCCACTAAAATACTTTATATAACTTAATTGAAAGCAAATTTTGAATTATAATTGAGAACAATTTCGCAATATAAAGAATTCTAAAAAATATTCTCACAGTAGAATTTAATTACATATTTTTGAAAATAATAGAATTTTTGATAGATTATAAATCAATTGAAAATTATAAACTTGAATTTCAATTATTAAATTTTACATTTTATAATTTCGTCAAAATTTTGGAAAATTCCTTAACAATTTATTTACTTTTGAAGTAACTTTTTAATCTGTAACCGTTTTATATATAAAAAAGTAAATATTTAGTACATCTAATACTGCTTTAAAATGATTATTCAATCAGTAAAACCCTCGGGTATGTTTTACTGATTGGAGGACGGGATAGAGAACACTCACCCACCCTACATATATATTTAAACGTAAACTAAAATATTGGATTTTATTTTTTTGGTCTATATTTTCAAAAATACTAATGATATTTTTGGAAAACTAAACGAGTGTCAGTGATGAATGTATAAGTGTATATGTAGGGTGGGTGGGTGGCCTCTGTCCCACCCTCCAATCAGTAAAACATACCCGAGGGTTTTACTGATTGAATAATAATTTTAAAACACTTGTGTTTGATTTATTCCATACGTATTCTCTTGAGTTGCATTTATAGTTTCCTAAAGGTTTTATAATTCATTGACAATTTAATTTTTATACCATAGTCTTAACATTTTTTAAAAATTTTAACTCTTAAGTGCATAGTGTTGCAGTTCTGCAACGCTTTTTATTTTTATTTTTTGGTGTCATATGATGGTCATCCGGGCAACTAAAATGCGTTGCAGTGCTGCAAAAGCGTGGTGTAGTGTTTTGTAAGTTTTTCTAGATGTTGTATAGCTTTCCAGAAACAAAATAACTGCTTTAAAAAAATATTTTGTGATAAATAGGTACGTTATCTTTATAGTGTTCATATAAATTACGTGTAAATTAATTTTGCCTCATAATAATTTATTGAAAATTCGATGTTGCATTTCTGCAACATCATACACTAATGCCAACTTTGTGAGGAATATTCAAGGGAACTGATTCTTCTTCTAGATCACTGAGAAAGTGATATTTGTTGGCAGTGATGGAATCAAAAGTGTGTTGGACCATGAAAAACTTATTTATTCTACCATATGACAGTGTAGATGAAGACAGTGACTGTGAGGAGTCTCCTTTAGAATCTCGCCATGGTGTTCAGATGTGAAAATTCCTGCAGGGAATTTCTGTTAAGAAATATTACCTTCTGAAACAGAACAATACGGTAGGATTGACCAAAAAAAGGTTGAATATCCCTTTTTTCGTCAATCCTACCGAATATGTTCCGGAAGAAAGCACATTTGCGTATTGATGAGTCTGAAACATTTTTTTATGAACAGTGCACTTTTTGAGACAGTTTTGAATTTAGAAACTCCTTTTGAATATTTTTCCTGCTTTTTACAGAAAATCTAATTCAATTAATATGTGAAGAAAGTGCTATATACTCTGCACAAAAAGATCCGCATAAACCCATGAATCTTATCTAAATTGAACTTCACAAATATGTTGGGATTTTAATTACGTTATCAGTTTATCAGGGATATGTTGCATTCAATTGTAGGTAGTGACTTGATAAGAAATACCATGACGGTGAATAAATTTGAGTCTATTAGAAGCATTCTTCATTTTGCTAACAATAGAAATAACAATTATGATAAGCTCTATAAAATTCGACCTGTAATAATTAATCAAAATATTAGGTATTCCTAAGAAAGAGTGTCTTAGAGTTGATGAACATATCTGTGCTACAAAAACAAAGCACATCATTAAGCAGTATAATCCAGAGAAATCGAAGAACAGGCAGACAAATAGCTACGCTTATTGCTTCGAAGTAATGGAGGGAAAATCTAATCCTAGGAAATAAGCCCAACCTGGGGGCGAGTTCTAATGTAGTTGTACGATTGACAAGAGATGTGAACCATAAAATATATTTCGATGATTATTTTTCTGTAACACTTCTTCTCTACTTCAAGCAAAAATGCATATTTTCCAGGGAACGGTGAGAAGAAACAGAATTCCAAACTGCAAACTTCCTATATATGAAGTAGTGAACAAGAAGGAAAGATGATCAAGTGAAGAATACATAAGCAAGGTTGATAATTTCAATATTTCCTCAATAATTTGAAAGGACAATAAGCATATGCCATTGGTATCCACTCTATGTGGGAAGAAACCTATGGACACAACAAAAAGATTCAACAGATAAACCAAACATTATGAAGTAGTGCCATTTCCTAACATAGTGAAATATTACAATTTGTGCATGTGTGGAATGTGTAATTGACAGTAATTTGGTTTGTCTCCCATTTAAAATGTAGTCTAAAATGTGGTTTGTTTCATCACATGTTAGACATGATTGCTGTAAATAGTTGGATAGTATACAGAACAATAAATAAAACTAAAAATGAAACAAAATGCATGACACAGAGAGAATTTCGAATTCAGTGTAAAATGGGAACATCATTAACACTGAAGAGAGGACGCCCTTCTTCTGCTGATGCAAAACTGGAGCAGAAAGCGAAAAAGAAGGGAAGAAGAAGGACGTAAGACTTGAAAAAACAAATCTTTTTTTGTTATTCATATTTCCAGATATATTGCTGATGTTTTCAAGAAACTTAAAAAATAGCAGTGATGAATGTAAAAATGTATATGTAGGGTGGGTGGGTGGCGTATATCCTATCGATCAATACAACATACTCAAGGGTTTACAATAAAATCGTTGCATAAGAAATAATTCATCAATTCAATTTTTCTTTCATTGTGTGTTATTTGTTGTTTGTATTTAATTAATCAATAAAATCGTCGCTTGTGGTTTGTCTATTGGAGGGTGGGTTCTAGAGCAACCGCCCACCCTACATAAATCTATTGATTTTAAGTATTACATTGTTGATGTTCTTTTGGAAATTATATTAATAATGTTTCCGTTCATATCGCATTAAATTATATATATATTAAGGAAGCGCACTCTTGACCTACTCAATGTATAATTTTTTAGTGAGAATGGTAAATGCATTGTTTATTGGGATAGATTAAGAATACGCTAGAACTTTATAAGGTCATATGAGGTCTATATATTTTTTTTTAAATAAAACATAAACCTTTGATTCATTTATTGTATGTATTTGTATGATAAATCAGTTATAAAATGTTTCATGTTAAAAGAATATTCAATACAACTTGTGCTGATGTTTAACTGTTTTCAGGGTGGAATAGAGGCCACCCACCCACCCTACATATACATTTAAACTTAAACTAAGACAGTGGATTAAAGTTTTTATTCACATTTTTAAAAATACTGGTGATGTTTTTCGAAAACTTACCGAGAGTCAGTGATGAATGCTATAATGTATATGTAGGGTGGGTGGGTGGCCTCGGACCCACCCTCCAATAAAGAGATTACACCCGACGATTTTATTGATTAATTAAATAATTACAGAAAATATAACATAATAAATAAATATCAGATGAATTATTTCGTATGCAACAAATTTTTTGTAAACCCTCGCATATGTTTTATTGATTGAAGGGTGGGATAGAGACCACCCACCCACCCTACATATACATATTTACATTCATCACTAATATGTTTTAAGTTTCTTGAAAACATCAACAGAGTTTTTGAGTAATATAGATAAAAAAATTAGTCCAGTGTTTTAGGTTATGTTTAAATGCATATGTTGGTTGGGTGGGTGGCCTCCGATCCACCCTCCAATAAATAAATCAAACTCGACGATATTATTGATTAATTAAATAATTACAAAAAATGCACGTTCTTGCAGCATTTTTTCCTTGTTAGAATTCGTAAAGAATGCAGTGTAGGATATGCACTTTATCTGTTGTCACTTTTAATAACATACATTTGACTTTACAGCCTATAAACTGTCATTATTTTTAACAGTAAAAAATAGAAAGAAATATGAATTGTTAATAAACTTTTTATTTTAAAAAAAATGTTATTCTTTAATGGATCGATTTTATTTTTACAATCCATCCTCATCATCAAGTCCTAGGCGTATTAACAGTTGTGAATTTATTAATGTCCGAACATGACATTAATTTTTTACTCCCAATTAATAATAACGGGCGTGTGACGCAAGACGTCCGCGTTTCGAATTAATCACGTCACGATTGCACGATGTCAATTAAAGGGGGGCCCGACGAGAAAATGGCCGTAATTAAAATTGTGACGGCGTATATTAAACCATATTTCCATAGTAATAATTTACGCACACATGCAGATGGTCGGGTCGGAGCTGGTATAATCGAAATTTATTATTATTTGAATTATGACCGAGACGACACACCCACAATATGTGCACATTTCGAAATTCACTTATAATCATTCCATCAATAAATTAATAATTATAAATTAGTTTATGGTTTTAATCAAGTTTAAAAAATTAATTATTATAAAGAAGACACGATTACTTTGTTTTACCACTTTATTATATTCAAAGTAAACACCTCCACAATTAAACATTAATAAATATAGTACTGTTTTAATCTAAATATTATTACTCTATAATAACTTCTTAATGTATCGTATAATTTATTGCTTAATTAGTTAGTATCTGTTGAGAATTTTTATGTTTATTATTATTTTCTGTTATATTGCAGGTAATAATATTTCATTCCGAGAAGCCATCAATAATTTCAAGAGAGCGCGCCAGTCTCCTCCAAAACTGTACCACCACACACCGTAAAAACCCAGGAGGTTAAATAATAACAACAATCCAATCGTTCGTGTTGTTGTGATTCTCAGAATCATCTACACTCGCTCGATGTTTACAAGGCATACTAATCGATCCCATTGATATATGGCTGCAACGATGGAATTTTAAAGATAATATATTTATTCATTCATTTTTACTTTTAAATTTAATCGATACCAACAAATATTCATTTAACAACCAACAACATCTCCACAGTAATTGATACTAATAGTACGCATTGCTCCATCTTGTTAGAAATACGCATGAATATACAATGGAGTTTCAACAAGCAACGGCCTCGTCTATTCAATATAAATCATCTCATCGTATCTTTTTTTGATGTTATTTCGCAATAATTTCACTCTTTATCCATCAATCAAACGTATTTTCTTTATTTGTGTATGTGTGACCTTAGTAATTGGACCCGGCACGATATTACTCGCAATTAAAGTAAATTACGGTTCGTATGGCAACCGACGGTTATTATTAATCTTCCCGATTGCACAAACGCCGAATGTGAAACACGTCAAAGAGGGGTCAACGCGGATCAACGTATTGTAACATGTTCCGGTCATAACAATGGGCCAATCAGAACTTTAAAAAAAAAACACACCACTTAATTTAAATCGACGTAAGATAACTTTATTAATTGATTACATTTATAAATTTATTTTTAAACATATGAAAGCATTTTTATACTTTTGTAACATTTACTCAATTAACTTCGTTGAAATTTTAGATTTGGAATTAAAATCACGACCACGAAAATAATAATATAAAGTGTTTACAGTCTGTACATTTGAGCTTAAATCGACTGATCGCTGCTATTTTTTTTTTTAATCCACCCCCTCTATTTACAATAATTTCATTTAATTTAATTCTCTCAATTTTGATTTATTTTGCATTTTTGCTAATGTACCTACATAGGGTGAATCTCGTTAATAAAGTTATTATTATTAATTTTTATAACATAATCACAATGGGTCTGAATGAAAGAACATTTAATGCAAATGAATTCCACCCTTCAGCATGCTGACAAAATTTGTTATTTTTAACATGTATATACTTTTTCGTGCCAATTTTTGTTAATATCCTATAAAAGCATACATATATGATAAAGACAAATATAATAACAATAATTTTCAAAACATTTTTTAATTTGCATATTTTTAAATAACTTTTAATAAACAAAAACAGAATTATAATTTTGTTGTTTGGATTTTAATTATTGGTAATTAATATGAGCAATTTGTACTTTCATTGTAGATGTCATCAACGGTCAGAGAAGTAATAAAATTGGCACCTCTTTATCGTCGCAAAAGTTTTGAAAACAAAACGGATTTTATTACTCGAATAAAACGGACAATTTGCAGCGGTTTTTTTAAATTATTATTCGATGGCAAAAGATAATTTTTTCGCAACTTTTGACGCTCGTGGGCTTGCGCAAACTTGACCCCATCCGGGGGCTTTCTAATGAACGCGCGCTCGTTCTCTTGCTTGGCTTCCTTTCGGATACGTTTGGGTCCGTTCGGTCGTTGTTACATCACACACACACACACAATCACCCGACAAAAGTGATTAATTTTCTTCCTTATCGTCGCTTGTTTTCATTTCTTTATTATTTTGCGTTTGAAAGAAACAGAAATTTACAAAAATAGACGGTTTGCGTCAAATGTGCAGACTGTAAACACTTTATACAGGGTGACTGACGAAAAACCTTTGATGCTGTATCTCGCTTATTTTTTATCCGATTTTAATAAATAAAACATCAAATCAAACCATTTTTAAAAAACTTTAATAGGATCTGAACTGTTATTTTTTCTCGCACCCAGTTTTTGACAAAATACGATCAACATTTCACTGTATATATATTTTTATTGATTAGCAAAGAGATTTTTTTTCTGAATATAAAATTGTAGACAAATTTATCCATACATCAAACTCAAGTCGAGAAATTGAGGATTAAAAAAATAAATAAAAAGTCAAGTATCCATTGTAAACAATATACAGATCCTATTTTAAATGTCAAAAGTGACAGTGACAGCCATTGGTACAATACTGCAACGATTTTTAATTATTTCATAATTAAAATGTTGCAATATTTCAAACACTGTACTAGAATTTTGTGCTTCTACAGAAATCGTTTTTCAGTTTTTGAAATCTTGCAACATTTTTATTATGAAATTATTAAAAATCATTGCAGTATTGTACCAATGACTGACACTGTCACTTTTGACATTTGGAATAGGCTCTGTATATTGTTTACTATGGGTATTTGATTTTTAATTTTTTTTTAATCTTCAATTTCTCCACTTTGGTTTGATGAATGGATAAAATCGTTTACAAATTTAGATTCAGAAAAAAATCTCCTTGCGGATCAGTACAAAATATTTATACAGTGCAATTTGAAAAAAAAAAAGTTGTTCGTCTTTTATCAAAAACTGGATGCAAGAAAAAATATCAGTACAGTTCATATTAAAGTCTTTAAAAAAGTGTCAATTTTTTCAAATCAATATATCTCGGTTATTATTACAGATAGAAAAAAAACTGAAACATACAAAGTTTTAGATAATTTTATGCAGATTAATAAAAACTAATCAGAAAATTTTTATCGCCATTATTTTCCGAGATATGACGCAAATTTACATTTTTTTTTTTAATGGAAACTATAGTTGGCTATGACCAAATTTATTATTATAATTATTTTCATATTTATAAAGCACATAAATAAAACATGATCACTCTGCTGCGAGCCGTGAACGAGTTCACACGTATCCGCAGCTACGAAGAGATAAACCGAGAATCAAAGTAAATAATATAGCGAAACCACCGTGCTGGGAGCTCTTCCCTACACAATGGACGGTAGCAATTCCACATCAAGCTACACCGATGATGATGGAAGAATGGAAGGAGATTTTTCTCCGCAAACTGGACGAAAACGAGGCCGCGGACGGCCGAAAACAACGTTTGCCCCGAATAAAGTAAGGGCCACCGCACCGACAATACAACAGGTACGCCAACATAATACACGTAACCGACACACTAACAACACCACGGTTTCAAACACACAACCAACCAACTCAAAGCAAAAAACATCACAACCCCAACAACAATCAAACTCACAGCCAGCAGTGCGTAACTCTGCTCCAGGCCACTGTAACGCATTTAAATTTAACACAACCGAAAACTACTCTACACGTATTAAATTCGCCGCGGTGTGGGCCCGCGAACAAGCCGATCCACAAGCAACAATCATTAAAACAAGGACTGGATTCATTATTAAATCCAATAAACCAAAAGTAGTGATTTCTAGCCATCTAAAAAAATTACAAAAAAAGAACATTGTCGCCAATTTTAGCGAGACAGCGCTCACAATGCCACAAGAAAAACGAGTTCCAGCGCCGTCGTATGCGGCCGTGATTAAATCCGTCGAATTTGAAATTGAAGACGCCACAATTAGCGAGCATTTAACAAAAACGGGAATAACTCATCGTTATTGCAAGCGCATAATTTCAAAAGCAACTGGCAATCCTACTACCTTCATTCGTATTATCACAGGATCATCAGAAGCCTACCAAAAACTACTACATGATAAATTTAATTTTATGTTCAAAGTCTACCCTGTAGTTGAAAGCCTAGCTCCGGCGCCGCTGCCACTGCCATGCAATAAATGCAATCAGTACAACCATACCACGGAAAACTGCACGGAACCCATCAAATGTGGAAAATGTGGAGGCGTTCACCTGACCACTTCATGTACGACCACTTTCCCCGAGACATGCAAGAGCTGTGGCGAGGAAGGCCACGGTGCTTGGTCCACAAAATGCAAATTAAGGCCCAAACAACCTATTGAGGGAATTCCCAATATGAAGCTACAATCAGCTAACAAAAAATCAGCGGAAATTGACACAAAATTGACCAAACCATCTCGTGTACACGCCCCAATTACTATTCACGATCATATTATAGACACATATGTCACAAAAATAAACTCCCCGAAAACGGTTGACAGACAAGCTTTAATCAAAAAACTAAAAAACAGATTTATCCATTCTTATAATATAGATACGTGTGTTTCAATTTCAGGTAACCGAATTTTTATCGTTATGTTTGATCTACTCCAACCCGATATAATCCCTCCTATAGCCCCAATTGATGGCGTTAAAATATCACATTCCCCTCTAGTTAACTGATAGTAATGGACAGTATTCGATTGTTATATAGTAATATCAACGGACTAAAACATAAAAGCCATTTAGTGAATAACTATCTATTAAAAAATAATATTCAAGTGTCAATGCTAGTCGAAACAAAATCGAAAATCCCTCTTGCCCCTCCAAATTGGAATTCCCTCCTCATCCCAGCATCTATACGATCCCAAAACTTGAGGGGTGGATCCCTTGTCAGCACCCATCCATCTGTAAGTCCCGGAAAAGCCAATCCTCCAAAAATCAACAACCCTTTAAACGAAGCTCTTCATTTCACTCTTCCTTTTAACACATTCCTACTACATATATTTGTTATATACATCCATCCCCATTCCCGCATCGATCAAACCATTTTTACGAAGGCATCACTTTACGATTATGCGATTATTATAGGTGATTTCAATGTAAATAAATGTAAACAAAAATGTATCCAATCATTTACAACACAATCAAACTTCACACGAATTCACACATCACCTACATTTATCATGAACGACAATCAAAGTACAACCCCGGATATCTTTCTATGCACTAGCAATCTAAAATCGCACATTCACTCATTACAATTAATCCCTGACCTATGCTCTGACCATTTATCTATACAATTCCAAATCAAAATTCCTAAAACCCACATCCCTCCCCCGCCTGAGTTTATATATGACTACAAGAATTGTAATTTTGAAAAAGTCTCTGAAGATATTACCCAATTTATCCAAGACAATCCTCCAATTAACCCCATAACTATTGACAACTTCCATAATCTCTTAGCTAGTTCTATTAAGAAACACACGCCAAAATTAAAAAAACAAACCTATAAATACCCACTCCCTCCATATATCCTTAGACTAATAAAATTCAAAAGACAGCTATACCGAGACCTTAGATTAACTGACGAACCTGACATTAAAAGACGATTCAATAAAATTAACAAAGACATTCATAATTTAATACTAGAATATAAAAAAAATACATGGCTCTCAGCATGTCAAAAAATAAATCAATCGCGTGGTAAGGACTATTGGTCACACGTGAAAAGACTATCCAAATATAAATCAACGGAATTTATTAAATCCATAATTGACCCTGACACCAACACAGAAGTAACAGATAAACACAACATCTCAAATATTTTTGCAAAACATTTTAACAATATTTTCCAATTTTCTAATAACACTCAATTCGACAAATCCCATCTCAATAATATAAACACATGGTTCCACTCCTTTCCTACTTCCTCTATTCAACCTACTCCTGATGAACTAGACATAGAAGAAATCTATTTTAATAAACTCAGAGCGGGAAGAAATTCTGCACCTGGTTATGACCAAATCCCTCGCCTTGTCCTTAAAAACCTCTCTCCAGACATCCATCATCACATCATTAAAATTTTTGAATTTATTATTAGACATCAATATTTCCCACCCAGATGGAAAAGAGGAATAATCGTATGTATTCATAAAAATGGTTCTGATCCAAGCAAAGTCTCCAGCTATCGCCCCATCACTCTTCTTCCAGTCCTAAGCAAACTCCTTGAATCTATCCTAAAAGAAAAAATTAACCAATTCCTTGACAACTCCATCCCTGAATACCAATTTGGCTTTAAATCCCAACGCTCAACCATACTACCCCTATCCATTTTAACCTCTAATTGTCAGGTAGCAAGAATAGAAAAGAAACACTCTGCCATACTATTTCTAGATATACAGAAGGCTTTCGACTCAGTTTGGCACAAAGGCTTACTATATAAATCAAATCATCTAAACCTTCCACCTTACCTAATTTCCCTAATGTACCAATTTCTTACTAATAGATCCCTACAAATCAAAATAAATAATTGCTTCTCATTCATATTTTATCCCAATCAAGGTCTCCCTCAAGGCTCTCCCCTATCTCCTTTGCTTTACAACATCTATTGCCATGATCTCTATAACCCCAATCCCAATTTTTTCGATCCCTCAAAATACATTCTTCAGTTTGCGGACGACACCGCACTAATAGTCCACTCCTCCTCTCTTAATAATGCTATGTATTCCCTTCAACAACTCCTAGACTCCACCACAGCATGGTTTAAAAAATGGAGAATATCCCTTAACCCAACTAAAACCCAATTTTTAATCCCATTTCACCGAATTTCCTCCAACTCCCCGTCATTAAAAATTAACAATAAATCGATCCATCCTGCTCCTACCTGCAAATATTTAGGAATAACAATAGATCACAAATTTACATTTAAATCCCACTCCCAAATAATGAAGTCTAAGGTTTCAGCAAGGGCAAAACATTTCAGAGGTCTTACCTACAAGACCGAGGGCATAACAACATTAAATGCAGTCAAAATATACAAAGCCATATGCCGGCCCTTGCTGGAATACGGTCCAATCCTCCTTTCCCAGTCTCCACCATCAACCATCAAAATCCTTTCAGTAGCTGAACGCTCGGCCCTACGCACCCTCACTAAACTCCGTCACCCAAATAATCCTCTCCACAATCCGTCAAATGAACTCCTTTACGAATCCACAAATATCATCCCTATCTTCGATCGCATACATTACTTATCCATGAAAATAGCTTCCCATCCATCTAACTTCAACATACTTAAAAAATATTGTACTCGTCGAAACCCCCTTATCCCCCTGAAATTTAAACACCCCACAGAATCTCTATTCGAGAAAATAAAAACCTATAACAACAACAATTAACTTGTCTGTCAACAAACATTTATATTATGGGCAGAAAGACCAACGGGTCGATAGCCCATTTACAGATTGTATATATATTATAAGTAAAATATATCTATGTTATTATGTACAAAAAAATAGTCTGTAAATAAAGATTCTGTATATATATATATAAAACATGATTTATAATATTATTCAATCATTATTACATCAAAAATGACGTACGGAAGTTAATTCTTTAAGGAATAATTTCAATCGGTAAAATTGCAAACAAGTGTTTAGACATTTTTTTGTCGAGCATTTAAATTTCCAAGAATGACACGCACAAACGCGTTTTTTAAATATAAAACAAGGCCGTCGATACAATAGGTGGGGAATTTATTTATTTCCGGCAGCGGTGTGATGAAAAAAAATATTTAAATCATAATTACCTAAGGATTTTTTTTATGTAATTAATTATTCATTTGTTTTTATCCGAATTAAGTTATAATTATTTTCGTATTTATAGCCAGATTAAAAATAAATAATTTCATGTAAATAACGTGCCAATCACGTCGGATAATGTTTTACACGAATGTTTCCATACTTTTTCGCTTTGTACACTCTATCGCAATGTTTACGCACCATCAGTAGCAGTATTGCGGCAACCGTACGTTACCAATTTATAAATAATGTAATCAATCAAAAGGGGAATAAACAGCACCGACACACGAGACGATAAACTCTTGACTTCTAAATTAACTTACGTGAACGCGATGGACAAAATAAGACACGTCAATTCTAAAGTACGTACACAACACAAACATCAATTCTTGTTGATATAGAAAATAATAAAAGTATATACAGGGTGACTGACGAAAAACCTTTGGTGCTGTATCTCGCTTACTTTTGATCCGATTTGAATAAATAAAACATCAAATTAAACCATTTTTAAAAGACTTTAATAGTATCTGAACTGTTATTTTTTCACGCACCCGGTTTTTGACAAAATACGATCAACATTTTTTTTAAATTGCACTGTATATATATTTTTATTGATTCGCAAGGAGATTTTTTTCTGAATATAAAATTGTAGACAAATTTATCCATACATCAAACTTAAGTCGAGAAATTGAGGATTAAAAAAATAAATACAAAGTCAAGTATCCATTGTAAACAATATACATACCTTATTTTAAATGTCAAAAGTGACAGTGTCAGCCATTGATACAATACTGCAACGATTTTTAATTATTTCATAATTAAAATATTGCAATATTTCAAACACTGTACTAGAATTTTGTGCTTCTACAGAAATCGATATTCAGTTTTTGAAGTCTTGTAACATTTTTATTATGAAATTATTAAAAATCATTGCAGTATTCTACCAATGACTGACACTGTCACTTTTGACATTTGGAATAGGCTCTGTATATTGTTTACTATGGGTATTTGATTTTTAATGTTTTTTTTAATCGTCAATTTCTCGACTTTGGTTTGATGAATGGATAAAATCGTTTACAAATTTAGATTCAGAAAAAAATCTCCTTGCGGATCAGTACAAAATATATATACAGTGCAATTTGAAAAAAAAAGTTGATCGTCTTTTGTCAAAAACTGGATGCAAGAAAAAATATCAGTACAGTTCATATTAAAGTCTTTTAAAAATCATTTAATTTGATGTTTTATTTATTCAAATCGGATCAAAAATAAGCGAGATACAGCACCAAAGGTTTTTCGTCAGTCACCCTGTATACTTGTTTTTTTTTTTAAACACTATAAGTATTGAATCATTAACAGAATTACTAATACGGACGATAATAAATCGATAATTTAATTAGCAATTGTCATTTATCACAATTACATTTTTTAATGATAAAAGCTATAGCATAAAAATTAAATGATCAATGAATTATAACACCTTTAGTAAACTATAAATGCAATTCAAGAGAAAACTTGATGAAATAAATCAACCACAAGTGTTTTTAAATTATAATTCAATTAATAAAACCCTCGCGTATGTTTTATGGATTGGAGGGTGGGATAGTGGCCACCCACCCACCCTACATATACATATTTACATTCATCACTGATACTCGTTTAGTTTTTCAAAAAACATCATCAGCATTTTTGCGAATATAGACCAAAAAAATAAAAACCAGTATTTTAGTTTAAGTTTAAATATATATGTAGGGTGGGTGGGTGGCCTCTATCCCACCCTCCAATCCATAAAACATACGCGAGAGTTCAATTACTAATTGAATAATCATTTTAAAACACTAAATATTTATTTTTAAAAAATAAGACGGTTATAAATAAAGAAGTTAAATTGTCAAATTTTTCAAACTTTTAATGAAATTGAAAATTCAAGTTTGTAGTTTTCAATTAAGTCACATTGGTTGCTTTATAATCTATCAAAAAATCTTATAATTCCAAAAAATATGTAATGATTATTAATTAAATTCTACGTTAAGAATATTTTTTAGAATTGTTTATATTGCGATATGAAATTTTTCTCAATTATATTTGAAAATTTACTTTCAAATAAGTTACATAAAGTATTTTAGTGAGAATATTTATATAATAAATAATTTATTTTATTAACATAAAAATGTTTTACCACGAGTTAAGTGAGAAGTTAATTAATCGTATTATAAATGTTCTTTAAATTATTATTATTCAATTAGTAAAACCTTGCTTATGTTTTACTGATTGGAGGGTGGTATAGTGGCCACCCACCCACCCTACATATACAATTTTACACTCATCACTGACTCTCGATAAGTTTTCTGAAAACATCAGCAGTATTTCTAGAAATGTGAATAACAACATCAATCCACTGTTTTAGTTTTAATTTTATTGTATATGCAGGGTGGGTGGGTGGCCACTATCACACCCTGCAATCAGTAAAACATAAGCAAGGTTTCACTAATTGAATAACAATAATTTAATAAATATTTATAGATTGTTTATTATGTAAACATTCTCACTAAAATGCTTTATGTAACTTTTTTGAAAACAAATTTTCAATTGTAACAGAAAAAATTTCATATCGCAATATAAAGAATTCTAAAAAATATTCTAAACTTAGAATTTAATTAATAATAAATATATATTTTTATAATTAATGGACTTTTTATTAGATTATCAAGCAACTAATGCGACTTAATTGAAAACTACAAACTTGAATTTTTAATTTTTAAAAATCTTTTTAATCTGTCTTATATTAAAAAAATAAATATTTAGTTTTTTAAAAAGATTATTCAATTAGTAAAACCCACGCGTATGTTTTACAGATTAGAGGGTGGGATAGTGGCCACCCACCCACCCTACATATATATTTAAACTTAAACTAAAATACTGGTTTTTATTTTTTTGGTCTATATTCGCAAAAATGCTGATGATGTTTTTTGAAAAACTAAACGAGTATCAGTGATGAATGTAAATATGTATATGTAGGGTGGGTGGGTGGCCACTATCCCACCCTCCAACCAGTAAAACATCAGCACAGGTTGTATTGATTTTTTTTTTTAACATTAAACATTTCATACATGATTGGTTATACAAATACGCACGATTAATGAATCGATTGTTTGAAAATTGAAAATTAAATGGTCGACGAAGTAAAAAAACCTTGAGAGAAACTATAAATGGAATTGGTGAGAAAACGTATACAATAAATAAACTCTAAGTGTTTTAAAATTAGAATTCAATCAGTAAAACCCTCGCGTATGTTTTACTGATTGTAGAGTGGGATAGAGGCCACCCACCCACCCTACATATACATATGTACATTCATCATTGACACTCGTTTAGTTTTTTGAAACATCATCAGTATTTTTGCGAATATAGTTAAAAAATAAACTCCAGTATTTCAGTTTAAGTTTAAATATACATGTAGGATGGATGAGTGGCCTTTATCCCACCCTCCAATCAGTAAAACTACGCAGGAGTTTTATAAAAACATATTTTATCTTTTGTAAATTAAATTTTGACATTAATTAATTATGTAAATTCTTCTTTTGATATTATTAATTTTTGAAAAGGTATCGTTTATATTATAGAAAATTAATGGATGGGATAGTGACCACCCTCCAATTAGTAAAATAATTACAAGATTTTGTAAATGAAAATTTTATATAATATGATTTATGCAATAATTTATTCTACAAATAGTTTCTTCTGTCTTGATTATTAACATTTAAAATGTTGTTTATGTTATTGAAATTTGAGGGTAGGATAGTGGCCACCCACCCACCCTACATATACATTGAAACTTAAACTATAAGTTAAATTTTAATTTTTCAAGAACATCAACAGTAATAATATTATTGTTTTTATTTTTGGAAATTAAAACAGTGGCAGTGACTAAAGTAGAAGTACATTTGTAGGGTGGGTGGGTGGCCACATCCCACCCTCCAACCTGTATTACTTACTCAAAACATTCACAGGACTTTTTTGAATTATTAGAATAATAATGAATTGTTTATTAAATGATATTATCTAATATAAGATATTTTCATCACACACCGTCTCTATGTATTATTGATTGTAGGGTAGGATAGTGGCCGCCCACCCACCCTACATATTTAATTTTACATTCATCACTGACTCTCGATAAGTTTTTCGAAAACATCAGCAGTATTTCTAGAAATGTGAATAAGAACATCAATCCACTGTTTTAGTTTTAATTTTATTGTATATGTAGGGTGGGTGGGTGGCCACTATCCCACCCTCCAATCAGTAAAACATCACCCAAGTTGTGTTTAATATTTTTTTTTAACATTAAACATTTTATACGTTATTTATTATAATAATTATAAATAAATGAATCGAGAATGTAAATTAACAAAATTTATATATTTACATTAAAAAAACATGCAAATAAAAACAAATTTTCGATGAATGTATATCACTACAAATATATAAATAATTTTCAATCTTTTTTGTAAATAATAACATGCTGTTATTGATTGTTGTTTGTCTGTTTTGCAAAATTCTTTTATTTAACAGTAATAACATTAATAACCCAATTAAAACACTTTGAAATCTAGTGTAGAATGTTTTCATCAAAGTCAATTATTTTTTATAGATGCATTCAATTATTTTAGCGTTTTGTCAATTTTAACTTTAAATATTGCAATAGTGTTTATTTTAAACTCACACAAACCCCAAAATTGATATCATACGACCTTATAAAGTTCTAGCGTACTTTTGACCTACCTCAATAAACAATGCATTGGCCATTCGTACTCCTGACCCGCCCTAATAAATTATACATTGAGGTAGGTCAAGAGTACGCTCGGTTAATATATAATTTATTGTAAAATAAACTGTAAAAGTATTAATATAGTTTCCAAAAATTATCAGCAGTGTTATATTTGAAATTAATAAATATATGTAGGGTGGATGGGTGTTAACAAACCCACCCTTCAATAGATAAACCACACGCGATTATTTTATTGGTTGATTAATCATATGTAATAAAATACAATGAAAAATTTATTAGATAAATTATTTCGCAAGTAAAT
Organism: Ontholestes murinus; assembly: GCA_963969525.1. Lineage (NCBI taxonomy): Eukaryota > Metazoa > Arthropoda > Insecta > Coleoptera > Staphylinidae > Ontholestes > Ontholestes murinus. Next base: position 761,112 of record OZ018389.1, on the reverse strand, counting down.
ATTTTTTTGTGAATCTTTGAGTATGTGGAATTGGTTGGAGGGTGTAATAGAAGCCACCCACCCACCCTACATATACAATTCAACTTCATTCACTGCTTAATTTTCAATTTTTAAAAATACAAACCGTAAAAGTGTGAATATAATTTACAAAAATCATCAACAGTGTAATACTTAAAATTAATCAATTTATAAAGGGTGGGTGGGTGCCCTCGGACCGATCCTACAATAGATAAACAACAAACGGCGATTTTATTGATTAATTAAATAATAACAACAAATAAAACACAATTAAAAAAATCACATAAATTATTTCGTATGCAACGATTTTATTGTAAAACTTTGAGTATGTTGTACCGATTAGAGGGTGGGATAGTGGCCACCCACCCACCCTACATATACAATTATACATTCATCACTGACTCTCGATAAGTTTTCTGAAAACATCAGCAGTATTTCTGGAAATGTGAATAAGAACTTTAACCCACTGCCTGAATTTAAATTTTATTGCATATGTAGTGTGGGTGAGTGGCCACTATCCCACCCTTCAATCACTGAAACATCAGCATAAATTGTATTAAATAAATTTTTCAATATAAAACACTTTACATATAATGAATTATATAAATACGTACAATCAATAAATCGATAATAATTAGAAAAAACACGAAAATATTTCATAAAATCTACAACAAACGAGTCTTATTAAGACTACAAGAACAAACCACTTTTGAAACAACTACTAAGTTGTTTTTTCCTAATTATTAGTTAATTTTCTACAACGTAAAGGACTTATATATTTTATTATTAAATAATGCTCGATGATTTAATTAATAAAATTCATTTATTATCGTTAAAATAAAAAACAAATGATAAAGGCTATGGTGTAAAAATTAAATTGTTAATGAATTATAAAATCTTTAGGGAACTATAAATGCAATTCAAGAAAAAACTTATGGAATAAATCATCCACAAGTTTTTTTTTAAATTATTAATTAATTAGTAAAACCCTCGTTGATGTTTTACTGATTGGAGGGTGGGATAGTGGCCACCCACCCACCCTACATATACATAGATACATACATCATTGACACTCGATTAGTTTTTCAAAAACATCATCAGTATTTTTGCGAATAAAGACCAAAAATCAAATCCAGTATTTCAGTTTAAGTTTAAATGTATATGTAGGGTGGGTGGGTGGCCACTATCCCACCCTCCAATCAGTAAAACATCAACGAGGGTTTTACTAATTAATTAATAATTTTAGAACGTTCATAGATTATTTATTATGTAAACATTCTCACTGAAATAATTTAAGCAATTTAATCCGAAGCAAAATTTAAATTATAATATAAAAATTGATATTGATATTAAAATATTGTGATATTAACAAAGTGAGTTTTACTTTATTTAAATATTCAAGATGTATCACGAAGTGAACGCCTCAACCATTAATCAATTTAAAAAAATATTTTAAACGTAGAATTTATTTGAAAACCAGTAGAAACGCTTGAAATTAATTAATATTTGATATATTATAAAGTAATAAATGCAACTCAATTGAAAGCTAGAAACTTAAACTACAATTTAAAAATTTTAGATTTTATAATTTCAGCAATGTTTTAAACAGTTGATGATTTATTTATTGTTATCGTAAATTTTTAATCTGTAAATTTTTTATATTAAAAATTACAATTAGTGCTGATGTTTTGCTGATTGGAGGTTGAGATAGAGGCCACCCACCCACCCTACATATACATAGCAACATAAACTAAAACACTGGATTAAATTTTTGATTTATCTTCGCAAAAATACTGATAATGTTTTTTGAAAACTAAACGAGTGTCAGTGATGAATGTATAAATGTATATGTAGGGTGGGTGGGTGGCCACTATCCCACCCTCCAATCCATAAAACATACGAGCCGATTGTACTGAATTAAAACATAATAATTAGAAAATGTATTAGGTAATACTTTACGTAAATACTATCATTTTACGTTTAATTAATATCTCACTTCACATTTTTGTATTAATTCGATTGTTGATTTAAACAACCTGGTATTGTTTCACTCCTCTTTTTTTAAATTTTACTCCTAGCTTTTTAATCAACAATCAAATTATCACCATTTTGTACTATTAATTAAAAACATCGGTTAAAATTATTTATTATACTTTTTTATATATTACAATAAATTTTTTAATGTATTTATAAATATTTATTACATTTTTTGCATATTTAATTATAGTTGGCCATGAAACAATATTTGTTAAGTATAATTTCTACAATGAAAAAAGCTAATGTTAATTATTTTTTTTTATATTAACAAACGATAATTATAATAATTACAAAGAAATTATAATTATTTTTAACTAATCATTTACACCGTGATTTATTAACTGCCGCAAATACTAGCATTAAAAAATTCAGTTGTTATCATTTCATGGCCAACCTAATAAAAAGAGTTGAAAATTTATAAATACGTGATTTATTTAAATTTTTTAAAAATATGATAATACAAAACGATATTTTTGTTAATATGTATGAGTTACGCGAAGAGAACTTAATATTTAAGTTATAATATACAAAAACTAGTTTAAAAATAACTGACAAGCCTGATTATGAATTAAATAATCCATTTAGAATTATTTTTTAAAAGTTTTAAATTTCAAAAAGTAATTGAAATTTTGTTTTCAGTTGAGTTGGACTCAAGTTAATTTATAATGAGAATATTTATAAGATTAATAATCCCTAAGGGTTTAAAATTTTTTATTCAATTAGTAAAACCCTCGCTTATGTTTTACTGATTGTAGGGTGGGATAGTGGCCACCCACCCACCCTACATATATAATTTTACATTAATCACTAACACTCGTTTAGTTTTTCAAAGACATCATCAGTATTTTTGCGAAGATAAATCAAAAATTTAATCCAGTGTTTTAGCTTTAGGTTTTAAGTATATGTAGGGTGGGTGGGTGGCCACTATCCCATCCTCCAATCAGTAAAACATCAACACAAATTATTTTAAACATTTTTTTTAATATAAAACGATTTACACATAATTTCTTATACAAACATGTACAATAATTAAATCGTTGATTGAATTAACAAAAGTTAGTTATAATATAAAATATATCATAATACAATATAAAAAAATTAATTATCAATTAATTATAAAACCTAGAAAGAAACTATAAATGGAATTCATAAAAAAACCTTATAAAATTAATAAATCCTAACTGCTTTAAAAATTATTGTTAAATTAGTAAAACCCTCGCCTATGTTTTACTGATTAGAGTGCGTGATAGTGGCCACCCACCCACCCTACATATACATTTATACATCCATCACTAACACTTGTTTAGTTTTTCAAAAACATTATCAGTATTTTTGGAAATGTGCATAAGAAAATTAAACGTAGTGTTTGAGTTTAAGTTTAATTGTATATGTAGGGTGGGTGGGTGGCCCCTATCCCACCCTCCAAACAGTAAAACATACGTGAATATATGATAATAAAAATTTATTAATACAAGGTTTATGTAATAATTTATTCTACAAATATTTTCTTTTGTCTTGGTTATTTTAAATTAAAAATGTTGTTATTGTTATAGAAATTAGAAGATAGAACAATGGAAACTCATCAACCCTGATTTAAACATTTTATTTACGCCACTATTACTCTTTAAGTTTTAAAAATCAAAAACGTATTTCTGTTGATGTTCATGGTAAATTAAAACAAATCTCATACTTTTAGGGATAAATATATATGTAGGGTGGGTGGGTGCTCACTATCCCACCCTCCAATTATTTATAAAATTAACAACATTCTAATTAGAAATATACACAACAAAAATTAAAATAAACACAATAAATGTTTTAATAATAATAAAATTTTAATTAAAATTTTGTATGTGTTTTACTGATTGGAGGGTGGGATAGTGGCCACACACCCACCCTACATATATATTTAAACTTAAACTAAAACACTGGATTAAATTTCTTATCCACATTCCTAATTCTACTGATGATATTTTTGGAAAACTAAACGAGTGTCAGTGATGAATGTGTAAATGTATATGTAGGGTGGGTGGGTGGCCACTATCCCACAATCCAATTAGTAAAACATACACGAGGGTTTTACTGATTAAATAATAATTTTAAAAACTCAGGGTTTAATGATTCTATAAGTTTTCTTATGAATTCCATTTATAGTTTCTCCCAAGGTTTTATAATTCATTGATAATTAATTATTTTATACGATAGTCTTTAACATTTTTTATTTTAATAATTATAAATGACTTTTGTTGATTAAATAATTGCTTCATTTATTGTGCGTATTTTTATTAAAAAGTGTTTATAGTTAAAAATGTATTTAATGCAACTTGTGCTGATGTTCTACTGATTGGAGGGTGGGATAGTGGCCACCCACCCACCCTACATATACAATTTTACATTCAACACTGATTTTGGATAAGTTTCTCGAAAACATCAACAGTATGTTTGGAAATGTGAATAAAAACTTTAATCCACTGTCTTAGTTTACGTTTAAATATATATGTAGGGTGGGTGGGTGGCCACTATCCCACTCTTAATTCAGTAAAACATCCACACAAGTTATGTTAAACATGTTTTTTAATTCAAGACGATGTAGAGAAATTATAAATTGAATTCATAAGAAAACTTATAAAATTAATAAATCCTAAGTGTTTTGAAAATTGTTGTTAAATTAGTAAAACCCTCGCTTATGTTTTACTGATTGGAGGGTGGGATAGTGGCCACCCACCCACCCTACATATACCCATTTACATTCATCACTAATATGTTTAAATTTCCGGAAAACATCAACACTATTCGTGAAAATATGTATAAAAAATTTAATCCAGTGTCTTAGGTTGTGTTTAAATGTATATGTAGGGTGGGCGGGTGGCCACTATCACACCCTCCAACAGGTTACATTATTTATTTTTAAATATAAAACTTTATAGTTGTGATTTATTATAAAAATACGTACAATATATGAATCTATGATTTAATAATTAATAGAAGTCATTAATTATTATTAAAAACAAAAACAAAATGTTGAAAGCTATGATATAGAAAAATAAATGGTCGATGAAATATAAAACTTTGAGAGAAAGTATAAATAGAATTAATGAGAATATTTGTATTATTAATAATCCCTAAAGGGTTTTAAAATTCTTATTCAATTAGTAAAACCCTCGTGTATGTTTTACTGGTTGGAGGGTGGGATAGTGGCCACCCACCCACCCTACATATACAATAAAATTTAAACTAAAACAGCGGATTGATGTTCTTTTTCACATTTCCAAAAATACTGCTAATGTTTTCGGAAAACTAAAGTGTGTCAGTGATGAATGTAAAAATGAATATGTAGGGTGGGTGGGTGGCCACTATCCCACTCTCCAACCTGCAAAACATACACGAGGGTTTTACTAATTGAATAAGAATTTTAAAACTTTTATTATACAAGTATTCTTAAAAAAAAAATTCGTTTTACAATTTTTCTCATGATTTTAAACATTAACCAAACATTTATTTTCATTTGTCATCATTTATTTTTTTTATTTTTTATTGTAATTTATAACTTTTTTAAAATTTATATGCTTGATTAATTTATTTTTTGTATTTGTATAATAAATAGTGTGTAAATCATATTATATTAAAAAAAATAAATGCAATATAACTTGTGCTGATGTTTTACTAATTGGAGGGTGGGATAGTGGCCACCCGCCCACCCTACATATACATTTAAATTTAAATTACAATAGTGGATTGATGTTCTTATTCATATTTCCAAAAATACTGCTAATGTTTCCGGAAAACTCATTGAGTGTCACTGATGAATGTAAATGTGTATATGTAGGGTGGGTGGGTGGCTACCATCCCACCCTCCAACCTGTAAAACATACGCGAGAGTTGAATTGAATAATCATTTTCTTTAAATGTTTATTAAATTATTGTTATTCAATTCAACACTCGCGTATGTTTTATGGGTTGGGGGGTGGGATAGTGGCCACCCACCCACCCTACATATATATTTAAACTAAGATTAAAATAGTGGATTGATATTCTTATTCAAATTTCCAAAAATACTGCTGATGTTTTCAAAAAACTAAACGAGTGTCAGTGATTAATGAAAAATGCATATGTAGGGTGGGTGGGTGGCCACTATCCCACCCTCCAATCCATAAAACTTACGCGAGTGTTGAATTGAATAACAATAATTTAATAAACATTGATAGATTACTTATTACGTAAATATTCTTACTAAAATACCAATATTTTTAATTGTAATTAAGAAAAAATTCATATCGTAATATAAAAAAATATTCTAAACGTAGAACTTAATTAATTATCTCAATAGATTCACTTAGAATTAATATTTCTTTGATATATTATAAAACAACTGACGAGGCTTAATTTTAAAATTAAAAACTTTATTTACAATTATTGTGTAATGTCCCGGCCTCCGGTAATCACTTATTAGAATTTCATTTAAGTTAAACATATTAAACACATTGTTATTCCGCATGCACATTTCCGGTCGCCGAGATTACGGAGCAAATACCGATAGTTTTATTTAGTTTCTAATTGCTAGTTAATGTCCTTTTATGTAAATATTATGCAGTTCATTCCCGACCGAAACTTTGTACTTCAACCGAAACGTGGACGATATCTCCTCCAACGGGTTCGATTCCTATTCGTCGGTGAACTAACCCCCTGCCCTTTTTGTGTCACAAACATTTTCTGTAGTTTTAAGTGATGTCAGTGTTATTCAGAGAGCGTTAGCCTGGACCTCGCTGTGAAAAGTGCGTTAGTGCGGATGTTCAGAACGTAAATACGCGACATTTGTAATTCATCGTTTTATTTGTTTCGACATTTGAAATAAACCATCCTTTTAAAGTTAAAAGGAAGAATCGATTATTTTTACCCTAACCGACTATCATCTAAATAAACAAAATCCCAATACGGACCATTACACTGGCGCAGTCGGTAGCAGTCGGTAAATATTGGGTAAAAAGTCGATATACAGTCGGTAAAAAGTCTGTAAAAAGTCGTTTATAATCGGTAAACGGACATATTACACCGGTGCAACACATCCTTAACGTCGAAAACCAAGGAAAAATTGTTCTCAACACAAAGAAAACAACGATTAATCTGCAATCCAAGAGAAAAGAAAACGTTCACGGGTCGTCACAACACCAAGGAGGAAACGAGTCACCATCAACACCAAGGAGGAAACGAGTCATCACAACACCAAGGAGGAAACGAGTCATCACAACTCCAAGAAGGAATCGAGTCGTCAACAACACCAAGGAAGAAACGAGTCGTCACAACACCAAGAAAAAACGAGCAATCCGCAACCACAAGAGGAAATTTCCAGCAACAAAACAGTGCAATGTTCATCGTGATTTTCATTTTAATTGTCAGGTAGGAAAAATTACATATTTGTTTATTTTTTTGCGACCCATATTTTGTGTTTTCGCATTTAATAAATTTAAATAATTCGCTTTATAGTTAAATTCATTTATAGTTAATTCTAAAATCGCAAATCTTTAAAATGGAAAACTTAAATTTGGCATTTTTAACCCTATCTGAAGCTAGATTTGACAATCAAAAAAATAAAAATTTAGAGGATTTCATAGGCCAATGTAATAATGCAATGATTTTAGTAACCAACGAGCAAAAAGCAACACTGTTAATCTACATTAAAAACAAAATCACAGGCGACGCAGGTGCTCTCGTTAGAAGTCGAGTTACTAACACCTGGAATGAGTTAAAATTGTTGCTTCGTCAGAATTTTTCAGTTAAAAAGTCGTACAATCAATTACAATCAGAACTTATGAGTTGCAAACAGCAAAGTGGCGAAACTGCCGAAATTTTTGGTCAAAAAATTAAAAAAACATATCAACAACTAATCAATTCTTTAGACGTTACGTTAGATGATGCAGCTTTACAAGCTCAAGCAGATTTGTTAAACAAACAGTGCTTAAATGTTTTCATTTCCAATCTAAATAGAGATTTAGCTATAATTTTGAGAGCGCGAAATTGCGACTCGTTAGAAAATGCCATTAACGTAGCAACCGCCGAAGAATCTTTATTGCCTCACAAAAATGTTCAAAATAATCAGTGTCATATATGCAATAAAAATAATCATAGTACCACAAATTGTAGGTACAATCAATTTAAAAATCACAATCAAAATTCACAAATTTCATGTAACTATTGCAAAAAATCCGGTCACTCGATAAACGATTGTCGAAAAAGAATGACTAATAACCCTCAAAGAAATTCTACACCCTGGCGACAAAATCCTACTTTTCAAAATTCTCAAAATTTTAATAACCCAGCCCGACAATCCCAAACACAAAACACAAATTTTAATAAAAATAACCCAAATTACAATCATCGACAAAAACCGATGTCAAATTTTTCAAATCAACAAGTCCATAACAATTCAGTTCATGAGCCAATACATTCGAACAACTCTAATAACAGATTCATTAATTCCGATTTAACCCATTCAGAACAGTTAAATTTAAACTTTTTGGAGTCCGAGGTTGGGGACGAACCCCGGACAGCATCTCAAGTCCAAAAACCAGAATTCTTTCATTAGATGTCGACGCCATTTCTTCATACGTAAATTTAAACTCACTGCAATTGCAATCAAAGGGTACGTTTTTAATAGATACGGGCGCAGAAGTCTCATTAATAAAATTAGACAAATTGCAACCCCACGTTTATGTTTTTGATGACATGAAAATTACTTTGCACGGAATCAACGCATCTAGTAAACCAATTCAAACTTTATGTTATTGCAAATTAAGTTTTGAAATAAATAATTATGAATTTGATCATACATTTCATATAGTTCCCAGTTCTTTTCCAATTTCTCAAGATGGACTTATTGGCAATGATTTTCTCAAAAAATTTGATTCAATTATTGATTATCGAAACGATAAAATTCAATTTGGAAATTCTTGGTTAGATTTACATACTATCAAAAGAACTTTATACAAAGATGCATATCCAATCAAAAAACCTAATCAAATTAAAATTAATGAAAAAATTAACCAACAAAAACAATCAATGGTTTCAAAAACGGAAAATTCCATTGAAAATCAATGCGATATTAATAGACCCTGTAATTCACCCACTAATGATTTTGCAGATCATAATAGGAAAAATGATAATGTAAAGGCAAATAAATTGCCTCTGAAGCATTTACCAACTCCAAATTCTTTAAATATTGAACAAAATGAATTCAATTCTGATAAAATTTTTATAAAAGCAAGAACGGAAAAAGTTATTAACATTACAATTAGTAATCCAGAATTAAAAGAAGGTATTGTAAATAAACAGGAAATATTTCCAGAAATTTACTTATGTAGTAGTATCGTTAAAGTGAACAGTACTAATAATACTGCGATAACAACTTTGTTAAATTCCAGCGATAAAGACTATGAATGCAATAAAATCACTGTCACGCTTGAACCAACAACATCCCCAATAAAGCAATTACCTCAAAACGAAGTAAATAAAAATACATGTGATAGCGATTGTAACAAAATCAAATATTACAATAATTATCTAAATATTTTAAACAAATTAGAACCACATACTATCGATTATTCTGTACCTATCTTTTCATTTTTGAATTCCGCTTTAAAAAAGAGCAAAATAACCTTTCATTTTATTCACGACCGTACCACAAAACCTAATGGCACACCTTTTGGTTATCAAGGTTTTGCAGGTGAGGTAATGTCTGACTGTGGTGAACAATATTTTATTAATCATAATTTGGAAACGAAATCGCAAAACAACCTTAATACAGAATGTCTTTTTACTATAACAAAAGGAAAACTATTCGGAATTTGTATCAATTTAATCTGCAACCCATCAAACTGGTCACAAAAGTTTACAAAATTTCTAGAAATTTTTTCACCTTTTTTTGACAAACCGTTACATATCAATACAATTTTATTAGGCACAGGATTATTTAATATTCCAATCAATGTTATTGTTAAATTTCTCTGTGAATTCTCTATTAATAATCCCTTTTATCCACATCATTATACTGTCCACATCCCCAATAAAGAAAAATATAACGAAGTAATAAATTTTTCGAGTAAGTTTAGTAATCAGCTGATCTCAAATTATACTTTTAGTCATAAATGCATTGAACCTTCAAAACACTATACAACTCAAAAAGTTCCTGCCGACGGTAACTGTTTCTTTCATTGTATTATTTACTTAATGTCTTTGTCTAAGTCAGTTGAAACACTTAAATCATTTTTATTAAATTCGGACTATGTCAAAAACTGTCTTTCGCCACAAGAAGCAGAATCTATACTGAATACTGCAAATGCTTTTGCAACTGATGACGTCATTAGAATTACAGCCCTTGCTTTAAATATTTGCATATGTATTCATAACCTAGAAGAGAATCACTTAATTTTCGGGAATCCCAATAACACAATATTTCACATTTTCCATTCTAATAACCACTTTGAACCGTTAACAACAAATCCCGAACATGTCAATAACTGCGATTTGCAACATACCTCCTTTGAGATTGTTAATAATAATTCCAGTAGACTCAAAATTTTACAACAACAATTGCAATTGGCTCACCTTAATCCAGAAGAGTATAATTCCCTAATTCAATTATGTTTCGAATTTAACCAAATTTTTCATTTAGAAGGAGATAGTCTCTCTAGCACTGATTTAGTCTATCACGAAATTCATACCTCAACTGACATTCCTATCAAATCAAAATCTTATAGGTTTCCTCAATCATTACAATCAGAAGTTAACGATCAAATTGACTCAATGCTAAAACAAGACATTATTAAACCCTCTTTCAGTCCCTGGAACTCACCAATCTGGATTGTTCCTAAGAAACCTGATTCCGAAGGAAATAAAAGTTGGCGATTAGTCGTTGATTACAGGAAATTAAACAGCATAACTGTTGGCGATGCCTACCCCTTACCAAATATAGAGGAAATTCTCGACCAACTTGGTCATTCTAAATACTTTACTACTCTTGATTTAACTTCCGGTTTCCACCAAATCAATATTCACCCAAAAGATATCCCTAAAACTGCTTTTAGTACACCATCAGGGCATTATGAGTTTCTACGTATGCCTTTCGGGTTAAAATCTGCCCCTGCAACTTTTCAACGCCTAATGAACACGGCATTAGCAGGTTTACCTAACAACCTGCGCTGCCTTTGCTATCTTGACGATATCGTTATATTTTCGAACAACCTAGAAAACCATTTGGCAAATTTGCGCGTAGTTTTTACTCGTCTAGAACAATTTAATTTAAAATTAAAGCCTGAAAAATGTCAATTTTTACGTCACGAAATCGTTTATTTAGGTCACCTCATTACTGAAAATGGTGTTCTCCCCAATCCCGATAAAGTATCATGTATAAAACTTTTTCCTCAACCCAAAACCACTAAACATATTAAATCGTTTCTCGGTTTAGCAGGATACTATAGGCGTTTCATCCCAAATTTTAGTAGTCAAATTTTTCCTTTAACAAAACTATTAAAGAAAAATGTAAAATTCAGATGGACTAGCCTCGAACAAGATTGTTTCGAAAAACTAAAGACCCTATTGTCCAGCGAACCACTTTTACAATACCCCGATTTTTCTAAAGAGTTTACTGTAACTACTGACGCATCACAGTATGCAATCGGTGCAGTGTTGTCCCAAGGGCCACCTTCACGAAATTTACCAATTGCATATTATAGCAGAACTATGAGTAAAGCAGAACAAAATTATGACGTATCAACAAAAGAACTACTGGCAATAGTATCAGCCGTTAAACATTTTAGACCTTACGTTTTTGGTCGACGATTTAAAATCATTACTGATCATATTGCATTAAAATACCTTGACAGCGTAAAAGATCAAACGTCTCGACTTCTACGATGGCGTTTAAGTCTATCAGAATACGACTACTATATTGAATATAAACCTGGTAAAACAAATCTTAACGCAGACGCACTTAGTAGAATTAAAATCGAAACTGATACCAAAAACACTATATCCCCTATTTCAAACACTTATTTCACTAATCCCATTTCAGATACCTACAGAGACTTTATAGAAAAATTAGGAAATACTATAATTCAAAATGCCAACGTTTTTGACAAAGATGAACATATTACAACATCACACGATAATAAGGTATTCTTCATATCTACGGACCTAAACTTAGATTATAATAAGTCCAAAGATTGTATCGAAAAATGTAATCACATTAATATAATCCAACGAAAATCTTTAAAAGTTTTCGACATTCTCAGTTTTAAAGAAAAGGATAAATTTACATTTTATTGTTTTTATAAACAACATTTTTGGAACTCATCATCTCCTGAAGAAATATTCATAATCCTTCAACTCTTACTAGCAGAATTAGTTAAAACTAATATTAATTCAATTAGCATGCCAACATTTACCACTAACTTCGATAATTTACAATGGAACAGTATTCGTTCCATGATCAGATATATCTTTAGAAATTCTGACATTAAAATTAATATTTATCAAAATTCTGTCATCCACCCAGAAACAAAAGATATTCTGGAAATTTTAAAGGAAAATCACGACAGCCCAGGTGCAGGTCACCCTGGTTTTCATAAAACATACCGTAGAATTAAAATGAATTATAATTGGCCAAACATGAAAGCCAAAATATACGATTATGTAAAAAATTGCAAGCCTTGTCAAGAAAATAAATTAAATCGGAAAAAGAAACATGCTCCAATGGAAATAACAACTACATCTTACAAACCTCTTGAAAAAATAGCACTTGATATAGTCGGTCCTTTACCAATTACTGAATCTGGTAATAGATTCATATTAACATTGCAGGACGACTTAACAAAATTTTCCTTAGCTTTCCCTCTTCAAAATCATGAAGCATCTACTGTAGCAACTACGTTTGTCGAACATTTTATTTGTAAATTTGGTATTCCCAAGTGCATATTATCGGACCAAGGAAAAGAATTTACTTCCGTCTTACTAAAAGAAGTTTCCAAATTATTCAAAATCAAACACACATTAACAACTGCTTATAGACCTCAAAGCAATGGTGCTCTCGAAAGAACACATTTAACACTTGCTGATTATTTGAAAAATTATATCTCTGAGCAATATGATTGGGATAAATATATTGCATTTGCTACTTTTTCTTATAACACTTGCATTCATTCTTCTACAAAATTCACTCCATATGAAATTATGTTCGGTCATAAACCTAACCTACCCAGAGACTTAACTCGCACCCCTGAATTTAAGTACACATATGATAGCTATGTAGACGAGCTAAAATTACGTTTCCAACACTCTCACGAGTTGGCTAGGAAAAATCTTTTGATTTCTAAAGAAAAAAACAAAATCTATTACGATAAAAAATCCGCAATCCCAAATTTCGAAGTAGACGATTCGGTTTATCTACGCAACGAACATTTTCAACCGGGTGTTTCAAGAAAACTTTCTCCTAGATACTCGGGTCCATACAAAATTATTGAAATAAACTCTCCCACAAACTGTACAATTAAAGTAAAAAATAAACACGTTTTAGTACATTTCGATAGACTTAAACATGCTACCGTTTTAGAGTCCCCGGCTCCGTGATGGCGAATCAATTTTTCAACAATACCCCTTTGCATACTTCACCCGGACTTTACTTCGAAGGATTAGGACCACTACATTTCCAAGAACAGTCATGGAAGCTAATTGCTCATCTGGACATATCCGCCTTACAAGAGAAAGCCGCTAGCATTGACAATACGTACCACAAAACACTGAATTTTTGCACATCTTCACTATTCGGTACGTTTTCAAGTTGTAACACGACCCTAGTTCTATTAAGTAACGAAATCAAAGAAATTGAAGTAAAAAGTAGTGAATTAAAACAAATTATCGGTCATCGCCAAAAACGCGCATGGTTTAATATTATCGGTTCAGCTTTCAAGACTATTTTTGGTACCCTTGATGAAAGCGATGCAAATTTATATACCCATGCTATTAATTCTATTAATAATGACGAAGGTCGTTTAGCAAAATTACTACAAGAGCAATCATCTGTAGTCAAATCAGCAATTTCAAATATGAATCGCACAGTAAATAATTTTAATGACAACGAACTAGCTATTAACAAAAATTTTGAGCTTTTCCAAAACTACACTAAATCTAATAATAAGCTCATGTGGGATCTAAAAACTAAAACTGCCTTGGAAGAACATATTGCTTTACTAACGACAATGATAAATAACCTATTACGGGAATACGACACATTGATCAACGCTATTCTGTTTGCTAAAACGAACCAAATTCATCCCATTATATTGACACCTGACCAATTAATACAAGAACTTAAATCTACACTCCAATATCTACCTTCTTCCACAAGCTATATCTTGCCACTCGAAAAAGCAAACGCAGTAGACCTGTTGGCAGCAGCATCACTAACTGTTTTCTACAGTGAAAACCAAATAATTTATGTCATTTCCAATCCATTAATTTCACAAAATATTTTCAATTTATACAAAATTTTCGCTCTCCCAACCTCTCATAATCAGGAAAATTATGTTTTTATAGAACCCACTTCAAAATACCTTGTTTTGTCCGAGGACAAGCAAAATTACGCCCTTTTAGATGACCTAACCTCATGTATCAAAATACCTAACAAATATGTTTGCCAGATCAAGCAACAACCCGAACGCATTTCCGAAGACAACATATGTGAAATCGATATTTTAATTAACGGAAAACTGAATAAGTATTGTAACACAAGACTAATACCATTAAAAAACGTTCTTTGGAAAACCCTACATGATCAAAATTCCTGGTTATACATTTCACCCTTGAATAAAACGGTTTCAATTGCCTGTAACAATAGAGAAGCTTTTGATTTAATAATATCCAATAATGGAATCTTGCAGGTAGCATCAAATTGTAAAATTTTTACTGGCGACATTACATTTTCCAGTACAACTTATAATTTCACAAGCAATTTAAGGTATATCTTGCCAAATTTTAATATACTTGAACATGAATGTTGTTCCAAAAAGGTTTTAGACAATTTCAGAAACGTATCGTTTGGGAAACTAAAAATTAACTACATTGACAATAATGATTTGAAAATGGCTAGTCATAAACTCGACGAAATTGTAAAAACTAGTGAGAATATAATAAATGCCAGATCCAATTCATGGATTCCTGAAATTCATAGCTCTTACATTTCGTACTTATTAATTCTTTTTGTAATCTTATTTATTTTTTATAAAATTACTAAACGCACTAGATTATTCCAAGCATTCTTAAATCAAATCCCTAATAGAAATCGAGTTGCCACTCATGCTCCAGAAGGCATGCCTATGAATATGAGAGATGCCAATTTAGTACCAGAAACGGTTAATCAAACTCCACCATTACGAAGAAGCGAGCGAATTAGAATTAATCGTGATCACTGAATTAAATTTGGGTTCGCACAAAACAAATATGTAGTTAATCCACATAAATATATGAGACTATTTAATCTTTTAATATTTTTAATATTTTTCATTTCTTGAATTATGTATTTTCTTGTATTTTGTATCATGTATCTTTATATCATGTATTTCTTCTATTGTGTATTGCTTGTATTATGTATTCTGTATATTGTATTTTTGTATCCACATGTAAACATTTTTTAAGAAAAAAAATCAAATTTTTATTTTTCAATTCAATTTCAAATTCAAATTCGATTTCTTTTCTTTTCATAACGGGAGGAGTGTAATGTCCCGGCCTCCGGTAATCACTTATTAGAATTTCATTTAAGTTAAACATATTAAACACATTGTTATTCCGCATGCACATTTCCGGTCGCCGAGATTACGGAGCAAATACCGATAGTTTTATTTAGTTTCTAATTGCTAGTTAATGTCCTTTTATGTAAATATTATGCAGTTCATTCCCGACCGAAACTTTGTACTTCAACCGAAACGTGGACGATATCTCCTCCAACGGGTTCGATTCCTATTCGTCGGTGAACTAACCCCCTGCCCTTTTTGTGTCACAAACATTTTCTGTAGTTTTAAGTGATGTCAGTGTTATTCAGAGAGCGTTAGCCTGGACCTCGCTGTGAAAAGTGCGTTAGTGCGGATGTTCAGAACGTAAATACGCGACATTTGTAATTCATCGTTTTATTTGTTTCGACATTTGAAATAAACCATCCTTTTAAAGTTAAAAGGAAGAATCGATTATTTTTACCCTAACCGACTATCATCTAAATAAACAAAATCCCAATACGGACCATTACAATTGATTTTAACGTTTTATAATTTAGTCAAAGTTTTAAAAAAAATCATTGAAATTTTATTTGCTTTTCAAGTAATTTTTTAACCTGTAAACCGTTTTTTATTAAAAAAACTATTTATTTATAATACTGTTTCAAAATTATTGTTTAATTAGTAAAACCCTGGCTTATGTTTTACTGATTGGAGGGTGGGATGGAGGCCATCCGCCCACCCTACATATACATAAAAACTTAAACTAAAACAGTGCATTTAATTTTTGATTCACCTTCGCAAAAATACTGATGATGTTCTTGGAAAATTAAACGAGTGTTAGTGATGAATGTAAATATGCATATGTAGGGTGGGTGGGTGGCCACTATCCCACCCTCCAATCCGTAAAACATCCGAGCCGATTGTACTGAATTGAAACATAATAATTAGAAAATGTATTAGGTAATACTTTACGTAAATATTACCATTTTACGTTGAATTAATTTCTCACTTCACATTTTTGTATTGATTCGATTGTTGATTAAAACCCTTGGTATTGTTTAACTTGTTTTTTTTTATTTTACTCTGACTAGTATTTTTAATCAACAATCAAATACTACTCTGTATTTTGTACTATTAATTAAAAACATCGGTTAAATTATTTATTATACTTTTTTATATATTACAACAAGTTTTTAAATGTATTAATAAATATTTATTACATTTTTGTATGTTTAATTATAATTCAAAGGAAAACACTTTGGGGTGATTTTTGCAAAAAAGAAAACAACAAATTTTAATGGACTTTTTTGAAAAACTAGCGATGATTAATTTTTAATTTCTCTAATCACTCAAAGCCACACATTTCAGAAATACATCCTGCAAATTACATCAAAATTCTTCGGATGGTTTTCAAAAAAAAAGGAAACAACGAATTTAAATGGGAATTTTTAAATAATTAATGAAGACTAATTTTTGGTTTCTTCAATATTTTAATATTTTAAAGCCACACATTTTATGAATACATCCTACAAATTTCATCGATTGTTTACAAAAAAATACTTTATTTCCGCTCATTAATTTATGAATTAATCACGATGTTTTTCTAGGAATTAATCTTTACGTGTTCACCATCACATGATCCACGGTTTGTACACATTTTTATTATTTTTGCAATGGAGAAGCACGTGACGATCTTGACCTCAAACCGGATGAATAATTACCTGTCTGGTTTTTATTGTGGTGTAATTTATTCATCGTCGCATTTATCAAATCGCAATAAAAACTCGGCACTTTGGCGCACGCGGTTCAAACGATAATTTCTACCTGATAAGGATTTGAAACGTGCAATGAATATCGCATTTTTATAGAGGGGGCCTTGTGGTGTGGTGTGTTGAGGTGCGATAACGCGACGAGGTGATAAAAAAGTGACGTCGGTGACACGCCTGCAAATTCTAACGAACCAAAATTTAGAATAGAAAAAAATACGTTAAATAGGAATTTTAATTAATGCTATGGCCTAAATAATAAAGTAAATTGTTAATTTGATTAATCCAGTAATTATTCACGTAATAGTAAATTAATTGGATGAGTTACGTGAAGATGAACTTGATTATAAAATAAAGCAAAGTGAAGAAAGGTTTTTAGTGCTTTATTTTATAATTATTCACGTACTCAAATATTCAAGCAGAAATGTATTTTATTGTTTAATTAAAAGGAGTTTATGGTGATGTTAAACAACAATCAACTTTGAAAGGTCAATGCTGAAAGGACAAATTATTCCATTTTTCAAATCCACCAATTGACTCCGTTTGGATGTGGGGCTATCAATTGAAGGAGCGAGATAAATTTTAATTGCCAAAAATTAAATTGGCGCTAATTAACGACGTCTTATCGAAATTTATAACAAATTATCGTCTATAAACAATGATTTCGCTAATCATACGTTGACTTGTATAAATTTTAATGTTTAATTTTCCCATTTCTTATAAATTAACAAATAAGATTTCGTTGTTTTGATTATTTCAAAACTTGATGGATTAATTTGCTTTGGGTTAAACCGTACACTCATTGTGTTGTGAATGAATTGCGGTTACGCGTTGCGAAAACGTATAATTATTGAGAGGCTGGATACACACGTTTTGTCTTAATTACACGCTGAACAGCGTAGAAAGTTACGTAAGCGAAAATATTATTGTAAAAATCACAATCAATATAATAATTGAATGAAATCATTCCCTATCAAAATGATTAGATATGAAAATTATAATTTAATCTTTTCTTCATCACTCAATTTAACCAGTTTTTCACTGACCTCCCACAATTTTAATCTAAACTCTCTTAAATTGGCCAACTGTGGTCCTCTAAATTCGCGACAGTCTATGAAAAATTTTCCATTCAAACGATTCACCTCGCTGGCGATGGCGCAATGCATTACCGTCTGTGCACCCTCGTATAATGTCTGCAAAAAAATAATAAGTTGAATGAAGACAATGGTTGTGATCCAGACTTACACTGAATATAATTGAAAGGATAATGAATTTTCAATTAAGTCTGATGAAGAAAAGCACTTATGTTTCATATTTTTATTTTCAGTTTTCTGACACGTGTTTCGAACTTTGCAATTCATTATAAAAGGTAATTTTCAATGAATTCAGTAATTAGTGGAAGCATCACCACAATTCTTATCACTTACCTTCCCGTAGATTTTGATGAGGAACGTAATACAAGCTTGTATCGCACTGTTGGAAATCTGCTCCGAGTTCCATTCCATGCTGTGCTCGGCGAATTTCGGCATGTAGACAAGACCCGGATAAGCAGCAGTGCTCAAGACACCACTACCACGCAATCTTTCCGCGAAAGCTTTAGCCGCAGCCGCCGCACACAATTTACTATTATTATACTCTATATAATTCCTCATCATCACATTCCTAAACTTCGGTACCTTATTCAAACCCTCAGCACTCTTAAGACGATTGAAAAATGATAGCAGTGACGTTACGAAAACGATACGACTTCTTGGTGTGCTCTTAAGCAAATCTATAACAGAAAAAATAAGCCAATCCTTTAATTTTAATTTTAATACGTACAGGTTTTAAGATACCTATTAATAAATGCGTGAGAAGAAAATGTCCTAAATAATTAATCTGCATAACTTTTAAAATCCCATCATCCGTGTACAAACCAGTCGCCCCACCATAATTAGCGTTATTGATGAGTATATCCAATCGATTTTCCGAAGCGTTGATCGATTTTGCAAAATTCCTTACAGAATCCAATGAGGATAAATCGAGCTTTCTGTAGAAGATATTCGTACAGTTCCTCCTCACAGATTTCGCCTTGAATATAGCCCCAACATCTTCAATATCAGCAACGATCACCTTACAACCGCGCATCGATAAATTCTGCACCACTTCGTAACCAACACCTTCGAAAAAAACGAGGTACGTGAATGATAAAGCCATAATTAAACATCACTACCATTTCTTGAATTCGTTACAATCGCCGTCTTTCCTTCCAAACATTTATGACTGGTACATTTTCCGGCCGAAAGTTTGGTAAAAGCTTTCAGCAATCCTAAAGCTACGAGAATTTCCATTTTATTTTTTGACGTTTGTCTAGATGTAAAAGTCAAATTATCTAACTCAGAGACAGGAAACCTGAAATTACCATCCCATTAAGAAAACATGATTCCCATTACGTATTCCAAGACTGCTGACATTGAGGTCCGCTGCGTAGTAATAAGTGTTTCAATTAAAAGTAGATGCGAACCAATTAGAATATGCGGAAAATTTATGCGCGACGTGAACCTTGATGATCCTCTAGTTACGCAACACTCGACGACTTAATTAGTGATTTACGATTACCGAATGAATATGTTTCTGAAAACAATATTAAAGCGTAACAAATAACTATGATATATACATCAAAATACATTCAATAATATTGGAACAATTAAAGTTCAAACTAATAAAACAACTAGTACAAAAATCAAATTACTGAAAAAGTTATGCATTTATTATTCCACCCTATATATACATATTTACATTCACAACTAATACTTTTTAAGTTTCCCGAAAACATCAACACCATTCGTGAAAATATGTATAAGAAATTTAATCCAGTGTCTTAGGTTGTGTTTAAATGTATATGTAGGGTGGGTGGGTGGCCACTATCCCACCCTCCAATCAAAAAAACATACACGAAGGTTTTACTAATTGAATAATAATTTTAAATTCTCTAGAGATTATTAATCATATAAATATTCTCATTAATTCTATTTAGAGTTTCTCTCAAAGTTTTATAATGGTCGAAAGCGGTCACTAATAATAAAAACCGTGTGTGATAACAACAAAGTGAATTTTATTTATCGTCCTAATTTTCAAAATGTATCACAAAGTAACGGCTTCAAGCATCAACTATGTTTTATAATTCGCTGACAATTATTTTTTCTATATCATAGCTTTCAACATTTTGTTTTTGTTTTCAATAATGATTAATGACTTTTATTAATCAAACCATAGATTCATTTATTGTATGTATTAAAAAAATATAACTAGTGCTGATGTTTTACTGATTGAAGGGTGGGATAGTGGCCACCCACCCACCCTACATACACTTTTAAACACAACGTAAGACACTGGATTAAATTTCTTATACATATTTTCACGAATAGTGTCGATGTTTTCGGGAAACTTAAAAACTATTAGTTGTGAATGTAAATATGTGGGTGGGTGGCCTCTATCCCACTCTCCAATCAGTAAAACATAAGCGAGAGTTTTACTAATTAATTAAAACATTATAAACTTTGTTTGTATAAAACTATATTTATTTTCGTTACTTAAGTTTACTTTTTATAAAAATCCCTCCGAAGTATTTTCCTTTGAATTTTTGGTAAACTATCCGACGAATTTTTATGTAATTTGCAGTATGTATTCCTGAAATGTATGGCTTTGATATATTAAAGAAACCAAAAATTGATCAACACTAGATTTTCAAAAATTTCAATTAAAATTTGTTGTTCACTTCTTACAAAAATTATTCCAAAGTGTTTTCCTTTGAATTTTTCAAAAACCACCCGATGAATTTTGATGAAATTTTCAGGATGTATTCCTGAAATGTGTGGCTTTGAAATATTAAAGAAACCAAGAATTAATCATCACTAGTTTTCCAAAAATTTCCATTAAAATTTGTTGTTTACTTTTTACAAAAATCACTCCAAAGTGTTTTCCTTTGAATTTTTTGAAAATCACCCGATCAATTTTGATGGAACTTGCAGGATATATTCCTGAAATGTGTAGTTTTGAAATATTGAAGAAACCAAGAATTCATTTTAACTAGTTTCTCAAAAATGTCCATTAAAATTTGTTATTTACTTTTTATAAAAATCAGCTTCAAGTGTTTACCTTAGATTTTGTGAAAACCAATCAATGAATTTTGATAAAATTTGCAGGATGTATTCCTGAAATATGTGGCTTTGGAATATTAAAGAAATAAAAAATTAATCATCACTAGTTTTCCAAAAATTTCCATTTAAATTTGTTGTTTTTTCCTTTGAATTTTTTAAAAACCACTCACTCAATGGATTTTGATGGAATTTACAGGATGTATTCCTGAATTGTGTGGTTTTAAAATATTAAAGAAACCAAAAATTAATCATCACTAGTTTTTCAAGAATTTCCATTAAAATTTGTCGTTTACTTTTTATAAAAATCAGCTTCAAGTGTTTACTTTTAAATTTTTTGCAAACCAATCGATGAATTTTGACGGAATTTGCAGGAAGTATTCCTGAGATGTGTGGCTTTGAATTATTGAAGATACCAAAAATTAATCGTCGCTAGTTTTTTAAAACTTTCCATTAAAAATTGTTGTTTGCTTTTTGTTGAAATCACTCCAAAGTGTTTTCCTTTGGATTTTTTTAAAACCAATCGATGAACTTTGATGAAATTTGCAGGATTAATTTCTGAACTGTAAGGCTTTGAAATATTAAAGATACCAAAAATTGATCATTACTAGTTTTTCAAAAATTTCCATTAAAATTTGTTGTTTACTTTTTCTAAAAATCACTCCGAAATGTTTTCTTTTAAATTTTTCGAAAACCATCGGATGAATTTTGATGGAATTTGTAGAATGTATTCCTGAAATCAGTAGCTTTGAATTATCAAAGAAACCAAGAATTAATCGTCACTAGTTCAATTAAAATTTGTTGTTTACTTTTTGTAAAAATCACTCCGAAGTGTTTTCCTTTGAATTTTTTGAAAACCACTTGATTAATTTTGATAGAACTTGCAGGATGTATTTCTGAAATGTGTGGCTTTTAAATATTAAATAAACCAAAAATTAATCATCATTAGTTTTTCAAAAATGTCTACTAAAATTTGAGGTTTCCTTTTCGTCAAAATCTACTTTTTTATTTGATTCCTTACATTAATTTTGAGTCAATTCTGCTTCTAACTCCTGCTTTAGATCTATTAATTCTGAATACCTCTCAATCTATGATTGTAACTACCACTCTAACTTCGGATCCAATACTTTAATTCGATTCTAACTTTGATTTTGATTTCTACTTTTTAACTTGATTCCTTATATTAGTTTTGAGTCAATTCTGCCTCTAACTCTCGTTCTAACTCGTTTAATCCAATTTATGATTATAACTACCATTGACCACACTACTCTAACTTCGACCCCAAGCCTTTACTCTGATTCTAACATTGATTAGGATTTCTACTTTTTGGTTTGATTTGATTCCTTATATAATTTTAAGTCAATTCTGCCTCTAACTTTCTTAATTCTGAATCCTACTCAATCTATGATTCTAACTACCTTCAACCACACAACTCCTAACTTTGACTCAAATCCGTTACTGTGATTCTAATTCATTATGTTTTCTGGTTTAAATTTGAATCTTTATGTTCATTTTGAATCAATTGTGCCTTTAAATCTTGTTTTAGATCTTATAATTCGGAATCGTACTCAATCTATTATTTTATCTACCATTAATCACAATTCTAACTTCGATTCCAATTCTTTACTTAAATTGGAGTCAATTTTGCTTCTAACTCACCTAATTTTGAACCCTAGTTAATCTATGATTCTAAATACCATTAACCACACAACACTAACTTTGACTCCAGTCTTTTACTTTGATCTAACTTATGATTATGATTTTTGCTTTAAATTTTATCAATTTTTTCTAACTCAAACTCTTAACTACGGATCCACTTCTAATTCCGGCGGTTCTCATCCATGTTTTGTTTCCGAATTATTTGCATAGCTTTTTTATTGTATATTTTTGAGTGTACCTAACTCTGATTATGATATGACAATTTTTTGTCAATTTTTGTTTCTTTATTTAATTCTAATTCTGATACCTAGGCTGAACTCAGACACTCTTTTATTCCCAACCTAGCCTTAATTTGTATTTATTTATTTATAAACGGGAAGCCCCTTTTAATATATATATATATATATATACAGACATAGATACATAATAAACTTCACCTAACAATATAACATAACTATAAACATAATAATAAATTTAATATAATAAGGAAAACTAATACGACTGGCTATAGAATTCTGATTTCGAAACCTCACTTCGATTCAGTCTCCGAATTTGATTATCTTTTTTAGCCTGAATATAATATCAATTCTATATTCTAAGCGTAATTTTAAGTCAATTCTAACACAAATTCTCCCACGCTAACTCAGATTATGATTATGCCTCTTCTTACATCTACCATTAAACACGTAACACTAGTTCTAACTCCATCTTCACCTTAATTTTTTAACTTTAACTATGGTTTATCATTCGAATCCATTTCTGCTTTTGTTTTCGACTCTGAATCTAATTGTCTACTTATCTCCTCTATATTATCTGCATCATGTTATTTGTTTACTTAGTTATAGTTTATATTAGCTTTGACTCTAATTATATCATCTGTTTTGAATTTTAATTTTGATTTTGACTTTTACAATGACCTTGATTCTAATTTTGTGTTAAATTCTCGCGCCTTATTTTGACTCCTGTTCTAGCTGTTACTCTGATTATGATCTTTACTTTGACTTCACTTATTTGATCTCTTACTCTGATTATAATTTATGCTCTACATCTACTTTAATTTAATTTTTTGATTCTTACACCAAAACTGTTTTTGAGTCGATTGACTCTTAACCCGTTCCAATTCTAACTCTTATGCTGACTCAGACTAAAATGCTACATCTTATTCTAGCTACCATAGAGTATCATCTACTCTTATTTTAATTCTTGTTTTTTGTTATTCTAACTTCTAACTGAATCTGATTTCATAATCCACGTCAACTTCCAAATTTAAGTTATATTTTCTAAGAGTAATAATAATAATTCTGAACCTCATTTTGAGTCAAATCTGTCTCTAATTCTTGTTTGGTTTTGGAATATACGTAAATTTTTGGTAGAATTCTATGAACGTCTAACTTCTAACTTTTACTAGAGTAATTTTTAGTCTTGCTCTAATTCTGATTTCTTTACTGATTATATCTCATATTCAATATATCATATACTTGTTCCTCATTAATCACTTTGTGAAACAAACCAAGTGATTTTAATTATAAAACCTCATATTCAAACTACCACTTACTCTTACTTTTATCCTAGCTACCGCTGACTATATGACTTATTTCTAATTTTGATTTCTAATCCGATTTCCATTTTCGGTTCAGACTCTGATATTAATCTTTTTCTCTGACCTCCACTCTAGTCTTTACTGCCAGATGATTTTCTTAATTCTGGCTTTGTATATCTTCTATGATTATCAGATTATGACACGATTTTTATATCTATCTATTACTCAATCAGAATTCGAGTTAGAATCGGAAAATATGAGAAGAACTGAAGTCCAAAGTAGAATCAAATTGAATGTTACAGAGTTGGAGTCAAGAGCTGAAATCTTAGTCAACGACAGACAGAATTAGATTCAATGTTATAGTCAGATAGGTTATTTGTGAAATTTCAATTGTTTTTAAATACATTTTTTGTTGCACAATTTTTTTTCATCAAGAGGTAAATGAGAAAATCATTGAATGGATGAGACGGAGCAGCAAGAGAGACCGAACACCCAAGACTGACAGAACCCCCAATAATGCAACAAGAGGTGGCTGCAGTGGCGAGGACATTTGACCCCAGGAAAGCCTCCGCAGAGATGGAATTCCGATAGCAGCATTAGAACAGGGAGGAAGGAGCTGAGATAGTTATTCAATGCGTGCTGAAGGGTGGGAATATACCCGGAGTGTTTGAAGCACGCAAGAGTTGTATGACTGCCGAAGGCAGGAGGGAACAGGGTAAGGCCGATATGCTTGTTACCAATAGTCGGTAAATTACTGGACGTAGCCGATGCATTTAACACAATCAGACAGAAGATGATTTACGAAGAACTCAGGAGAGCAGACTGCCCAAGAGGACTGCGAGGAGCAGACAGACAAATAAATAATTAATAACTTCACATGTTTAAACGTATTGTAAATGCATTCCAAATAAACAAAAGAATACGAAAACACGTGTATTCTGCAATAATAATTAAAAAAAAAACGTCGCAGACGTTAATTTGCATGAAAAAGAGGTTTATGATGTAATTACCCGTTGAATTACACGATCTGGAATTATCATTTAAATCATTAATTAATATTAATGTTAGAAACATATTAGTTAACACGTTATTGCATTAAAATATTTAATCTTACCTTTTTTCCATATATTTTTTTTTATGATGTGGGAAACAAATGTGAAGGATTTCGAGTTTTTAACGTTTTCTTTATTAAAAAATAATATAATAGTTACAAATCTTAATTAAATACCTAGTATTCTTTACATATGTATAAAAATACATTTACTGTCGGAAGTAAATGAGATGATGATATGTACGTGTTAATTATAAATACATAAAAAACACCGCTGCGCGCACTTCGAGTGGGGGTTGAATAATTTAAAAGGACGCGAAATCACAATTATTCGTTTCGAATAAATAATTTGATAATACTTAACGCTATTATCGTTGTGTGTGAGGGTCGCGTGCTCCTCGTCCTAATTGATTGAATCACCGTAGGGATTTGAAGAAACTCATCACGCCGTTATTTCCCTTTCCTTTTCTTTTCTCAACGGTTGCATCTCTTGGGATTTTAAGTCGTTGGACGGTACGGTCTCGTTGTTCCACGGTTGGAGTTCCCCGGTGCCGAAGATGAGGAATGTTAAGGCGCCCAGGGTGTAGGCGACGACGAGGATCCAAAAAACGTAACGCCATTGGGTAAAGGTGTGGTTTTCGTGGGTTAAAATAGCGACCATGAAGGTAGACAACCAGCCACCCAGTGATGAAAGGGTGTTGGCCATTCCGAAAATCGTACCGGAGAAATTGGGCGCGATGTCCAGACCGTTGGCCAAATATCCGGCGGTGACGGCGCCGTTGAAGAACAGCGTGCACGTGAAGATGGTGACGGAAATGACGCGATCCTCCCCGAAGAACGCCTGCAGCACCATGAACAATCCGGGCGTGAGAACGGCGAACGTGGTGAAGCTCTTCCTCGTCGCCGTCGTCGACAGTCTTCCCGTCCTGCGCAGCCTGTCGGCGAAATAACTGGCGATGATGGCCATCGCGTATTTACCTGTAACGATAATTAAGAAAAATTGATTCCATTTGAAGGTTATTAACGGTGAAATAATAATGGCTTCGAATGAAAAATAGAAAACCAGTATTCTCGACTACTTAGCCCGCCTGCATTAACATCAAATTAACATAAATACATAAATAAACGTAAACCATAAAACTCGTTTCGAAGTGTTATCATTAAAGGAAATTAGAAACAGAAACATAATAACACAATTATAAGAATTTACACTTTTTAACTTTTTAATTATAGTATATGCATACTTATATTATTTTTACCAATATGTATGTAAGTAAGTAATCTTATATACAATGTAATTTTTCATGATGTTTTATTGATTAGAGGGTGGGATAGTGGCCACCCACCCACCCTACATATACAATAAAACGTAAACTAAAACAGTAGATTGAAGTTCTTATCCACATTTCCAGAAATACTGCTGATGTTTACGGAAAACTAAACGAGTATCAGTGATGAATGTAAAATTGTATATGTAGGGTGGGTGGGTGGCCACTATCCCACCTTCCAACCTGCAAAACATACGCGAGGGTTTTACTAATTGAATAAGAATTTTAAAACTTTTATTATACAAGTATTCTTAAAAAAATTCGTTTTACAATTTTTCTCATAATTTTAAACATTAATCAAACATTTATTTTCATTTGTCATCTTTTAATTTTTTTATTTTTTATTGTAATTTATAACTTTTTTTAAATTTATATGCTTGATTCATTTATTTTTTGTATTTGTATAATAAATAGTGTGTAAATCATATTACATTAAAAAAAATAAATTCAATATAACTTGTGCTGATGTTCTACTGATTAAAGGGTGGGATAGTGGCCACCCACCCACCCTACATATTCATTTTTACATTCATCACTGACACTCGTTTAGTTTTCCGAAAACATCAACAGTATTTTTAGAAATGTAAAAAAGAACATTAATCCACTGTTTTAATGAATGTAAAAATGCATATGTAGGGTGGGTGGGTGGCCACTATCCCACCCTCCAATCCATAAAACATACGCGAGTGTTGAATTGAATAACAATAATTTAATAAACATTGATAGATTACTTATTACGTAAATATTCTTACTAAAATACAAATATTTTTAATTGTAATTAAGAAAAATTTCATATCGTAATATAAAAAAATATTCTAAACGTAGAACTTAATTAATTATCTCAATAGATTTATTTGGAATTAATATTTCTTTGATATAAAACAACCGACGAGATTTAATTCAAAAATTACAAACTTAAATTACAATTATTGATTTTAACATTTTATAATTTCTTCAAAGTTTAAAAAAAAATTATTGAAAATTTGTAAACCGTCTTAAAAAAATATTTGGTGCAAATAATACTGTTTCAAAACTATTGTTAAATTAGTAAAACCCTCGCTTATGTTTTACTGATTGGAGGGTGGGATAGTGGCCACCCACCCACCCTACATATACAAAAAAACATAAACTAAGACAGTGGGTTGATGTTCTTATTCACATTTCCAAAAATACTGCTAATTTTTTCGAAAAACTTATCGAGAGTCAGTGGTGAATGTAAAAATGCATATGTAGGGTGGGTGGGTGGCCACTATCCCACCCTCCAATCAGTAAAACATAATCGAGGGTTTCACTAATTTAACAATAATTATCAAAATACTTAGGGTTTGTTTATTTTATAAGATTTCTCATCAATTTCATTTATAGCTTCTTTTAAAGCTTTTTACTTCATCGACAATTAATTTTCCTAAACACATCTTTGATTTATTTTTAAATTTTTAATAACAATAAATAACTTTTGTTAATTAAATCATCAATTCATTTATAGTAGGTATTTGTATAATAAATCACGAATAAAGTGTCTTATATTAAATAATATATTTAATACAACTAATGTTGATGTTTTATTAATTGGAGGGTGGGATAGTGGCCACCCACCCACCCTACATATGTATTGAAACACAATCAAACACTGGATTAAATTTCTTATCTACATTACTCAATAACTGCTGATGTTTTCTGGAAACTTAAAAAATATCAGTGATGAATGTATAAATGTGTATGTAGGGTGGGTGGGTGTCCTCTATCCCACCCTTCAATCAGTAAAACATAGGTGAGGGTTTTATTAATTGAATAATAATTTTGAAAAACGTTTGTAGATTTTTTATTATGTAAATATTCACACTAAAAAAAATGGCAACTTAATCCGAAGCAAAATTCAAATTATATAATTTAAGAAAAAATTAATATCGCGATGCAAAAAAATAAAAAAATGTTCTAAACATAGAATTTAATGGAAAATTAATCAATACGCTTTGAAATTAATGAATTTTTAATATAATATAACTTAATCAATGTCATTCAATTGTAAGTTACAAAATTAAATTGCAATTTAAAAATTTTACATTTCATAATCGTAACAAAGTTTTAAACAATTGATAATTTATTTATTATTGTTGTAATTTTTACCCTGTAAATTTTCTTATATTAAAAATTTATTTATTACAATAAGTACTGATGTTTTACTGACTGGAGGGTGTGATAGTGGCCACCCACCCACCCTACATATACATAAAAAACATAAATTAGAACACTGGATTAAATTTTTAATTTATCTTCCCAAAAATACTGACGATATTTTTTTGGAAACTAAACGAGTGTCAGTGATGAATGTAAAATTTGTATATGGGTGGGTGGGTGGCCTCTATCTCACCCTCCAATCAGTAAAATATACACGAGGGTTATACTAATTAATTAATAATTTTAAAAACACATACTTTATTTATCTTATACAATTTTTCATAAATTCTATTTATAATTTCTCTCACGATTTTTTTTATACTGCATCGATAATTTATTTTTCTATAACACAGTTTTTATTTTTAATGATGATAAATAACTTTTTTTTCTAATTAAACCATCGATTAATTTATTATACGTATTTGTATAATAAATCGTGTATTAATTGTCTTATATTAAAAATTTATTTATTACAACTTATGTTGATGTTTTATTGATTGGAGGGTGGGATAGTGGCCACCCACCCACCCTACATAAACATTTAAACTTAAACTAAAACACTGTTTGTGGATTATTTAAATACATTTCCAAAAATACTGTAGATGACTTCTGGAAACTTCTCACTATTTCACCCTTCAATTAGTAAAATATTCACTAGGTTTTAACAGATTAATTAATAATTAGAGGCCACCCACCCATCCTGTATATATATTTAAACTTAACGTAAGAGACTGGATACAAGTTCTTAGCCACATTTTCGGAAATAGTGCTGATGTTTTTAGGAAATTAAACAAGTATCAGTGTAATTGTAACCAAGTATATGTAGGGTGGGTGGGTGGCCACTATCCCACCCTCCAATCAATACAACATCAACACAAGTTGTAATAAATAAATGCAAAACATATGCAAAAAATTTTAATGAAAATTTTATTATTATTAAAACATTTATTGTGTGAATTTAAATTTCTGCTGGGTATACTTTTGATTAGAATATTGTTAATTTTAAAAAATAATTGAAGGATGGGATAGTGAACACCCACCCACCTTACATATATATTAATCTCTAAAAGTATGACATTTGTTTTAATTTACCAGGAACATCAACAGAAACAAGTTTTTGATTTTTAAAACTTAAAGAGTAATAGTGGCGGAAATAACCATGAGGTGGGTGGGTTTCCATTGTTCTATCCTCTAATTTCTATAACATTAACAGCATTTTTAATTTAAAATAACCAAGACAAAAGAAAATATTTGTAGAATAAATTATTACATAAACCTTGTATTAATAAATTTTCATTAACATACATTCGCGTATGTTTTACTGATTGGAGGGTGGGATAGAGGCCACCCACCCACCCTACATATACATAAAAAACATAAATTAGAACACTGGATTAAATTTTTAATTTATCTTCCCAAAAATACTGACGATATT
Source organism: Ontholestes murinus (assembly GCA_963969525.1). Taxonomy (NCBI): domain Eukaryota; kingdom Metazoa; phylum Arthropoda; class Insecta; order Coleoptera; family Staphylinidae; genus Ontholestes; species Ontholestes murinus. The sequence goes on along the minus strand of OZ018389.1, from coordinate 730,210 downwards.
TTTTTGGAAACTAAACGAGTGTCAGTGATGAATGTAAAATTTGTATATGTAGGGTGGGTGGGTGGTCACTATCCCACCCTCCAATCGGTAAAACATAAACGAGTGTGGAATTAAATAACAATAATTTAATAAACATATAAAGAAAGTTTTATTCAATTCAACCCTCGCGTATGTTTTACAGGTTGGAGGGTGAAATAGTGGCCACCCACCCACCCTACATATACAATTGTACATTCATCACTGACACTCGTTTAGTTGTTCAAAAACATCAGCAGTATTTTTGGAAACGTGAATAAGAACATCAATCCACTATTGTATTTTAAATTCAAATGTATATGTAGGGTGGGTGGGTGGCCACTATCCCACCCTTCAATTAGTAAAACATCGGCACAAGTTATATTGAATGTATTTTTTTTTATATAATATGATTTACACACTATTTATTATACAAATACAAAAAAATAAATGAATCAAGCATATAAATTTAAAAAAAAGTTATAAATTACAATAAAAAATAAAAAAATTAAAAGATGACAAATGAAAATAAATGTTTGATTAATGTTTAAAATCATGAGAAAAATAGTAAAACGAAATTTTTAAAGAATACTTGTATAATAAAAGTTTTAAAATTCTTATTCAATTAAAATTTTCATTTTGAAGACGTGACAGTCGAGTGGAAACTTTAACCAAAAAAAAAATATTTCTCGTATAGATAAAATTGAACAAAATAATATAAACAATAGAAGATGAAATTATTTTCTAAAATCACTTTAGTTTTTGAAAACATACCAAATTTTAAAAAAGTTGTGACGCTTTAAAAAAATTTCATTTTCACGACGTGACAGAGGAGTGGAATTTTGAAAATAAAAATATTTCTCGTGTAGATAAAACTGAAAAAACTAATAGAAATAATTGGGGATGAAATTAGTTTGCGAAATCAGTTTAGTTTTTGAAAATATATTAAATTTTTAAAAAGTTATGACGCTTTAAAAATTATCATTTTCAAGACGTAACAGTGAGGTGGAAATTTTGAAAATAAAAATATTTCCCGTGTGGAAATGTTTTTACAAAATAATTGAAATAATTGAGGATGAAATTAGTTTTCAAAATCACTTTAGTTTTTGAAAATATACCAATTTTTAAAGAAGTTGTGATACTAAAAAAAACAATTTTCAAGACGTAACAGTGGAGTGGATTTTTTGGAAATAAAAGTATTTCTCGTGTTGATACAATTGAACAAAATAGCAAAAACAATTGAGGATGAAATTGTTTTTTAAAATCACTTTAATTTTTGAAAATATATCAATTTTTAAAAAAGTTGTGACGCTCTAAAAGAATTTCATTTTCAAGACTTGGCAGTAGAGTAGAAATTTTGAAAATATAAATATTTTTCGTGTAGATAAAATTGAAAAAAATAATAGAAACAATTGAGGATGAAATTGTTGTTCGAAATAATTTTAGTTTTTGAAAATGTACCAATTTTTGAAAAAATTGTGACGCTTGAAAATTTTTTACATTTACAAAACTTGACAGTGGAAATTTTGAAAATAAAAATATTACTCGTGTAGATAAAATTGAACAAAACTATTTAAACAATTGAGGATGAAGTTAGTTTTCAAAATCACTTTAGTTTATGAAAATATATCAATTTAAAAAAAAAAGTTATGAAGCTTTAAAATTTTTCCATTTTCAAGCCGTCACAGTGGAGTAGAAATTTTGAAAATAAATATATTTCTCGTGTAGATAGAATTGAACAAAATTATTTAAACAATTGAGGATGAAATTAGTTTTCAAAATCACTTTAGTTTTTGAAAATATACTAATTTTTGAAAAAGTTGTGAAAATTATTTAAAGAATTTTCAGCAGTGGAGTGGAACTTTTAAAAATAAAAATATTTCTAGTGTAGATAAAATTGAACCAATTAATGGAAACAATTGAGCATGAAATTGTTTCTCAAAATCACTTTAATTTTTGAAAATATGTCAATTTTTAAAAAAGTTGTGAAGCTCTAAAAATTTTTCATTTTCAAGCCGTTACAGTGGAGAGGAAATTTTGAAAATAAATACATTTTTCGTATAGATAAAATTGTACAAAATAATAAAAACAATTGAGGATGAAATTGTTTTTAAAAATCACTTTAGTTTTTGAAAACCTATCAATTTTTTAAAAAGTTATGACGCTTTAAAAATTTTAATTTTTAAGACGTGAGAGTGGAGTGGAAATTTTGAAAATAAAAACATTTCTCGTGTAGATACAATTGAACAAAATAATATAAACAATTGAGGATATAATTAATTTCTAAAATCACTTGAGTTTTTGAAATTATGTTAATTTAAAAAAAAGTTATGAAGCTTTAATTTTTTTTCATTTTTAAGACGTCACAATTTTGAAAATATAAGTATTTTTCGTGTAGATAAAGTTATATAAAATAATTGAAACAATTGAGGATGAAAACAAACTTAAGTTTTTGAAAATATATCAAATTTTAAAAAAGTTGTGACATTAAATTTTTTTCATTTTCAAGACTTGACAGTAGAGTGGAAATTTTGAAAATAAAAATATGTCTCGAGTAGATAAAATTTAACAAAATAATAGAAACAATTGAGGATGAAATTAGATTGCAAAATCACTTTAGTTTTTGAAAATATACCAATTTTTTAAAAAGTTCTGAAGCTTTAAAAATTTTCCATTTTCAAGACGTGACAGTGGAATGGAAATTTTGAAAATAATGATATTTCTCGTGTAGATAAAATTATTCAAAATAATAGAAACAATTGAGGATGAAACTGTTTCTCAAAATCACTTTAGTTTTTAAAAATATACCAATTTTTAAAAAAGTTGTGATGATTAAAAAATGAAAGTTTATTATTAAAAGATTTATGCATTCATTTATTCCATATATTCTGTATTGATTATTTTCAATTAGATTGTTGTTTATGTTATAGAAATTGGAAGGTGGGATAGTGGCCACCCACCCACCCTACATATACATTTTACTTCCACCACTGTCACTATTTTAGTTTCCAAAAATCAACAACAATATTACTGTTGAAGGTTTTGAAAATTTGTAACTAATCTCACAGTTTAAGTTTCAATGTATATGCAGGGTGGGTGGGTGTCCACTATCCAATTTCTATAATATTAGCGATATTCTATCTAAAAATCAACAGTACCATAAGAGAATATTTGCATAATTAATTAATGTATAATTCTTTTGATAGTAAAACTTTTAATTATAAAAATTGTTCCCTTCTCTATTAATATTCAACAGTATTCAAAAACACTGTGTTAACTTAATTTTCCATGTGTATATATCTACCCTTTATATATAAATACATGGTGGCCGTTATGCCACCCATCAATTTTCTACTATATAAATTGTCTCTTAAAAATTCATAATGCAAAAGGAAGTATTTTTGTAATTAATAAACGTCAGCATTTTCAAATGATAAAATTTGTTTATTCAATTAAACTCTCGCGTATGTTTTATTGATTGGAGGGTGGGACAGTGGCCACCCACCCACCCTACATATACATAAAAACATAAACTAAAACATTAACAATATTTTTAATTTAAAATAACCAAGACAAAAGAAAATATTTGTAGAATAAATTATTACATAAACCTTGTATTAATAAATTTTCATTAATATACATTGGCGTATGTTTTACTGATTGGAGGGTGGGATAGAGGCCACCCACCCACCCTACATATACAATAAAACTTAAACTAAGACAGTGGATTAAATGTTTGATTTATCTTCACAGAAATACTGATGATGTTTTTCGAAAACTAAACGAGTGTCAGTGATGAATGTATAAATATATATGTAGGGTGGGTGGGTGGCCACTATCCCACCCTCCAATCAGTAAAATATAAAAGAGGGTTTTACTATTTTAACAATAATTTTCAAAACAGTTAGGATTTATTAATTTTATAAGTTTTCCTATGAATTCCATTTATAATTTCTCTCAAGGTTTTATAATTCATTGACAATTAATTTTTTATATTTTATTATGATATTTTTTTGATTATGATAATTTTTGTTAATTAAATCTACGATTTAATTATTGTACATGTTAGTATAAGAAATTATGTGTAAATCGTTTTATATTAAAAAAAAATGTTTAAAATAATTTGTGTTGATGTTTTACGGATTGGAGGGTGGGATAGTGGCCACCCACCCTCCCTACATATACATAAAAAACATAAACTAAAACACTGAATTAAATTTTTGATTTATCTTCGCAAAAATACTGACGTTTTTGAAAACTAAACGAGTGTCAGTGATGAATGTAAAATTTGTATATGTAGGGTGGGTGGGTGGCCACTATCCCACCCTCCAATTAGTAAAACATAAGAGAGGGTTTTACTAATTGAATAATAATTTGAAACCCCTTAGAGATTATTAATCATATAAATATTCTCACTATAAAATAACTTGAGTTCAACTCAACTGAAAACAAAATTTAAATTGCTTTTCAAAATTTAAAAAATAATTCCAAACGGATTATTTAATTCATAATCAGGCTTGTCAGTCATTTGTAAACTAATTTTTGTATATTATAACTTATAATATTAAGTTCCCTTCACGTAACAGAAGAATTTTTTGAATACGCATATTTTCTTTTAAAAATTTAAATAAATCACGCATTTATAAATTTTTAACCATTTTTATTAGCTTGACCGTGAAATGACAACCACTTAAATTTTTAATGCTATTATTTACTTATTTACGACAGTTAATAAATCACGGAATAAATGATTACAATTTTTCTGTAATTATTATAATTATCGTTCTTCAATAAAAAAAACAATTAACATTAGCTTTTTTCATTTGTAGAAATTATACTTAACAAACATTGTTTCATGGCCAACTATAATTAAACATGCAAAAAAAAATGTAATAAATATTTATAAACACATTAAAAAAGTTGTTGTAATATATAAAAAAGTATAATAAATAATTTTAACCGATGTTTTTAATTAATAGTACAAAATGGTGATAATTCGATTGTTGATTAAAAAAACTAGTCTGAATGAAATTTAAAAAAAAAAAAACGAAACAATACGAAGTGTTTTAATTAAAAATCGAATTAATACAAAAATGTGAAGTGAGAAATTAATTCAACGTAAAATGGTAATATTTACGTAAAGTATTAATTGATATATTTTCTAATTATTATGTTTCAAATCAGTACAATCGGCTCCTATGTTTTACTGATTGGAGGGTGGGATAGTGGCCACCCACCCACCCTACATATATATTTATACATTCATCACTGACACTCGTTTAGTTTTCAAAAAACATCATCAGTTTTTTTTTGCGAAGATAAATAAAAAATTTAATCCAGTGTTTTAGTTTATGTTTTTTATGTATATGTAGGGTGGGTGGGTGGCCACTATCCCACCGTCCAATCAGTAAAACATCAGCACTAATTGTAATTTTTAATATTTTAATATAAACAATTTAGAGATTAAAAATTTACAACAACAATAAATAAATCATCAACTGTTTAAAACATTGCTGAAATTATAAAATATAAAACTTTTAAATTGTAGTTTAAATTTCTAGCTTTCAATTGAGTTGCTTTGATTACTTTATAATATATCAAATATTCATATATTTTAAGCGTATCTGCTGGTTTTAAAATAAAGTTTAAAATATTTTTAGATGTTTTTATATTGCGACATGAAACTTTCTTTAATTATAAATTAAATTTTGCTTCTGATTAAATTGCATAAATTATTTCAGTGAGAATGTTTACATAATAAATAATCTATAAACGTTATAAAATTATTATTCAATCATTAAAACCCTCGCTTATGTTTTACTGATTAGAGGGTGTGATAGAGGCCACCCGCCCACCCTACATATACATAGAAAAATTAAACCAAATTAGTGTTGTTGAATGTCCTGATAACATCAATAATGACACTGTTGATAATTTATTAAATTAAAACAGTAACAGTGATGAAAGTTTTAATGTATATGTGGGGTGGGTGGGTGGCCACTATCCCACCCTCCAATCAATAAAACATACACGAGAGTTTAATTGAATAAACAAATTTTATCATTTGAAAATGCTGACGTTTATTAATTACACAAATACTTCCTTTTGCATTATGAATTTTTAAGAGACAATTTATATAGTAGAAAATTGATGGGTGGAATAATGGCCACCATGTATTTATATATAAAGGGTAGATATATATACATGGAAAATTAAGTTGACACAGTGTTTTTAAATACTGTTGAATATTGATAAAGAAGGGAACAATTTTTATAATTAAAAGTTTTATTATCAAAAGAATTATGCATTAATTAATTATGCAAATATTCTCTTATGGCACTGTCTATTTTTAGTTAAAATATCGCTAATATTATAGAAATTGGACAGTGGACACCCACCCACCCTGCATATACATTGAAACTTAAACTGTGAGATTAGTTACAAATTTTCAAAACCTACAACAGTAATATTGTTGTTGATTTTTGTAAACTAAAAGAGTGACAGTGATGGAAGTAAAATGTATATGTAGGGTGGGTGGGTGGCCACTATCCCACCTTCCAATTTCTATAATATAAACAACAATCTAATTGAAAATAATCAATACAGAAGACACTATTTATGGAATAAATTAATGCATAAATCTTTTAATAATAAACTTTCATTTTTTAATCATCACATTTTTTTTAAATTGGTACATTTTCAAAAACTAAAGTGATTTTAAAAACTAATTTCATTCTCAATTGTTTCTATTATTTTATTTTATTTTATCTATACGAGAAATATTATTATTTTCAACATTTTCACTTTACTGTCACGTCTTGAAAATGAAAAAATTTTAAATCGTCACAACTTTTTTAATAAGTGGTATATTTTCAAAAACTAAAGTGATTTTGAAAACTAATTTTATCCTCAATTGTTTCTATTAATTTGTTCAATTTTATCTACTAGAGAAATATTTTTATTTTCAAAATTTCCATTCCTTTGTCACGTCTTGAAAATGAATTTTATTTTAAAGCATAACAACTTTTTTAAAAATTGGTGTATTTTCAAAACTTGAAGTGATTTCGAAAACTAATTTCATCCTTAATTGTTTCTATTAATTTATTCAATTTTATCTACACGAGAAATACTTTTATTTTTAAAATTTCCTCTCCATTGTCACGTCTTGAAAATAAATAAATTTAAATCGTCACAACTTTTTTAAAATTTAGTATATTTGCAAAAACTAAAGCGATTTTTAAAACTAATTTCATCCTCAATTGTTTCTTTTAGTTTGTTCAATTTTATCTACACGTGAAATACTTTTATTTTCAAAATTTTCACTCGACTGTCATTTCTTGAAAACATTTTTTAACGCGTCATAACTTTTTCAAAAATTGGTATGTTTTCAAAAACTAAAGTGATTTTGAAAACTAATTTCATCCTCAATTATTTCAATTATTTTGTAAAAAAAATTCCACCTCACTGTCACGTCTTTAAAAATGGAAAATTTTTAAAGCTTCAGAACTTTTTTAAAAATTGATATATTTTCAAAAACTTAAGTGATTTTGAAAACTAATTTCATTCTCAATTGTTTCTATTATTTTGTTTAATTTTATCTACTCGAGACATATTTTTATTTTCAAAATTTCCACTCTAATGTCAAGTCTTGAAAATGAAAAAATTTTAATGTTCATAACTTGTTTAATAATTGGTATATTTTTAAAAACTAAAGTGATTTTGAAAACTGATTTCATCCTAAATTGTTTCAATTATTTTATATAACTTTGTCTACACGAAAAATACTTATATTTTCAAAATTTCTTCTCCATTGTGACGTCTTAAAAATGAAAAAAATTTAAAGCTTCATAACTTTTTTTTAAATTAACATAATTTGAAAAACTCAAGTGATTTTAGAAATTAATTATATCCTCAATTGTTTCTATTATTTTGTTCTGTTTTATCTACACGAGAAATATTTGTATTTTCAAAATTCCACTCCACTGTGACGGCTTGAAAATGAAAAAATTTTAAAGCTCCACAACTTTTTTTAAAATTGATATATTTTTAAAAACTAAAGTGATTTTGAAAACTAATTTCATCCTCAATGGTTTAAATATTTTTTTTTCAATTTTATCTACCCCAGAAATATATTTGTTTTCAAAATTTCTACTCCACTGTGTCGGCTTTAAAATGGAAAAATTTTAAAGCTTCAGAACTTTTTTAAAATTTGGTATATTTTCAAAAACTAAAGTGATTTCGAAAACGAATTTCATCCTCAAATGTTTTAATTATTTTGTTCAATTTTATCTACACAGGAAATATTTATATTTTCAAAATTTTCACTCGACTGCTACGTGTTGAAAATGGAAATTTTTAAAGCTTCACAACTTTTTTAAAAATTGGTATATTTTCAAAAACTAAACTGATTTTGAAAACTAATTTCATCCTCAATTGTTTCAATAATTTTATATAACTTTAACTACATGAAAAATACTTATATTTTCAAAAAAAATTCTCCATTCTGAAGTCTTGAAAATGAAAATTTTTTAAAGCTTCATAACTTTTTTTTAAATTAACATAATTTCAAAAACTCAAGTGATTTTAGAAATTAATTATATCCTCAATTGTTTATATTATTTTGTTCAATTTTATCTACACGAGAAATATTTTTATTTTCAAAATTTCACTCCACTGTCACATCTTGAAAATAATTTTTTTAAAGCGTCACAACATTTTTAAAATTATTATATTTTCAATAACTAAAGTGATTTTGAAAACTAATTTCAACCTCAATTATTTTAATTACCTTTTTCGATTTTATTTATCCGAGAAATATTTTTATTTTCAAAATTTCCACTCCACTGCCACGTCCAGAAAATTGAAATAATTTTAAAGCTTCACAACTTTTTTAAAAATTGATCTATTTTCAAAAACTAAAGTAATTTTGAAAAACAATTTCATCCTCAATTGTTTTTATTATTTTGTACAATTTTATCTACACAAAAATGTTGTTATTTTCAAAATTTTCTCTCCACTGTAACGGCTTGAAAACGAAAAATTTTTAGAGCTTTTTTAAAAACTGCTATATTTTCAAAAACTAAAGTGATTTCGAAAACTTATTTCATCCTCAATTATTTATATTATTTTGCACAATTTTATCTACACCAGAAATATTTTTATTTTTAAAATTTCCACTCCTCTGTCACGTTTTAAAAATAAAACGTTTTTAAAGCGTCACAACTTTTATATAAAATGATATATTTTCAAAAACTAAAGTGATTTTGAAAATTAATTTCATCCTCAATTGTTTATATTTTTTTGCACAATTTTATCTATACGAGAAATATTATTATTTTCAAAATTTCCACTCCATTGTTACGTCTTAAAAATGAAAATTTTTTAAAATATGACAACTTTTTTTAAATTTGATATATTTTGAAAAACTAAACTGATTTCGAAAATTTCATCCTCAACTGATTCTATTATTTTGTTCAATTTTATCTACATGAGATATATTTTTATTTACAAAATTTCAACTCCACTGTCACATCTTGAAAATGGAAAAATTTTAAAACATCACAACTTTTTTAAAAATTGGTATATTTTGAAAAACTCAAGTGATTAAAAAAAAAATCATCCTCAATTGTTTCTATTAATTTGTTCAATTTTATCTACACGAGAAATACTTTTATTTTCAAAATTTCCACTTCACAATCACGTCTAGAAAATGATTTTTTTTTATATCGTCACAACTTTTTTAAAAATTGATATAATTTCAAAAACTAAAGTGATTTTGAAAGCTAAATTCATCCTCAATTGTTTCAATTATTTTGTATAATTTTATCTATACGAGAAATATTTTTATTTTCAAAATTTCCATTCCTTTGTCACGTCTTGAAAATGAATTTTATTTTAAAGCATAACAACTTTTTTAAAAATTGGTGTATTTTCAAAACTTGAAGTGATTTCGAAAACTAATTTCATCCTTAATTGTTTCTATTGATTTATTCAATTTTATCTACACGAGAAATACTTTTATTTTTAAAATTTCCTCTCCATTGTCACGTCTTGAAAATAAAAAAATTTAAATCGTCACAACTTTTTTAAAATTTAGTATATTTGCAAAAACTAAAGCGATTTTTAAAACTAATTTCATCCTCAATTGTTTCTTTTAGTTTGTTCAATTTTATCTACACGTGAAATACTTTTATTTTCAAAATGTTCACTCGAATGACATCTCTGGAAAATAGAACATTTTTTAAAGCGTCATAACTTTTTTAAAAAATGATATATTTTCAAAAACTAAAGTGTTTTCGAAATCTAATTTCATCCTCAATTGTTTTTATTATTTTGCACAATTTTATCCGCGCGGGGAATTTTTTTTTCAAAATTTCCATTCCACTGTCGAGTCTTGAAAATGAAAAATTTTTAAAGCGTCACAACTTTTTCAAAAATTGGTATATTTTCAAAAACTAAAGTGATTTTGAAAACTAATTTCATCCTCAATTGTTTAAATAATTTTGTTCAATTTTATCTACACGAGAAATATATTTAATTTTAAAATTCCACTCCAATGTCACGTCTTGAAAATGAATTTTTTTAAGAATCACAGCTTTTTTAAAAATTGGTATACTTTCAAAAACTAAAGGGATTTCGAAAAATAATTTCATTTTGAATTGTTTCTATTATTTTGTTCAATTTTATCTACATGAGAAATACTTTTATTTTCAAAATTTCCACTCCATTGTCACGTCTTGAAAATGAAACATTTTTAAAGCGACACAACTTTTTTTAAAAATTGATATATTTTCAAAAACTAAAGTGATTTTGAAAACCAATTTCATCCTCAACTGTTTATATTGTTTTGTTTAATTTTATCTACACGAGAAATACTTTTATTTTCAAAATTTCCTCTCCATTGTCACGTCTTGAAAATGGAAAATTTTTAAAGCGTCAGAACTTTTTTAAAAATTGGTATATTTTCAAAACCTCAAATAATTTTGAAAAACAATTTCATCCTAAATTGTTTCAATTATTTTGTTAAATTTTATCTACACAGAAAATATTTTTATTTTCAAAATTTCCACTGTCAAGTTTTGAAAATGTAAAACATTTTCAAGCGTCACAACTTTTTCAAAAATTGGTATATTTTCAAAAACTAAAATTATTTCGAACAACAATTTCATTCTCAATTGTTTTTATTATTTTTTCAATTTTATCTACACGAAAAATATTTATATTTTCAAAATTTCTACTCTACTGCCAAGTCTTGAAAATGAAATTCTTTTAGAGCGTCACAACTTTTTTAAAAATTGATATATTTTCAAAAATTAAAGTGATTTTGAAAAACAATTTCATCCTCATGTGTTTTTATTATTTTGTTCAATTTTATCAACACGAGAAATACTTTTATTTCCAAAATTTCCACTGCACTCTCACGTCTTAAAAATGAAATTTTTTTAAAGCATCACAACTTTTGTAAAAATTGGAATAAAAAACTGGCAATTGTTTTAATCAAAGGGTGGGATACTGGTCACCCACCCACCCTACATATATATATATGGAAAATTCAGCTAATGTAGTGTCCTTGATTAACAACATAACAATGTTTCTAATTTAAAAAAAATACTAATTGTGTTTTTGAATTCATTTTGAATAATATCAACATGAATAATGATTTATAATAAAGAAAACAAAACAGTGATAGTGATTGAAGTTTAAGTGCATATGTAGGGTGGGTGGGTGGCCACTATCCCACCCTCCAATCGATAAAACATAAACAAGTTTTGTAATGTAAGGTTTTGCTATTAAAAGAGTTCTGTAATTATTAATTGTGCAAGTATTTTCTTCCGTTTTGATTATTTTTAATTAGAATATTGTTAATGTTATAGAAATTGGAGAGTGTGATAGTGGCCACCCACCCACCCTACATATCCGTTGACATTTAAAGTATGAGATTAATTTTAATTTATCAAAACCATCAATAGAAAAACGTTGTTGATTTTTGGAAACTAAAGCAGTGATAGTGATGGAAGTAAAATGTATATGTAGGGTGGGTGGGTGGCCACTATCCCACTTTCCAATTTCTATAACATTAACGATATTTTAATTGAAAATAATCGAAAATGAAAAAAACTATTTGTATAATAAATTATTGGATGTCTTGTAATAAAATAAAATTCGTTAAGGCACACTCGCGTATGTTTTACTGATTGGAGGGTGGGATAGTGGCCACCCACCCACCCTACATATATATTTTACATCCATCACTATCACTGTTTTAGTTACTTTGGATTTTAAAGTATGAAACAAGTTTAAATTTTTCAAGAACATCAACTGTGAGTTTGTTGATTTTTTTGAAAACTGAAGCAGTGACAGTGATTGTAGTTTAAGTGCATATGTAGGGTGGGTGGATGGCCACTATCCCACCCTCCAATCGGTAAAACATAAACAAGTTTTGTAATGTAAGGTTTTGCTATTAAAAGGGTTCTGTAATTATTAATTGTGCAAGTATTTTCTTCCGTTTTGATTATTTTTAATTAGAACATTATTCATGTTATAGAAATTAGAAAGTGGGATAGAGGCCACCCACCCACCCTACATATTCGTTGATACTTAAACTGTGAGATTAGTTTGAATTCACCAAGAACATCAACAGAAAAACTTTGTTGATTTTTGGAAACTAAAGCAGTGATAGTGATGGAAGTTTAAGTACATATGTGGAGTGGGTGGGTGGCCACTATCCCACCCTCCAATTTCTACAACATTAACATAATTATTATTGAAAATAATCAAAATAGAAGAAAGTATTTGTGTAATAAATTACAGCATGTTTTGTAATAATTATTTTTTTGTTATTATACACTCGCGTATGTTTTACTGATTGGAGGGTGGGATAGTGGCCACCCACCCACCCTACATATATATTTTACATCCATCACTATCACTGCTTTAGTTACTTTGAATTTTAAAGTATGAAACAAGTTTAAATTTTTCAAGAACGTCAACAGTAATGTTGTTGATTTTTTTGGAAACTAAAGCAGTGACAGCGGTTGAAGTTTAAGTGCATATGTAGGGTGGGTGGGTGGCCACTATCCCACCCTCCAATCAGTAAAACATACGCGAGGGTTTTACTGATGGTTTTAAATATGAAAACATTTCGTAAATATTTAACACTTTAATTTAATTTATGTATAATTATAATTTTGGATGTTATCAAAATTAAAACTTTTACTTTATCGTTTTAATTATTTTAATCAGTTTGTATTATTATATAATAGTTAATAAATAAATACGCGCATTTTTTTTTTCTTTAATATAAGAATTTGTAAAAAATAAACACTCGATCGAATTAGATAAGCAGAACTTTCTAAACAGTAATTTTCCGCAATCGCCGTTTCTAAATGCGATTTATCTTCTTATCATTTTCAGATTTGCCTAATAAAATAAAACGCATTAGTAGCACGTGTGTGAACTTATTTCGCAATCACTCATCATAATCGACGCAAAAAAAGAAGGAAATGATGAGTTACGAATGCGAATGCAAGTCCAAGGCTGATCGTCGTTTTTAAATGGTTTATGTAAATGTTGCGTTCCATTTTAGAATTAATCTGTATCTGTCTTAATTAAAGCGCACATTGGAGTTCGTATGGTTTCGCATAGTAACCGATTGGACTAGATTTGCGTAAATTTTCCACCGGTTTTGTTATTCAATGCGTTGCTCCATTGTATTCGTTAACCCCAAGTGCAACAACCAGTGTATTACGTCGTTGGAATAATACGAGATGGAAATTAACTTATCGTTTCGATTAATAATAATAATTATTATTTCTTGTAGTTTTTGTTTACTCACCTAAATAAGGAAGACTGGAAAGTAATCCGTTTTCTTTGACGCGGAAGTGTAGGACTTCTTTCATGTACGTGGGTAATTGATTGACGACGGTGAAGTAGCAAAACACGGAACAACCGTGCGTGATGACGATGGCCCAAACTGGCGTCGATGTGAAGATCTTCATCCACGGCACTTTGCTGGGCTTGGCGCCTTTATTACCAGACTCCTGCACTATCCTAGTTTCGATCTCTAACTGTTCCTCAGCGCTGATTCTGGGATGTTGTGCGGGTGAGTCGTAAATCAGCGTGAACCAGAAGATCGACCAGATGATACCGATTCCGCCCGTTATGTAGAAAACACTCTGCCAACCCCATTGAGCGATGAGGAAACCGCACACCGGCATTGTTAAAGCCGCCCCCAATGAACTGGCCATCATGTTGGCGATGAATTTGGATCGTTCCATCGGTGGAATCCATTTTGCTGCCATTGGGGGAATCGAAGGCCACGTCGCTCCCAAAAAGAAACCCAACAGTACTCTCAAAAATATCACAGGAATGTACCCTAAATGGCAAGCGCCTGGTGTAACAAGGGTGATTATACTGGCGGCCAACATTCCACCACCGAAAACCCTCTTCGCACCGATGATCTCCGCCAATCTACCACCGGGCAGTTCGGTTAGAATGTAACCCCAGAAGAAGCTGCCCAAAATATTATTCTGCGCGTATTTATCCCACTTGAACTTCGTCCCTTCCGCCTCGTAAGGAATCGGCTGGGATTGATTAACATTCGCAATGGTTCCGTTTATCAAATCCTCCTCATCTTCAACCATCTCCACGATGGCGATCGTCAAGTTCACGCGCAACATGTAGTTGAACATGAAGCCGAGGATCACGAGAAAGTTTAGAATCTGACGACATGTTATCTTATCTGCAAATTAAAAATAAAAAGAAATATTATTATTACAGTGCCAAAAGTTTAGAACGCGCACGTGAGTCCAAATTTAACTTGACCATGATCAAACTGCCAAAATAAATCAAGCCAATTGTTTTAACAACATTTCTCACCTGTCACTCTTTTGCCGGCGGTTGCAGACGCCATAATTCCTCGAGACGGCGCCCCGGGGAATTAAAAAATTAAACCACCAGAGGATATCCTGCAAGAAATAATTACGGTTATTACCCCGTTTCGTCAGAGCGACGTTAAATCGTCGTCAATTATGAAACAAAACGAAAGTAACGAGAGGATGAGGATGAGAGGAGAGTCTCACTTTAGCCGCCTAGACGTTCTAAAATTAAACCGAAACTGGTTTACGCGAACGTCTTTATGAAAAATAACACATGCTGATGATGATGATGACGAGTAATGATTATGTACACCACTGGAATGTCGTGTGCGAAATTAAATCATAAAAGAAATGCAAATTTTTATTTTAAACCAAAAAGTTAAAAAAGAAACCGATTACATAACACCACACACAAGTCGCAGACCTTGGTCTCCTTCATCTTGCAAAATCCACACCTCCTCCAACTAAAATGCTAACTAACCTATTCACATAATTATGAAATCAAAAAATTAGTTCAATACTTCTCTACAAGACACAAATTGCAAACAAATTTTACTACATATACATTTTATGCGTAGTTCATTTAAATATTATAATCGAGAGCAATTTAAATAACAAAAAAAACAAAAAAATAAAAACAAAAGAATTTCGGCCCGCTTATTAATTAAACCCATTGATATAATCTAGTGTGCGTTGAGGACGCCCGGATATACTGTTCTATTTCCGCACTTAATCATCAAAAGGTCAGAACACTACTGTTAAACTATTTCCTATATTATATTTACAAAATGACAAGCGTATGGCAATTGTTTTTCTAATTATTTCAAGCGCTCGAACGCAAAAACAACCTTAAATCAAAAAACGCTTTAATTCAGTGCGATTATTTCGGAAATTAGCGAGGGTTGTTTACTAAATTTTACGAGTACATGTGTAATAAAGTATTTTGATTAAATTTTAATAATCACAAGCGTGTGGCAATTGTTTTTCCATTTATTTCAAGCGCTCGAACGCGAAAACAACTTTAAATCAAAAAACGCTTTAATTCAGTGCGATTATTTCGGAAATTAGCGAGGGTTGTTTACTAATTTTTACGCGTACGTGTGTAATAAAGTATTTTGATTAAATTTTAATAATCACAAGCGTGTGGCAATTGTTTTTCCATTTATTTCAAGCGCTCGAACGCGAAAACAACTTTAAATCAAAAAACGCTTTAATTCAGTGCGATTATTGCGGAAATTAGCGAGGGTTGTTTAATAATTTTTACGCATACGTGTGTAATAAAGTATTTTGATTCAATTTCAATAATTACAAGCGTGCGGCAATTGTTTTTCCATTTATTTCAAGCGCTCGAACGCGAAAACAACTTTAAATCAAAAAACGCTTTAATTCAATGCGATTATTTCGGAAATTAGCGAGGGTTGTTTAATAATTGTTACGTGTGCGTGTGTAACAAAGTATTTTGATTAAATTTTACTAATCACAAGCGTGTGGCAATTGTTTTTCCATTTATTTCAAGCGCTTGAACGCGAAAATAACTATAAATCAAAAAAGGCGT
Organism: Ontholestes murinus; assembly: GCA_963969525.1. Lineage (NCBI taxonomy): Eukaryota > Metazoa > Arthropoda > Insecta > Coleoptera > Staphylinidae > Ontholestes > Ontholestes murinus. Next base: position 713,764 of record OZ018389.1, on the reverse strand, counting down.
TAATTCAGTGCGATTATTTCGGAAATTAGCGAGGGTTGTTTACTAGATTTTACCTGAGCGTGTGTAATAAAGTATTTTGATTAAATTTTAATAATCACAAGCGTGTGGCAATTGTTTTTCCATTAATTTCAAGCGCTTGAACGCGAAAACAATTTTAAATCAAAAAACGCTTTAATTGAATGCGATTATTTCGTAAATTAGCGAGGGTTGTTTACTAATTATTACGTGTGCGTGTGTAATAAAGTATTTTGATTAAATTTTAATAATCACAAGCGTGTGTCAATTGTTTTTCTAATTATTTCAAGCGCTCGAACGCGAAAACAACTTTAAATCAAAAAACGCTTTAATTGAGTGCGATTATTTCGGAAATTAGCGAGGGTTGTTTAATAATTGTTACGCGTGCGCGTGTAATAAAGTGTTTTGATTCAATTTTAATAATCACAAGCGTGTGGCAATTGTTTTTCTAATTATTTCAAGCGCTCGAAGGCGAAAACAACTTTAAATCAAAAAACGCGTTAATTCAGTGCGATTATTTCGGAAATTAGCGGGGGTTGTTTTCTAATTGTTAGGTGTGCGCGTGTAATAAAGTATTTTGATTAAATTTTAATAATCACAAGCATGTGGCAATTGTTTTTCCATTTATTTCAAGCGCTCGAACGTGAAAACAACTTTAAATCAAAAAACGCGTTAATTCAGTGCGATTATTTCGGAAATTAGCGAGGGTTGTTTAATAATTATTATGCATGCGTGTGTAATAAAGTATTTTGATTAAATTTTAATAATCACAAGCGTGCGGCAATTGTTTTTCTAATTATTTCAAGCGCTCGAACGCGAAAACAACTTTAAATCAAAAAACGCTTTAATTGAGTGCGATTATTTCGGAAATTAGCGAGGGTTGTTTAATAATTGTTACGCGTGCGCGTGTAATAAAGTGTTTTGATTCAATTTTAATAATCACAAGCGTGTGGCAATTGTTTTTCTAATTATTTCAAGCGCTCGAAGGCGAAAACAACTTTAAATCAAAAAACGCGTTAATTCAGTGCGATTATTTCGGAAATTAGCGGGGGTTGTTTTCTAATTGTTAGGTGTGCGCGTGTAATAAAGTATTTTGATTAAATTTTAATAATCACAAGCATGTGGCAATTGTTTTTCCATTTATTTCAAGCGCTCGAACGTGAAAACAACTTTAAATCAATAAACGCTTTAATTCAATGCGATTATTTCGGAAATTAGCGGGGGTTGTTTACTAATTATTACGTGTGCGTGTGTAATAAAGTATTTTGATTAAATTTTAATAATCACAAGCGTGCGGCAATTGTTTTTCCATTTATTTCAAGCGCTCGAACGTGAAAACAACTTTAAATCAAAAAACGCGTTAATTCAGTGCGATTATTTCGGAAATTAGCGAGGGTTGTTTAATAATTATTATGCATGCGTGTGTAATAAAGTATTTTGATTAAATTTTAATAATCACAAGCGTGCGGCAATTGTTTTTCTAATTATTTCAAGCGCTCGAACGCGAAAACAACTTTAAATCAAAAAACGCGTTAATTCAATGCGATTATTTCAGAAATTAGCGAGGGTTGTTTACTAATTTTTATGCGTACGCGTGAAATAAAGTATTTTGGTTAAAATTTAATAATCACAAGCGTGCGGCAATTGTTTTTCCATTTATTTCAAGCGCTCGAACGCGAAAACAACTTTAAATCAAAAAACGCGTTAATTCAGTGCGATTATTTCGGAAATTAGTAAGGGTTGTTTCCTAATTTTTATGCGTACGCGTAGAATAAAGCATTTTGATTAAATTTTAATAATCACAAGCGTGTGGCAATTGTTTTTCTATTTATTTCAAGCGCTTGAACGTGAAAACAACTTTAAATCAAAAAAACGCTTTAATTCAGTGCGGTTATTTCGTAAATTAGCGAGGGTTGTTTAATAATTTTTACGCGTACGTATGGAATAAAGTATTTTGTTTAAATTTTAATAATCATAAACGTGCGGCAATTGTTTTTCCATTAATTTCAAGCGCTCGAACGCGAAAACAACTTTAAATCAAAAAACGCGTTAATTCAGTGCGATTTTTTCGGAAATTAGCGAGGGTTGTTTACTAATTTTTACGTGTGCGTGTGTAGTGATGTATTTTGATTAAATTTTAATAATCACAAGCGCGTGGCAATTGTTTTTCCATTTATTTCAAGCGCTTGAACGTGAAAACAACTTTAAATCAAAATACGCGTTAATTCCGTGCGATTATTATGGAAATTAGTGAGGGTAGTTTTCTAATTTTTATGTGTGCGTGTGTAGTGATGTATTTTGTTTAAATTTTAATAATTTCAAGTGTGTGGCGATTGTTTTTCTTTTTTATTTTTAAGCGCTCGAACGTGAAAATATTTTTATTCAACCTTGACGTTTCTGTTTCGGAATGAATTAATTTTTCGCGCGCGAGTCCGTTATATAAAAAAAAAAAAAACATTTGAAGGACGCCACTGGTCTCTAATCATGTCGTCGGTCGGTGTTTGCGGTTTTTCTGTCCAAATGTTGAACGCCTCTCTTGCGTTTATTTTTAGCGGCCGCCATTCAGTCGTCGGGAATTTCTGGCAAATGTTGTATTCATTGGAGGGGTTCACTGCTGAGGTTAGGACGTCAGTTGTTTTTTTTTTTATACTTCCGCATGTAAATTTTAAAGTAGAGAGGGAAAAAAATGAATATCGCGGTTTTGTTTATTTGTTGTTGAAAAAAAAAAACAAATGATTATACCTGGAAATTCTAACCTATTAAAGTTTAATGTTTTAATTATGGTAATTCAAACGTAGTGAGTAATCGTACGTTTCCAGGAAGACCGTAATAACGTTATTTACTTGGAATACTACGAAAAATTTTTCAGTAACCTTCATATTTACAAAAAGGTAAGCTTTCACATCCGTCGTCGATTAGAGCGTTTAATAATAAACGAGGGCAATTTCCACTCGTCGTTCGAAGCTTTCGCGAAATTATTATCGGCGAAAAAATACAATTTTAATGACGAAAGCGGGATGTATAATAACGACGATCAACGTTGGCGTTGGAAACGAAAGCTCGATTAACAACTCTCCAGGAAGTGAAACAATAGAACGTCGTTTTTTTTAATAAACGTTAATTTTTTTTATGTTGATGTTTATTTTTGGAAACGAGGTTTTTCAACCTGTGATTATAAATAGTGAAAATATTTTAGGATCGCGGTCTCTAATATTTCAAAAAAAACACACGTGGTTTTTTCGCAACGTTTATTTGGACAGGAAGTATTTGAAAAAAACTTGAGCCGTTTTAATAATAGTCGCAGAGTGAAAACATGATTGTTGGAATTCACCATTTACAAGTATAATTACGGAGACCTCGTGATTCCTGTTTGTATAATGCGCAGTACTTTTTTTTATTCAATTTCAAAAAAACAATTAATACAATCTCGTAATAGTTTGATCTAATAAGTGAAGAAAGAAATAAACTCGATCTTTGAATTATTATTCATGCGTTTGGTAGATAAAAGCTCGTTGAAATGAATACACTGCAAGAATTGTAATCTTATCTTAAATAATTCCCACTGCACTGTTTGCAAAATTATTCTTTGAAGGTAAAGTCACTAACGCCAGATAAAAAAAAAACGACAAAAATATGCAAAATAATTCGTTGCTCATGGTTAAAACAAGGTAAGTAATAATTGCAGTAATTCCAAATATAAATATTAAGGTTTTTTTTTTTAAAATAGAATAGCAGAAGAGACAAATTAATTACATATTTATATACTGTAAGAAACAAATGAAATCTTAAACGTTTATTCATAAAAAATAGAACACTATTAAATTTATTATAAATAAAATTATAAATTTCAATTGTTTCCACAAAACTTAATTTAAAATAATATATAAATATCATCAATTAATTAATTCCTTACCTTTAAATTCTAATCCCTCTAAACGATTTTTTTAAAAAATTGTATTTATATACTTAAAAAACAAACGAAGTAAAACAAATGCACCAAACAACTAGTAACGAACAAATGAAGCGTCCCTGGGTAGCACTCGTTTGTTACTTCGAAGGGTCTGTTCTGACTGCGGCCGGTTTCGAACGTCGACTAACGCTACCGAACGTTCGCCGCTATTCTATATAGAATATACACTCCTCCCGAACGTCGACCGACGCCGACGAATTCGTTTTTCTTTTTTTTTTCTGTCGTATTCAAGTTATTTATCGCTGGATGCGTCACGGGCCCGTCCCTTGTTCTCGACCAATCAAATACTCGAACGGCTCGCACACAACACGACACGCAACACGTGTCAAGACCACTGGAATTATACAATACGAGACGGGCGAAAGGAGAAGAGGAACAACAGACAAAAAGAGTAGAAAAAAACGCAGGCAAAAAAATTGGCTACCAACATAACTCCTCAATAATAACTTTTGTTTTTTAGAGAATAAAACAAAAGCTACAAAGGTTAAATAAATCAAAATCCACTCCTCACTGATTGTGCTTACAAAAACATAAACAATCGCCACCATCCCTCCTGCAAATCGCAAAATATTCAACCCTCAATCTCAAATGTTAAATTTTCATTCTTCACATTTTCAAATTCGATTTTAAAATAGTAAAAGAAAAGCTGTAAACGTTAAATATATCAAAATCCACTCCTCACTGATTGTGTTTACAAAAATATAAACAATTGCCACCATCCCTCCTGCAAATCCCAAAATATTCAACCCTCAATCTCAAATGTTAAATTTTCATTCTTCACATTTTCAAATTCGATTTTAAAATAGTAAAACAAAAGCTGTAAACGTTCAATGTATCAAAATCCATTCCTCACTTATAGTGCTTACAAAAATATAAACAATCGCTACCATCCCTCCTGCAAATATCAAAATATTCAACCCTCAATTTCAAATAATAAATTTTCATTCTTCACATTTTCAAATTCGATTTTAAAATATTAAAACAAAAGCTGTAAACGTTAAATATATCAAAATCCACTCCTCATTGGTTGTGCTTACAAAAATAAAAACAATTGCCACTATCCTACCTTCAAATCGCAAAATATTCAACCCTCAATCTCAAATGTTAAATTTTCAATCTTCACATTTTCAAATTCGATTTTAAAATATTAAAACAAAAGCTGTAAACGTTAAATATATCAAAATCCACTCCTCACTGATTGTGCTTACAAAAATATAAACAGTCGCCACCATCTCTCCTGCAAATTGCAAAATATTCAACCCTCAATCTCAAATATTAAAATTTCATTCTTCACATTTTCAAATTCGATTTTAAAATAGTAAAACAAAAGCTGCAAACGTTAAATATATCAAAATCCACTCCTCACTGATTGTGCTTACAAAAATATAAACAATCGCCACCATCCCTCCTGCAAATTCCGAAATATTTAACCCTCAATCTTAAATGTTAAATTTTCATTCTTCACAGTTTCAAATTCGATTTTAAAATAGTAAAACAAAAGCTGTAAACGTTAAATATATCAAAATCCACTCCTCATTGGTTGTGCTTACAAAAATAAAAACAATTGCCACTATCCTACCTTCAAATCGCAAAATATTCAACCCTCAATCTCAAATGTTAAATTTTCAATCTTCACATTTTCAAATTCGATTTTAAAATATTAAAACAAAAGCTGTAAACGTTAAATATATCAAAATCCACTCCTCACTGATTGTGCTTACAAAAATATAAACAGTCGCCACCATCTCTCCTGCAAATTGCAAAATATTCAACCCTCAATCTCAAATATTAAAATTTCATTCTTCACATTTTCAAATTCGATTTTAAAATAGTAAAACAAAAGCTGCAAACGTTAAATATATCAAAATCCACTCCTCACTGATTGTGCTTACAAAAATATAAACAATCGCCACCATCCCTCCTGCAAATTCCGAAATATTTAACCCTCAATCTTAAATGTTAAATTTTCATTCTTCACAGTTTCAAATTCGATTTTAAAATAGTAAAACAAAAGCTGTAAACGTTAAATATATCAAAATCCACTCCTCATTGGTTGTGCTTACAAAAATAAAAACAATTGCCACTATCCTACCTTCAAATCGCAAAATATTCAACCCTCAATCTCAAATGTTAAATTTTCAATCTTCACATTTTCAAATTCGATTTTAAAATAGTAAAACAAAAGCTGTAAATGTTAAATATATCAAAATCCACTCTTCACTGATTGTGCTTACAAAAATGTAAGCAATTGCCACCATCCCTCCTGCAAATTCCAAAATATTCAACCCTCAATCTCAAATGTTAAACTTTCATTCTTCACATTTTCAAATTTGATTTTAAAATAGTAAAACAAAAGCTGTAAACGTTAAATATATCAAAATCCACTCCTCACTGATTGTGCTTACAAAAATATAAACAATCGCCACCATCCCTCCTGCAAATCCCAAAATATTCAACCCTCAATTTCAAATGTTAAATTTTCATTCCTTACATTTTCAAATTCGATTTTAAAATGGTAAAACAAAAGTTGCAAACGTTAAATATATCACAATCCACTCCTCACTGATTGTGCTTACAAAAATATAAACAATTGCCACCATCCCTCCTGCAAATCCCAAGATATTCAACCCTGAGTCGCAAATATTAAATTTTCATTCTTCACATTTTCAAATTCGATTTTAAAATGGAAAAACAAATGCTGTAAACGTTAAATATATCAAAATTCACTCCTCACTGATTGTGCTTACAAAAATATAAACAATTGCCAGCATCCCTCCTGCAAATCACAAAATATTCAACCCTGAGTCGCAAATATTAAATTTTCATTCTTCACATTTTCAAATTCGATTTTAAAATGGGAAAACAAAAGCTGCAAACGTTAAATATATCAAAATCTACTCCCCACCAATTGTGCTTACAAAAATATAAACAATCGCCACCATCCCTCCTGCAAATTGCAAAATATTCAACCCTCAATCTCAAATTTTAAATTTTCATTCTTCACTTTTTCAAATTCGATTTTAATATAGTAAAACAAAAGCTGTAAACGTTAAATATATCAAAATCCACTCCTCACTGATGGTGCTTACAAAAATATTAACAATCGCCACCATCCCTCCTGCAAATTCCAAAATGTTCAACCCTCAAATCTCAAATATTAAATTTTTATTCTTCACATTTTCAAATTCGATTTCAAAATAGTAAAACAAAAGCTGAAAACGTTAAATATATCAAAATCCACTCCTCACTGATTGTGCTTACAAAAATATAAACAATCGCCACCATCCCTCCTGCAAATCCCAAAATGTTCAACCCTCAATCTCAAATATTAAATTTTCATTCTTCACATTTTCAAATTTGATTTTAAAATAGTAAAACAAAAGCTGCAAACGTTAAAAATATCAAAATCCACTCCTCACTGATTGTGCTTACAAAAATATAAACAATTGCCACCATCCCTCCTGCAAATCCCAAGATATTCAACCCTGAGTCGCAAATATTAAATTTTCATTCTTCACATTTTAAAATTCGATTTCAAAATAGTAAAACAAACGCTACAAACGTTAAATATATTAAAATCCACTCCTCACTGATTGTGCTTACAAAAATATAAACAATCGCCACCATCCCTCCTGCAAATCCCAAAATTTTCAACCCTCAATCTCAAATGTTAAATTTTCATTCTTCACATTTTCAAATTCGATTTTAAAATAGTAAAACAAAAACTGTAAACGTTAAATATATCAAAATACACTCCTCACTGATAGTGCTTACAAAAATATAAACAATCGCCACCATCCCTCCTGCAAATCGCAAAATATTCAACCCTCAATCTCAAATATTACATTTTCATTCTTCACATTTTCAAATTCGATTTTAAAATAGTAAAACAAAAGCTGTAAACGTTAAATATATCAAAATCCACTCCTCACTGATTGTGCTTACAAAAATATAAACAATCGCCACCATCCCTCCTGCAAATCCCAAAATATTCAACCCTCAATCTCAAATATTACATTTTCATTCTTCACATTTTCAAATTCGATTTTAAAATAGTAAAACAAAAGCTGTAAACGTTAAATATATCAAAATCCACTCCTCACTGATTGTGCTTACAAAAATATTAACAATCGCCACCATCCCTCCTGCAAATTGCAAAATATTCAACCCTCAATCTCAAATGTTAAATTTTCAATCTTCACATTTTCAAATTCGATTTTAAAATATTAAAACAAAAGCTGTAAACGTTAAATAAATCAAAATTCACTCCTCACTGATTGTGCTTACAAAAATATAAAGAATCGCCACCATCCCTCCTGCAAATTCCAAAATATTCAACCCTCAATCTCAAATGCTAAATTTTCATTCTTCACATTTTCAAATTCGATTTTAAAATAGTAAATTAAAAGCTGTAAACTTTAAATCTTTCAAAATTCACTCCTCACTGATTATGTTTATAAAAATATAAACAATTGTCATCATCCCTTCTGCAATATTAAAAATATTTAGCCTTAAATTTTGAATGTTAAATTTTCACGGTTAATTAATGAATTTCTTAAAATTTACAAATTACACCGAGTCATCAAAGGGTAATTACGTTGTTAATCGTTATCACACAACTTTATGATGCACTTGACCTTCGCAATTCGTTTATACGAAACCGTTAAAACCGGATAATTCAGCATGAGTAAAAATAAATTATCAATGATTGAATGAATAAATGAATATCAATAGGATTCCTCCGCAGGTAACGATTTTTTTTTTTCTCTACACCACACAAAAGCACTCAGGTATCCTCAATGAAGTAGGTTACCCACCCTTTTCGAGAAGAATAGAATTACAGGAACCGAAGATTTGAATTGCAAGCCGTACGTGTTGTGTATACACTATTTTTTTTCCTCTTCTTAACATTTAAACGTGATGAATTATTCAGTGGCGTCTAAATCGAATTTATAAATCTATGGCCAGAGGTGAGTTTTCTCAGATTTTAATTTGCACCCACAGTTTACTCACTGACATCACCGTTTAGCGTTAAAATTTTGCAACGCGAACTTTCGTGAAGGAGAAATTGTTTCTTAGAAACTCGACCCATTAAAATCCGCTTAATTACACCGCATAAAAGCGACGAAATTTATTGCCGATCTATTGATGGAAATGAATAAAAAAATAAAATCGGAATCGTAACAAGAAATTGTAAGTTTTATAAACCTCACATTCCACGTTGTAATAACACAAAAAATAAAAACTTTATGGTAATTTTAAGCTATATAATCGTTTCCTCTAATAATTATCTTTTAAAATCACTTTAGTTTTTGAAAATATATCAATTTTTAAGAAAGTTTCAATTGTCTAGATTTAATAATAGAGGACGTATTTATCTTTTAAAATCCCACCACTTGACACATACTATATTTGTAGTCTTGTGTAATTAAATTACGGATTGCGTGCGTAAACTTTTTTTTTAATCACTGCGTCATTATTGTTTATGCGTTTCCAAACTCCAATGACTTATCCATCGGGCAATTTTCAAGTACTTATCCGCAATTAGTTCCGACCTTGGAACTGTCGAACAACGCCTATGAAACGCACCGTTCACACCAATTAAAACAAATGATAATTAAACAAAACGGAATAACGATGTTGTTTTGTTATTGTCGTTTCGTTTGTTTCTTGCGGTCGAGTGTTGATCGGCCGTTGCGTTCCTCGCCTTTATGCGCCGGCTGTACATTCCGATCCTCTTGTTAACTAATTTATTTAACCGGTAAAATTAATGCTGAAAAACCTGTTAAAAATTTCTATGCTCTTATAAGGCCCTAGTGATTGATATTAAACGTTCCGTCTCCTCCAGTTATTGCCTTTAAGGATGTGCCCGTCGATCATCCTTCCAGGTGCGGAGAGTAATTAGTGTGCTCGGTTTATAAATAGATTGGCACGAAGAGCAGTCGATTCTTACCATCCTCATCATCATCACCATCACCATCAGTGCATGGTATTATTGATGGCCATGCTAGAGGTGCGAACCGTGGTTCACGTCAATTATGAACGCGGTGATAATTACGGATTTTCTGTCCTTTTATTGATGGATTGTTCAAAAATAAAAAAAAATTAAACGCCTTGTAACTGTACTCCGCAGCAAAAATAAATGTGCTGAATGTGTTTCCAGGAAACTTTATCTTCATTAGTGAGTGTTTTATCAACACGAGATAATTAGCGTCGAGTGTCGTTTAAATGTATTATTTTTAACTTTAAAAGATGATGTAATTATCCAACAAATTGTCTCTTAATTATTCTATTTATTCATTCAACTTTAAAACAGTATTTCTCAATTTTCAGGAAAGTCTTTCATAGGATTTTGATGTAACTTATGCAAAACACTCTTCATACATTCAGGATTAAAACTAATAACAAAGTGGAAAGTGTAATTATCCAATTCTTTAGAAATTTCCATCAAAATTGTATTGTAAAAAATGAAAAATTTAAAATTAGAATTCTTTAATTTTCAGGAAAATCCTTAATGGTAACTTAATAATACTTATGCACAATACTCTATATACATTCAGTGATATGTCTACTAAAAAATGAATAATGTGTCTTTTTTAATTTATCAAAAAATTCCTTTTGATGTAAACAGTAAACTTTTATAATTTTCAGGAAAACCCTTCGTGAGAATTTAATCAAATTTACCCAAAACACTCTACATACATTCAGGAATAAAATTAACTGCAAACAAAAATTGTAACTTTTCCATTTCCTCAAAATTTTTCATTAAAATTGTTTTATTAAAAATCATAATGCTTATAACTAGAATTTTTTAATTAACACGTAAATACTTCAATAAATGTTATAGACATTTACTGCAATACATCAATGAAAAATTCAAATAATGCCTGGGTATTGTACTACCTTCAGTTTTTCGATATTTCCATATAAAATTAATATTAAAAAGAAAATTTAAATTTCGCGGGCTACAGCCATGTTTTTATACACTTTAGCACCATCTATTAACAATTAATAGAAACGTTTATTAATCATGGATCAAACATTTTTATAACGATTTTTATTGCGTTTTATTAATAATAATGTTTTAATATAACTAAAATATTATTAATTTTTAATAATTTTAATTTTAATTTATAGATATAACCTAGACTTTTATTAATTTCATTATTTATTTATTTAGAACGTTGTGATTAAATGAATAATATTATTATCGATTAATTAATAAGTTTATTATTTTAATTATTTGTAAGTTCATATTCAATTAATTGAAGAGTTTAATACTATTAATTTTTTATAATTATTTAACGGTACGCCACTGGATTTATTCGACGACGTAAATGGATACCAATTGTTAAACTAAAAATGGCACTAGAAATTTTAAATTTTGTTGTAAATTAGAAGTTTACAATTTTTAAATTTAGTTATTAAGAGCAAAATGATTTATCTAAAGTTTTTAAATTGTTATGTAATAAAAACATTTATTATGACTATATTTTTATTAATAATTTTTGTAAAGACTATTATTTATTTATAATAATATATTAAAATAAATATTTTATGATCGTATATTATAATTGTATTGTTATTTTCGTTATTATTAAGAGATTTTTAATTGAATAAATAATTATTTGGTGTTTTTACGGTGTTGAAGTTGGCCCAACTGCAGTCACCCGTTGCGAACATTATGGCGTCCCAGTAATAGTGAATGCTGTGTAGTTTTGTCGGTAATAAATCCGCCCCGATGTGTGTAAAATCGTGTCTGCACGTGATTTCGAGACGATACAGAAGGACATAGTGTACCCGCGGCCGAAAACCAACCCGGCTGATTTCCGTTTTAGGTACGTATGCGGCCGCAAGAATCCCCGTCCCTGTTTGACTGTTAATAATGGCCGTTCTTCGCATCGGGATTTTCCGATCCCGATTGTTTCCAATCAGGAGCGGCTCGCGGTCGCGGGGGGCCTAATAGTACGCTCCACCACCGATTACGCCCCTTTCGGCGGTCGCCCCCCTCGCGACCTATTTTTAAATTTTTTTTTTCTTAATGAATGTCATGTGTGGGTGTCTGTTTGATTTCTGTACCCGTATATTAATTACCACGTATACGTTTTAGGGTAGTTAAAGTAAATAATGTCAGAACAAGGGTCGTCGAGCGATGCAGCGCAACCGACCAGTCCGGACGAAAAGGACAAGTCCCCGTCGAAAGTGTTACTCGGTGAACAGGAACTGTCGACCCTCGCACCATCGGAATGGATAATCCACTGGAAGCAGCAGGACTCTTACATAACGTCGTTAGAGCAACGGTTATCACAACAAGAAGGTAGATACTATATCCACTTGTTAGTGGATGTTTTTGACTATACTTGAGACACTAGGTTTAACTTTAGTTACGTTAAGTGTAACCACTGTAATTGTTATGATGTAGCGAAATAAGAGAGGTGTTTGACAACAAACAAAAAACGACAGCCAAAAAAAAAAATCAATGAAATGCGTCGCAAAGTGTTCTCGAGAGTGTTCGTAGTGCGGAGGTTAATTGTCGTAAACCGTCGTTACAGGGGAATTGTCCGAGTTGAGGCAGAGTTATGACAGGACGAGGAACCAGCTGGCCGAGTCGCAGCAACGCGAAAAGGTTCTCGTTCGACGGCTGACGGCCAAAGAGCAAGAGACGCAGGATTATGTGGTTAGTACCACGCAATTTATTCAAATGTTCATAATGCAGTTAAAATTCAAAGTGCGTTCACAAGTGATGCGGACTGTGATTGTTTGTGGTGTGATGATACTCTTTGCTAATTACGACGTACATTTCGCATTACAAACGGACGTCGGGATTTCTGCTGCACAGACACACATACATTGACTATCGAAATGACAGTTATGAATTTATTGTGTTCTCGAACAACTTAAACTGTCGTCGTTGTTCTATTTACTATTATTATTATGATTTTTTTTTTAAATGAATTGAGAAGTTTCTCCTGTGGTGTTTTCGACTGTGATTTCGTTGTTTTTTTCGGGTAAGGATTGTTGATTTAGGTACCGTTTACTATTAAAGGTGTGTTTTAAGTGAAATTTATTTGTTATTGTTTGTTTTCTCGATCACCGATCACCTAAAATTGGGTTTTATTTCATATTAATCATATAGTTTATAACAAATTAATAATTAATCATTTATGAAACACTTTCACTGCTGAATAAGCCATAATTATGTTTTATAAAATAACTAGAGAGGTAATTATTTATACCAGCAATTAATGTTTTAATTATATAAATATTTTTTAATTTTTTCAATGAATATATTTAAGCGTTAAAGAATGAATAAAAATATTACATGATATAAAAATGCATAATTAATTAAATAATGTAAATCAATATTTAATTTACATTTAAATAATTGTGTTTTTACATATTAATAATTTTTTTACTCCGTTACAATTATTCTCCGATTGTAAATTTTTTTAACAAACATCAGTGCAGCCATGGAATTGTTGAAAAGTGCAAAACAAAAAACAAAAACAATTCCTTTTTCATTCAGCCCTTGCCATGGTGAACATCGCAACTCATAATTATATTCAATACAGGGGGTAAGGAATAATATTTATTTACTTTTTAATCAGCGCTTTGTATTATTAATTGATAATATTTTCATACTCATAAATATTCAACATTGAATTATCACATCATATCATAAAACACAATTGAGGTTATGTCCATTGATTCCGCCGAGAGATGAAATATGTAACCATTAACTTTCATCATTTGAGTTGTTCCCCTCCAAGGAAATCTTTCGTAAAAGGAGAAAGATTTATTCGTTCTGAAGGGAAACTCTTAATTTATTGAATTTATACCATTGTTGCCCTAAAGCAAACAAAACAAACAGTATTTTATAACTATATTTTATATAGCAACAGTGCTAAATAAAGTTTATTATTATTATTGCGGATATAAAAATAAACCGAAACCTCACTCACATTTTTTTATTTAATAAATTGTCAATTTTTGCTAAAGAAATTATTGTATATAGAGACAGAGGCCGCCCATCCACCCCACATTTACATATAATTTAATTATCCGCCTCGTTGTATCTAATGCATTTAATTACAATACTTTTTAAATAAAAAATATATTAAATAGATAAAAATTTTGAATAAGTAAATTAATCAAAATTTGATGCATGGTGGGTGGACAAACTCTAAATTTAAATTAGATAAGATTAACTATAGAAAGCCATTTACATTTAAATTTTGATTTTGTTTGATTTTTATTACATTCAGGGTTTTATTGTTTTTAACAGCAAAATCATCAACGATTACCAACTCAAGTTATCATGTATATGTAGGGTGGGTGGGTGGCCTCTATCCCACCCTCCAATCAGTAAAACATAAGCGAGGGTTTTAGTTAGAAGTTGTAAAACGTAAACAAACACAAAATAATTCCATTTTTTAATTGATGTATTCATACAAATATTTCAAATATTTTTAGTTTCCCTATATAGTATATATAGGGGGATTATTGTTGATGATGTTTTACTGATTGGAGGGTGGGATAGAGGCCACCCACCCACCCTACATATACATATTAACTTTAATTACTGATCGCCTTATGGTTTACAATAACTTTAATTAGAAAATTTGAATAAAAGAAAATTGACAAAGTAAAATTTTTGAGCGTGTAAATTAATTACAATTATATACATGATACATGAAAAGGCTTTAAATCAAGCTTAAATAAAATTAGTTTTAGAAGGTCATTTATATTTAAACTTAAATTTGGATTGTGGTTTACTTTTCATTACATACAAGGTTTTATTGTTTTATAAGCAGCAAAATCATCAACAATTAGTATTGATAGTTTTCCTATATATGTAGGGTGGGTGGGTGGCCTCTATCCCACCCTCCAATCAGTACATAAGCGAGGGTTTTAATTAGAAGTTGTAAAATATAAATAAACACAAAATAATTGCAATTTTTAGAGATTTATTTATACAAATTTTTCAAATAATTTTTGATGATGTTTTACTGATTGGAGGGTGGGATAGAGGCCACCCACCCACCCTACATATACATATAAATTTCAATTACTGATCGTCTCACGGTTTGGAGTAAAATTAATTATAAAACTTGTTGAATAAAAAAGAAATTCAAAGGTAAAATTTTTGAGTGAAGAAATTAATAAAATTTGTATGCCCGATGGGTGGGCAGACTTTAAATAAAAATTATATAAGATTAGCTATAAAAGATCATTTTTGTTTAAACTTTAATTTGGATTATCCTTTTAGTTTTTACTACATACAAGGTTTTATTGTTTTTTGCAGCAAAATCATCAACGACTAGTATTTAAAGTAAAAATATATATGTAATAAGTGAGGATTTTAATTAAAAGTTGTAAAATGTCAAGAAACATAAAAATGGTGATGTGGCCATTATTGTATGTATTTTCCCAATATTTTACTCGAAAACTATGAGGTTTAAGCAAGAAGGTTATTCTTAATAATAATAGTTTATTAGCAATTGGCAAAAAATTTCAATTTTTTTTTTTTCTCGAAAGTTAAGAATTTTATGAAAAACATTTATTTAAGACTTGTTATTTTTCTCATTCTCTTTAACTTTTGTTTAAATAATTAAACATCCATTTGACAGTTTTGGATTTTGACATTTTTTCAATCCTTTGATATTCTTTTAAAAAAATCTTCGAATTTTTAATATTTATCAATTGTTTTTTACATTTTCTTCAATATTTACTATTCTTTAAAATTTATTTACTTCTGTGGTTGGAGTTATATTTAATTTTTTTAACATTTATGAATTGTTTTTTTTTAATTATTATATTTATTTCAATAATTTTTATTATATTTTACTCTTTAAACATTTATCAATTGTTTTCTTCTTCTTATTAATTATTTCTTAATTTTTGCCACAATTTGTTTGTTTCTCTTTTAAACGTTTTTTGGCAATTTAATAAAAAAAGCAATGTAAACAAGAAAAATAAAATATTTATTTATTTTTCCTATTGGTTCAGTAATGCTTGTTGATTTCAGAAGAATTTTACAGTTTCCAATTATTTATTATAATTCTTCACCTATTTATACAATAAATTAATTTAAAAAACGTTCAATTAAAATATTATCCATAAATAATTAGGGAAGTGTTCAATTGTTTTCAGTAATCACTAATTGTTTGTTTGATGTTTCCACTTTATTTTTAATTGGTTTTAACTGTTCTTTCAATTTTTTTTAAAGTTCCCATGATTATCTTAGTTTTCTCTTAATTTTTGTCATTTATTTCAATTGTTTTTTTTAAATTTAAATTATTTATTTATTTCCATAAGTTTTGCTACATTTTGGAAAGAAACTTCTTCATTGAAGATAGTAATTGCAGTATATAATTTTTATGGTTCTTCATCTTCTTCTTCATGGCTATCGACCGTAGGTCTTTCAACTTCTATATTATTAATTGAAATTATTTTTAAGCATTGTTTTGGCAATTTTATTTAAAGAAAAATCAGAAAAATAAAAGTAAAATATTTATTTGTTTCAATTGTTTCGACAATCTATGTTTATTTCAGGAGAATTTTATATAATAAATTTTAACTGTTAGTTTTTTTAATAATTCATCACCTATTATTTGTAAAATCATTTAAAAGAGGAAAAAAGAAATGTTCACTTGCAATATTATGTAAGGATCTGGAAATTATTAAATAATTAGTACAGTGTTCTGTCAATTGTTTTCAGTAATTATTAATTGTTTGTTTGACATTTACACTTTGTTTTCAATTGGTTTTAACAGTTTTTCATTTGTTTTTAATTTTTACATGTAAAGTGAAATTTCTTTTCAATTATTTAGACTTATCTATTTTTATCTAACTGTTAACATGTAATATAACTTTTATCAAGATTTACAATTCTTTTTAATATTTTTTTACCAATTTGTAATAATAATAAATCTCTAAAAAAAACTTTCACTTTTATATAAGGATTCAATGCATTGAAAATGATCACATCGTGACTGAAATGTACATTAGCAATTGATAAAGTTTGTGAAGGAAGGAGACTCATATTTTATTTAATAGTCAATGCATATTCAAGTAACTTAACAATCATTAAACTATACATTGTTAAGTAAAACTGTGCATATGTTTTACTGATTGGAGGGTGGGATAGTGGACACCAACCCATCCTACAGTCAACGATTTCTCATAAAAGAAGTTGCAAAGAAAAATATTAATGTAAAGCATAATATAGAAACTTTTATGCTTTTTAAAAATTGGAAGGTGGGAATTGTTTCCAGTAATCACTAATCATTTGACATCTTCAATTATTCAGGATTCGATTATTATTTAATTTCCTTTCAATTTGTTTTTGACAGCTTTTTTTTAAATTGTTTTTTAATATTCCTGTAAATATTCTTATTTCTGTAATGAATTGTTTTAATAATTTTATTATATTTGGCTTAAAAACTTAACCAACATGGTTCTCAAAAACTACCACCGAATTATTTAGAACAGACATGAACAAAGTAAATAATATCCATAATGGTCACAAATATTTGGAAAGAAGAAGAATATTTTTTGTTTGCTTTTAAAGAATTATTTTTTCTCGAAAGTTAATTAACACATTTTTATTTAAAAATAACTCTAAACATTAAATAATTTTAAAGGTCTTCAAATGTTTAATATTCAATAGATTAAACTATCAATCAATTGTGAATCAATCATCTTTTTCGGCATTTCGTTTATTAAACTTACACTTAGTTTTTACATGTTTTTTGTCAAGAGTTTTTGGCATTACTTTTCAATTATTTTTTTTGAAATATTTTTCAATAAATTTTCTTTAAAAGTATTTTTCATGAAAAAAAAAAAGTTGTACATATCAAATATTTTTAAGAACATTTTATTTTGGAGTAGTTGGCAATAATTTTGTCAATTGTCTTCGAGATTCAAATTATTTTTAAACATTTTAATAATTTTCAATTGTTTTTTTTTAAATTTTCAATTAACTTTTTACGTTTTTTATTAAGAATTTTAAAAAAAATTTCAACTACTTTTTAAATTTTGGGATTATTTTTGACACTTTCTCAATTGTCTATGGCCTTTTTACAATCATAAATGATGTTTTACAATGGTTATCTATTATTTGTTTTATTTTTAAAAAATAACTAAACAAAATCAACATTTTTTTTAGTTTTTGATATTTTCAATTAATATTATTGGTTTTTGTTATTTTTGACACTTTTCAATTGTCTTGTGACAATTTTTAATAGTTGTGCAACATTTTTTCTATTTTTAATGATTTAAAAAATGTTTAATTCACCTTTTTCTAAGTTTTTGATATATTTTCAATTATTTGGACATTTTTCCAATTGTTGTGCACTATTTTTCTACGTTCTAATGTATAAATTCTTGCCATACATGTGAATTGAAAATCTAATAGCAATGTTTATTTAACTTATTTCCTATTTTTCAGATATTATCAATTATTTTTAATATCTCCAACTATTATTGACATTTTTCAATTGTCTATAACACTTTTTAAATTGGTTTCTATTAAATTTTACGTGTTTAAAATATTTCAAAACTATTGAAAATGTCAAACTAGTTAATAAAAATGCTGAATGAACATTATTCAATAATAAAAGAGGAGAAAGGTATCTAAGTTTAATTTAATTTATTTAGGTTATTTTCATCTTCACATAACTCACTTAATCCAAAAAATTATTTATGTCAATAAAAATTAAAATTCACACAACTGTGCTATTTAGAACAATTAAATAAATTTACTGGATTAAAGAAAGGTGTGGCTTTCGAATTGAATTAAATTGTTAATGATTTTTTTCACTTAAGATGGGAGGGAATAAACAAAATCCACATTTTTCCAAATTTTAGTGACAGTGTTGACCTGTTATAATAATTTTCATCGTCTGATTTACCGAGTTATTTCAAATGTCATATTTGCTTACGGAACTGAAAATGAGAATATACAAATTAAGAAGCAAAACATTTAAAACTAATCAAATTTTAAATAGTGTTTTCCATTAAAAATTTGCATACAATTGCAACCAAACTAGTGACAGTAAGAGTCCAGGTTAGCAATTGAATGGGTGACCAGTACCATTCTCCATTGGGATACAATTAATGGTGATTTAGAGTAATAGGGGATGAGCGTTTAAATTAACAAGCAAACAGTACACAAATAACACAACGGAAGAATTACGTGGTCAATAGACAAAACACTACTACCACTAACACTATTATATGTTAAAAAAAATGAATTTTGGAAGTTCCAACCACAATAAAAAATAATTTGTAGTAAGACTCACTGTTGTAGTTTCACAAAATGTTTTCATATTTTTAAATTTATTATTTTCATATTTAGAAGAATAAACAAAAAAACTCATAAATAAAAACTCAATAAATATTTAAGTTTAGAGGTTTGTTTAAAATTATATCAAACAATTAGTAATCCTTTTTCTTCACTGATTTATTTAAAACACTAAATCTATATTTCATCTATTGAGTGGACATTTTCAATAGGTGTACTAATCTTTTGTTTAAAAACCGTATTTAGATTTAAAGTTACAAACTGTAAATGTACACAATAATGTTTTGCTTCAGGGCATATAATGTTAATTGAGTAAATCGCTGTAAAATATTATCGAGAAACTGTTTACAAATCGATGGAAAATCAGGAAATAACCCTCATATAATTTACTCATTTTAATAATAACCACAATTATTTCTTATATAATTTTCATATAACTACGACACTTGTCATGATTTAAAAAAAAAGGAGATATTAAAAAAATGTTCGTATTCAAGGGTTTACAAAAACATCATCTCTATATAAAGTGTTTCGTGTAAAAGAATTTTTTACCCATTATTTTACAATGTTTCACCAAGAGGTAAATGAGAAAATTCTTCAAGAATTTTTTTTTGTTATAAATAAATAATTCAAATAGTAATTCACGCGTATGTTAGACCTATTGGTTGTAGTGTCACCCACCCATCCTATATATTTATCTAATAATTAAAGGTACAACACTGTATATGATTTTTTTTAAATTATGTTAATGCTTTCACTGATTATTTTCTTGAAAAATTGAGTGAATGAATTTAAAATGTTTTACTTTACAAGATTGAATAAGAAATAACACTAAAATTTCATATATAAATATTAAATCAATTTAAAATTTGGAGCATATATCATGAAGGCGATTTACTCCAGGAATTATAGAAAATATTTCATACTAAATCAATAATTCACCTGGCAAGAAAAAATACATTAGCTTTGTTATAATAAATTTGAGGACACCCACCCTACATATATTTTTTTTTATTAAATACGATCTTGAGTGTACTTTCAAAATGCTCAGAAAATTATCACTAAATTGATTACAGTTTTATAGGAAATTTAAAGATTGATTGTGATGAAAAAATGCAATAATATGTAGGGAGGGTGGGTGGCCACTAATCCACCCTCAAATCGGTAAAACATAATAAGGTGAATAAGAGATCACCAACTCATCCTATTAGAATTAGATACAATAATAGGATGAGTTGGTTGGTAATAATAAACACTAACTAACTAGCAGTTTTTAATCCCTCAATAAAATAAATCAAAAATTAATTAATTTGGGTGTCCTCAAATTCGCCCATCAATTAATACATACACTAAGAGTAGTAGTAGTAGTGTTAGGCTATCGACCACGTGGTCCTTCCGCCATGTGTCATTTGTGTATTTGTGTGTGTGTAAATGAGCTTGTTACTTTAAAGGATCGCCCCCGTCACTCTAAAGCACCATTAATTGTATCCCAATGGTGAATGGTACCGGTCACCCATCCGACTACTGACCCGAATCAACGTTGCTGCACGTCAGTTCGGGGCCGTAACCGATGCGCCACCACCGGCGTGTTCACTAAGAGTTTATTTTAAATTTTTCATATAATTAATAATTTATTTGATAAATTGAAATTTATTTTGATTCTATCGCTATAAATTATTAATTCAAACCATGTCAGATAAATTATTAATTATATAAAAAAATTAAAATAAACTCTTAGTGTATATATTAATTAGAGGGTGAATTTGAGGAAACCCTCCCACATCAAATATATCTATTAATTTTAAGTAATGATACTATTGATAATTTTTGAATTATTTTACTGACGGGGTTAAAAACTCTGCTAGTTAGTTAGTATTTATTCTAATAATTCTAATAGGATAAGTTGGTTGTCTTTAATTCACCTTCCAATCAAGTTTTCTATCGCCATAATCTATCAATTCAAACCCTTGTGTATGTTTTACTGATTGGAGGGTGGGATAGTGGCCACCCGCCCACCCTACATATAATTTTTAATTTTTCATCACAATCACTCTTTAAAATTCCTAAAACTATAATCGATTCAGTGATAATTTTTCGAGGATTTTGAAAGTATAATTTAGATTGAAATTTTTAAAACTATATGTAGGGTGGGTGGGTCACCTTCCAATCAGTAAAACATACACAAAGGTTTTAATTAATAATTCATAACTTAACAAAATCATTATGAGAAAACGACACAAGTTTGGCACTTTTTTCACTTATTTTAGTAACTGCTAGATGTACATTTCGGTTACAATGTAACCATTATCAATAGCAAACTAAAATCATTATAAATGAAAAATATTTATTAGATTTTGAAATGAAAAAATATAATCCCGGAAAATGTTATTAATTGAAAGGTGGGTTAGAGGACACACCCACCCATTCTATATATATTTTAATACTTCAAACATAAACACTTTTTAAATTCCAACAAATTTAGCACTAATTTTTCAAAGATTAAGATCCCAATAGGTTTAATAAATGCTTGATTTTGTTTCAGTTGTGAATCTAATTAATACGAAAATGTCACACCATGTTAAGTAAAGTGAGAAATTAATTAATTGTGTAGGTTTGTTAAAAATTACTCATCAATTTTTGGAGCATTCACTTCTTGGTTGTTTAAAATTTTTAAAAATCCAAAAACTAGAGGGAATAAAAAAATTCTTACACGGTAAGTAGGCTTATAACAGATATTCATTTTTTTACTTCATTTAGTATTATGAATTTAATTAATTTTCTTTCACTCGCTGCACTTTGAACTTTATGGTTAATTCAGCATTGAAAAGTAAAATATTTATTAAAATCATCACTCATAAAACTACTTTATCTACAAGGTCATTCGAAGAGGATAATAATAATATAGTTGATGCTGATGAATTTAATTCTAGTTTGAAAATGACCATGTAATGGTTGAAACCGGTCACTAATAATAAAAACCGTGTGTGATAACAACAAAGTGAATTTTATTTATCGTCCTAATGAGGATAATAATAACTTTATTAATGGGTTTCACCCTATGTACAAATGTAGACAAATCATGATAATGCTTATGACCGTTATTACTTGATATGTTTCTACAAGTAAATTGTTTTAATGTTTTTTATTAAACAGATAATTTAAATTCAAAATGCTAGAGTACAAAATTAAACACTTGGTTATTTTGTTTGTACAACGCTTGTAACTAAGTGTTTAATTTTGTATTTCAAAGTAGAAGTCTCAAGTATCAACAAAATAAATAATGATTGTATATTGTTAGTTTTAAGTAATTAATTATAAACCTTAAACCAATTAAAAGAAACTTCTCTATTCATAATAATCGAATTTGTGTACATGTAGATTTTAATTCTTAACGCCTGAATTGTAAATGAAACTTTGAAAAAGAAATGAAAAAAAAAACTGCCTTTTGAACATTTGAAGTGTTGTGTAAAACAAAAACAAAAATGTAATTATTTGTTAATCGAATCGGTGTGTTTCGGTAATGTTTCTTATGTCGTCTATCTCTCTTTCTCTTTTTCTCTCTCAGTGCCAAGTGAACGAACTAAAAAACGCCCAGGCGCCGACGTCCGCGTCTCTGCGCACCACCCTCCTGGACCCGGCGGTTAACAGTCTGCTGCAGCTGTTGCGCACCGAGTTGCAAAACACGAAGGCGAAACTGGAGGAGACGCAGAACGACCTGGCGGCGTGGAAGTTCACGCCTGATTCGAACACCGGCAAACGGTTGATGGCGAAGTGCCGGCTGCTCTATCAAGAGAACGAGGAGCTGGGGAAGATAACGAGCAACGGGCGGATAGCAATATTGGAGAGCGACCTGGCGCTGCAAAAGAACTTTTCGGAAGAAGTGCGGCAGTCGCAGCTGGAGCTGGACTCGTTCCTCGCCGACCTCGACGAGGACGTGGAGGGCATGCAGAGCACCATACTGTTCCTGCAGCAGGAGCTCAGGAAATCGAAAGACGCTTTGAGTGTTTTGCAGAAGGAGAATAGTACTTTAAAGATGGCTAACGGCAGGGCCAATGGTGACTCTAGTGTTTGTGAAGAGGCCGACGAGCGGACTACACGGGTTAAGCGTGTACGCAGGTCTTCTGTACTTAGTATCGATTATAACGACGACGACGCGCTCGTCATTAATACGAACGGTGATGCAGCGATGTCGGATGCCGATTGATTGATTATTTCTTACCACACGTGAGATAACGGTTTGAACAATTTTTAACCGAATTGGATTGTGTTTGAGTCATTTTGATTAATTAATTCATTAAGAGTATTGCTTTCATTTATATTTACAACAACAAAATAATAAAAAAAAAACAACAACGTTAGTCCAATCAAAATTTTCTGCATCCTATAGTTAAAAAGAAAATAATATTAACGTAAAAATATCAAACACAATTATTTTTTTTATTAGCGCACGGGAAAATTAAAATTTTCACCCGCGTTAATTATTGTTTATATATTTAATATTTAGAGAGAGAAAAAAAAGTATATAAAAGAATTGTTGAATTAATAAATTAATTCTTTTCTTTTCTTGTAAATAACTATTATTGAGAGAAAAAAAGGAAATATTTTAGTGAGGTGCATCTCTGCGCGTGTCCATATTATAAATAACATAAACTGATGATGAACAGTATATTACAATTGTACATGTATATATATATGAATGTGTTTCTGTGCTGAAATTTATTTCACTGAACGGTCACCACCGCCACAAAAAAAACCAAACCCTTTCATCGTTTCCCCTCCAGCGTTCCCCCCTCGTTCGTGTACATTGATTTTTCTCGTTTTTTTCATTTTGCCACAACTAAATCGTGTTTTCGTTTTTAATTAATTATCTCCCGACTTATAGTTACGTATTTTTTTAAAACAAAAAGGTTTTTATGTTACGATACATTGTATAAATATGCGATTAATATACATAGTTTAATTTTAACGAATTTTAATTTCTCACAATTGAATCCTATGTAATTACATCGATGCCTTTAAATGTTTTTTTCTAATTTTAATAGTTCAGGTCGAAGGGACAGTTTGAATTGTGCAGATGATGAAATTAGGATGAGCAGAAAAGTGTAGGTAATTTTTTTTTAATTGTATTAAGACAATTTACTCAGTTATTTCAAAAAATTTTAATAAAACCCTGTTGTATGTTTTATTTATTGGATTGTGGGATAGAGGCCACCCACCCACCCTACATATAAAAATACTTTCAGTCACTATTTCTATTTTAATTTCCAGGAAAAAAAAATTGCAAGTTTGAAGTTAGTGATCCAAAAAATTTAAAAGGATTAATATATAGTTGAGCCTTCAAGAGCCGATTATGATTCATGCGTTTTCATACTAAGAACTGTACAGCAATTAGGTAATATCTAGTAAATTGTATTGAAAACATTAACACTTTCTTCACAAATTTGTTTTTATTAACTGAATGTACATTTCAAACACATTTAGTTAATAAAAACAAATTTGTGAAGAAAGTGTCAATGTTTTTAATACAATTTACTATAATAATAATCTTCACGTAACTTGAGAGATATATTTCTAGGTAATATCTATTTCATTCTATCATAATCCTAGGATGACGGGGACAGAATGAAATGAAGGGCATAATGTGTGTTTGATTTCTTCAATATAGAACGATCTGTTACAGCTAACTCTCTGTGGTTCAAGGCTTCATTTTCAATCGATAAAATGTTATTTTTATTACTTTATTGATACGTTACGTTAACAGTTTTTAATATTAATGGTTTAAAAAAGTAAAATAAATCAAGCCGTTCTCATGGGTGGTGAGACTAGTATAACACCGTCACCACGAACAAACAGCATAGGAATGGTCCTTTTAGTGGAACGATACACCTCTTCGTAGGTCTCCTCGTCAATCTCCACGGTCGTGATGGTCTCTTCGGCATCGCTCAAAACCATGTTCATGTGTTGATCGTACGCCTGAAACGCAAACAGGACATTAAATCTATTCAACACAACCAACCCACATTACACTAACATGTAAACGTCCCCGTAATTCACGATCGTTGCGCATTTTAACGTAGATGCGTTCATCCAAACTTAACCTCACCAAATCCAAAGGCTCTTTCACCGTGATCGAGGGGAGCTGTAAATAAATTATACGATTAATTAAAACGTTAAATATTATTTTTTTTAAAAAAACTTACATTATCGTAATCTTCTGCCATGGTTTTCGCTTACAACTTTAAAAATATTTTGGCTTGCAAAAATTAAGGTTATGTTTTTATGATTGTTAAGCTTTTTAAATGATGCCAACGTTAAATAAAAATTTACTATTTTAATTTCAAATAATAACGTATTTTTAAAATTTAATTTATTATATTAAAATGTTATAATAATTATTATTAAATCTAATGATTATTTCTTAATATTTTAATTAATTGCAGCTATTAATTTGTAGTAATTTTTTAGTGTAATGTTTGGCAGCACTGAAAAACAAACAAATTTTTGTTTAAAATAGCGTTTGTTGTTAAACGCTAATAATATTTTCGTTGTGATAAAAATGTCGCTTTAAAAATGCGACAAGATTTTAACGTGTTTTACACGTTTCTAGAAGTAAGGATGTGATTAATACATTATTTGCAAGTAAGTTGAAATGTGTTTATTAAAATTAATCAATCGTTGAAGTGGATGGGTTGTTTTTAAGCCCCCACGAAATAAGGTTAAGGCTGGGGTTGTACAAACAAAAAAACAAAAACAAAATGTCCTCCTTTAGTAAACGTTGGAAGTCTGAAATAATAATAAACTCGATTATTTTGAATCGTATTTAGTCCACGTTACCCTTAACTGCATGATTTTTTTTTAAATTTTATTAAATTAAAAAATATGTTGAAGGAAATCCATTTTTTAATTGGTTATATAAATAAGTTGTATGGGGATTAGGTTGTACTTCAAATTAATTGGAAGTACAACCGAATCCCCATACAACTAATTTAATTTAAATGTTTTTAGATGTTATTCTAATTATTAGTTAATTATCTACAGCGTAAAGGGCTTTATTATATACTTTATTATCAAGCTATATTTGTTTTATTTTTTATTCTCGTTACATTATTTTGAAACATCGTTAAACTAATCTGAATGTAGTTTCTTGATTTCATTGTAAAAAACTGGATTGAAAATAATGTTGTAAACATATATTGCCTTGATTTTTTTTATTTATTAAATAAATACTGTTTAGTCTTCTCTCCATGGATTACGTCCTCAAACTTCGACATCGAATTTAGCTTTCCATCGGCGTCAAGTGGGACGTTAAACATCATCATCTAGACCGTAGAAATATTACAGGATTTTACCTCTATTATCGGGCGTTTCCTGAATTTCTACGGAAATACTACACTTTTCCATTCAGGTAAGAATCTAAAAATATTTAAAAATTAAAAATATATTTAACACATTACTGGCCGCTATGTAATATGTTAATACAATAATTATGTGTAATATATATATAATGATTGTTAATAAATAATAACAAAAAAACATGCTGAATATTTCATATTCATATTTCCGCTCATTGGAATATGTTTAATTTATTAAGTGATGAATATACCGATTAATCTGAATGTTATCCCTTTTTATTTCTCGGAGATGGATGATAAGCTTCGTCGATAACTGGACGGTCTACAAAAAGATATAATTTGATGTTTAATTAAATTTGTTACATATAATATGGATTTTCAAGTGCCTCGTCATTGATGGTTTTTAAATATTAGATTATTTATTTTTCTATTTATAAATCATCTATTGATTATTATAGTGTAATTCTTCCAGAAACGCATGTAGAGTATTATTGCTGTGAATGACAGAATAAGAAATTAAATGAAAAAAGGATAAGAAACAAAATGGATCATCTGAAGAATAGATTTTGTCACCTGTTTACTCCAAAGGTATGATACTTTGATTTGATTGGTTGTTAATTGTTGAAATTTCATTTTAAATGCACTGTTAGGTTTTGTTAACTTAAACACAAACTTTCAAAGAGTATTGTTGCTTTTATTTATCGCTACAATTGTTTCGCCACACTGTTTAAGTTACAAAACCTAACAGTACATCGAGATAATCTTTAATGATATTTAAATTATGAGTTTATGTCTAACCAATAACGTCTGTAAAAGTAATTTGTTTTTCTTTATTCGTTCATTTATTTATTAATTGTAATTCAAACGAGATAACTTTGTTTTATCACTATATTTTAAAAATTACACAGAGACTATAGTTTTAACTATAAGCTGATCATTATCAAACAAAAATAAAGTTATCGTTAACGGTGGAGGTTTCTACTTCGTTATACATTATTCTTCACAAATAATAAACTTTTAACTTTGTTTGTATAACACTGATTGTATTAAGTGACAATTTTAACTTGTCATTATCAAACTAGAAAAGTTATCGTGTTTCAATTACAACTCATTTGTACCATGAACTATAAGAACCTACCATCAAACATTTGTTTATTTTTGAACAATTTATTAATTTAATTAACAAGAAATTACTATTTTATCCACTTATTTTTTATATTTATTGCATGTTTTAAGTGTTGTATAAATTATTATTATAATGATTAATTACCTTAATTTTTAGGTATGATCAATCTAAGATTCTGCTCATCGGTGGCAGCCTCCAGGTCCTTAATCAAGTCCAATCTGAATTTGGAGGATCCCGGCTCTAGGACGTCGCTGATTCCGATCAACTCGTTGCATAATCCAATCTTCCTCGCGAGATTCTCGTTGGAAATCTCTGCAAACCTCGTCCAATTACAGGAATCCTTGACAACGCGCTAAACTCACCCCGCAGCTTGTAACCCTGTATGTTGCCGAGCATTTGCGCGAGCGCGTACTTGACCTCGACGACGTGACAGTTGGTTGGTGGTAAGATCTTCGCGTACTTGTCCAGAAAGTCTTCGAATTTTTTCGGATTGCCGCGTTCGATGGACATGATTTCCGCGCGTAATGATGCGTTTAAATTTTGCATCTGTTCCGAGGCGAGGGTGTGCGTGCACTTTTCGCACTTCCAATCGGCGTTTTGATCCAACGGATCTGTGCTTGTAAGTTTCGAAAGGTCAGCGCATTTTTCGCAAAAGATCGAGCCGGTGTAGAGGCCGAATTCCGTCGGGTCTCTACACCTGGGGCAGTCGCACAAAAAGTTTTTGGTTTGTTTAAGGTGAGCCCTTCGCGTCAACGTACACCACAGTGTTTGCGTGTAGGTAGTTGATATCGTCTCGCCCTTTTTAATGGGTGTAGTGGCCACGACGTGAATATGATGGTCAATTCCTTCAAATGTATGATTGGTATTGACCGTACAATTATGGGAAAGGAGCGAGACGGTCGGGTACAAACCTCTGATGTTAATCATACGTTTAGTATCGCGGATTTCAAAGCAGTTCGTATCGAACACGGAGCAAACGGTTAAAATTTCGTTATCATCAGCGTCGGTGAAGTTTTTAATAATAGGTACTATGCCTGCGCGTAGGAATTTATAAAGAGGCGTTTCCATGTTTTCTTCTAAATGCGATTGCAAACTAATGATAGTATTATATTTAGGTGGATCTACAGCCTTTAATATTAATGCCCTTAATGGAAGGATTATTGCGTAAGCGATTTGTTTAGAGTTATTTCTTTGGACGTTGGGATTGTAGTGATGAGTGGAGAAAAGTTCACACTCGTGCTTGTGATAATTGGACTGCTCACATGATCGATCACATACGGGCCAGTCGCATTTCGAACAGGTGTACGTATGTTCGAGCATGTTCAACATTTTATGGCAGCCCAAACAGAGGGGAAAACTGGCCGCTTTGGGACCGCAGACGATCGGTCCTTTCTTCATCACCACATCGCCTGGTTGAATGTCGCGCGTCGCCTGTACGTACCTCCCTAATTTTTCGTTCGTATGCACCTTGAAAGGCGAACAGTTTCCCTTATGCGTTTTCCAATCGATCTTTTGGTGTTCTTTCGAGCAATAGTACGCCTGATTACAGACGGAACAGCTCTGCTTCGACGGCTTCTTGCACACGACGCAATTAAACTCCGGCATTTTTTTACTTCATCCGTTGATATCCAACGAGTCACTAACTCCTAACTCGACGCATTGTAGTATATTTAGATGCGGAATTATTTTAAAACAGAGCGCGCGTCACCATCGACATGTGGATATTGTAACGAAAAATAGAATACGTAAAATTTACAATTGACACAAAAACATTTATTTTTTATTTTCTTCCAAAAATCATCAATTTATTTATTTGTTCCTACAGTTGAAAGGTTGTTTCTATTGAGTATTTTAAAGGGGTACTTCAACCTAATCATTTAATTATGATGAGAGAGGTTTTCTCTGTAAAAAGGAGGAAATTCCTGAATCAGCTGAGTGGTGATAAGGATTCAAGAATCTCCTCCTTTTTACAGAGAAAACCTCTCATCATAATTAAATGATTAGATTGAAGTACAACTTGTTGAAGTTTACAACGAAGGGGTTTTCTAAAATAGTTAAAGCTTATGTGATGGAATGAATAACTTTAATCTGTGTTGAATAATTTTTATACTTCCTTTTTAAATTTTCCACCCACCCGATGAAGATGGAGGGTATTTATCGTTTCGGAAATTGGGCGCGGTCCTACTAAGTCAAAGAGTCCGTTCTTTAAATACACGCATACACACACACACACACATATATAGGCTAATACAATCGTTCATGCCGCGCCGGTCGTATTTTTAGGCGGTCGAGTCCGAATCGCACGGAAACGTGCGCTCTTTCACATCGCGATTCTTGTTTTACGAGTCGTAGAAAATGTCCGAAATTAAGACGAAATGTCCTGAGTGCGATAAACCCGCCGAACTCAAGTGCTCCGCCTGCAAGAGGGTGTCCTACTGCGGCAAGGAACACCAGAAGCAGCACTGGAAGACGCACAAGTCGGAATGCAGACCTTTTGAGGTGAGACAAAAAAAAAGTATACAATCGTTGATAAAATAATTACCTTAATTGGAAATTTCTAAAAAAAAATCCTTTGTTTGGTTTATGTTTACATAAAACTACAATATTATCATATCCTTTTTTAAAGAAAACAATATTTTTTTAATCACTGATAAATTTTCGTAAATAAAATACGATAACTCTTTCAAATATTTATTTTGCTGATCGCGACAATATTTTTTTTAATTAAATATAAGAGTTCTTTAGTGTTATTTTTCGCGACATAAATTTAAACCAAAAATTTTGCTGTTTATTAATTAATAACAATAATAATCTTTATTTAGCAATGTTGCTATCTAATATACATTATTCAAACATATAAAACTTAAACTGTGAACACTTACAGTTCATTTTGTGATTTTTTTTTAAATTTTTAGATTAAAAAAATACCTGAAGTGGGCAGATGTCTGATAGCCAGCAGGGACATAGCGAAAGGTGATGTTATCCTGTGCGAGGCGCCAATTGTTTACGGCCCCCGTCCACATATGGTTGAAAAGGGGCCGGTACCATGTCCGGGTTGTTGTAGGTATGATGTTAAAGTCTTACAATTATGAATGTTGTATGATTACGCGCTTAATTCTAGATTGATTCTGGCGGAAAAATCGCCGCGCTGTGAGGGTTGCGAATGGCCCGTGTGCAACACGGCCTGTGACGGCCTCAGGGATCCCGAACGCCACGGTTACGAATGTTTCGTGGTCGGTTTGCGTGAACACAAAGCTCTTGATGGACTACATGAATATTACAGGTAGGTAAGGGTATGTTTAGCAAGTCCTCAGATTTAATAACAAAAATAGTGATGTGGCTAGCATAATACCATCCCTATTTTTTTTGATGATGTTTTATTGATTGGAGGGTGAGATAGAGGCCACCCACCCACCCTACATATACATATAAACTTCAATTACTGATCGCCTCGTGGTTTGAAGGAAAATTAATTACAAAACTTTTTGAATAAAAAGAAATTCAAAAGGTAATATTTTTGGGTGAGTAAATTAATAAAATTTTATGTACGGTGGGTGGGCAGAGTTTAAATCTAAATTAAATAAGATTAACTATAGAAAATCATTTATATTTAAACTTAATTTTTGATTTTGTTTTATTTTTCATTACATAAAGGATTTGATTGTTGTAAGCAGCAACATCATCAACAATTTATAATTACCAGTATATGTAGGGTGGGTGGGTGGCCTCTATCCCACCCTTCAATCAGTAAAACATAAGCAAGGGTTTCAATTAAAAATTTTAAACATAAATAAAAACAAAATAATTGCAATTTTTTGAGATTTATTCATACAAATTTTTCAATTAATTCTTGATGATGTTCTACTGATTGGAAAGTGGGATAGAGGCCACCCACCCACCCTACATATACATATAAATTTCAATTACTGATAGTCTCGCGGTTTGGAGGAAAATTAATTCCAAAACTTTTTGAATAAAAAGGAAATTCAAAATGTAAAAGTTTTAAGTGAGTAAATTAACAAAATTTCTATGCATGATGGGTGGGCAGACTTTACATCTAAATTAGAGCAGATTAGCTATAGGAAATCATTTATGTTTAAACTTAAATTTGAATTTGTTTTATTTTTCATTACATAAAGGGTTTGATTGTTGTAAGCAGCAAAATCATCAACAATTAGTATTTATTGTTATCATGTATATGTAGGGTGGGTGGGTTGCCTCTATCCCACCCTTCAATCAGTAAAACATAAGCGAGGTTTTAATTAAAAGTTGTAAAATATAAATAAACACAAAATAATTGCAATTTTTAGAGATTTGTTCATACAAATTTTTCAATTAATTCTTGATGATGTTCTACTGATTGGAGGGTGGGATAGAGGCCACCCACCCACCCTACATATACATATAAATTTCAATTACTGATAGTCTTGCGGTTTGGAGGAAAATTAATTACAAAACTTTTTGAATGAAAAAGAAATTCAAAAGGTAAAAGTTTTAAGTGAGTAAATTAACAAAATTTCTATGCATGATGGGTGGGCAGACTTTACATCTAAATTAGAGCAGATTAGCTATAGGAAATCATTTATGTTTAAACTTAATTTTGATTTTGTTTTATTTTTCATCACATACAGGGTTTGATTGTAGTAAGCAGCAAAATCATCAACAATTAGTATTTATACTTACCATGTATATGTAGGGTGGGTGGGTGGCCACTATCCCACCCTCCAATTAGTAAAACATAAGCGAGGGTTTTAACTAAAAATTGTAAAATATAAATAAACACAAAATAATTGCAATTTTTAGAGATTTGTTCTTACAAATTTTTCAATTAATTTTTGATGATGTTTTACTGATTGGAAGGTGGGATAGAGGCCACCCACCCACCCTACATATACATATTAACTACAATTACTGATAGTCTCGCGGTTTGGAGGAAAATTAATTCCAAAACTTTTTGAGTAAAAAAGAAATTCAAAAGGTAAAAATTTGCTTGTTGTAAGCAGCAAAATCATCAACAATTAGTATTTATAGTTATCATGTATATGTAGGGTGGGTGGGTGGCCTCTATCCCACCTTCCAATCAGTAAAACATCATCAAAAATTATTTGAAAAATTTGTTTGAATAAATCTTTAAAATTGCAATAATTTTGTGTTTATATCTTACAACTTTTAATTAAAACCCTCGCTTATGTTTTACTGATTGGAGGGTGGGATAGAGGCCACCCACCCACCCTACATATACATATGAATTTCAGTTACTGATTGTCTCGCAGTTTGGAGGAAAATTAATTGCAAAACTTTTTGAATAAAAAGGAAATTTAAAAGGTAAAAATTTTAAGTGAGTAAATTAATAAAATTTGTATGCTTAATGGGTGGGCAGAGTTTAAATCTAAATTAGATAAGATTAGCTATAGAAAATCATTTATATTTAAACTTAAATTTTGATTTTGTTTTATTTTTCATCACATAAAGAGTTTGATTGTTTTTAGCAGCAAAATCATCAACAATTAGTAATTATAGTTACCATGTATATGTAGGGTGGGTGGGTGGCCTCTATCCCACCCTAAAATCAGTAAAACATAAACGAGGGTTTCAATTAAAAGTTGTAAAATGTTAAACATAAAAAAAATGGTGATGTGGCCTTTTTTCTTACATTTTTCTCGAAAACTGAGGTAATAATTTACTCAATTCAACATCTTAGATCTTAATTATTAACGTTTCAGACAGGATGTTCTATTAGCGGTCAGATGTTTGCTTATCCAAAGAAAAGGAATAAAAAAATGGTCACAGTTGATGGAGATGGAATCACATATAGATAAACGTGGAAAGGGCACAGATATTTATAAGTAAGTAGCAACTATAAACTTTTGAAAATTAAACAAAAATACTGCTTACTGTTTAATTAATTGTAATTAAAAAGAAAAATCTTATAAACAATTAAATTTTGATATTCTTTTTTATTTTTAGTGATGTCGATCAAAGAGTTGTGAAATATTTAGTGGACAATTTTATAATAAAACTGAAAGCTTTAGAACAGGCGACGAAAAATACAGTACTGCCCGATATGGAAGTGGAAACGCTCCATAAAATCTGCGGAATAATCGACGTCAACGCGCTGGAGATCAATCAGGACGGTGAGGTGTCGGCGTTATATCCGACGGCTTACTTAATGGAGCACAGCTGTATCCCCAACACCGTCCACGTTTTCGACAACCAGGAGAACAATTTTAAAATCACGGTGCGCGCCGCTCTACCTATAAAAAAGGGCGAGCACATCACGACGATGTACACGCACGCCCTCTGGGGAACGCAAGCGAGACGCGAGCACCTCAGGGAGACCAAGTACTTCTCGTGCCGGTGCGCGAGGTGCGCAGACCCTACAGAATTAGGGACTTATTTAAGCGCGTTGCGTTGTTTAGGTACTGAAAATGAAACAGAACCTTGCGGTGGTATGCAACTACCTTTAGATCCATTGGATGATAAAACGGAATGGGCTTGTAATAAGTGTCCGATAAGACTATCAGCCACGGACGTTGCATACCTCGTCAATCAAATCGGCGAGGAGGTGGACACGATCCAACTAGGTAATCCTACAGTGCGGGAATTAGACGGTGTTTTAACTAAAATGCTAACGTTCGTCCATCCAAACCATTACCACGCTTATTCCGTCAAACATTCTCTCGTTCAACTGTACGGGTATCAACAAGGCTACATGCCGAATCAAATAAGTGACGAGTTGCTAAAACGTAAGGCAGTCATGTGCAGGGAGTTAATAGAAATTACTAAAAAAATTGATCCTGGAAATACAAGGTTTGTTAATATTTAATTAATCAATTGAAGTAATAACGTTATCATCTTTATAGATTATCATTATATTCCGGTGTTTTATACCACGAATTGTATTTGGCCAATATAATATACATCAAGCGGAAATGGGACGTCGGCATCAAAAAAGATTTGGTCGTGCTCATCAAGGAAGGCCGTCAGGCTTTAGAGGAGGCCAAGGAGGTTTTAAAGTACGAAATCAATTCGGCTTCGGGTGAGAAACTGCAGCAGCTGATTGAAGTGTCGACGAGGGACCTACAAAAATGGCTGGAAAGATATAAAGTCGATTTAGAGAAGGAGTATTAAGTATTGGTTTGCAAATAAACATAAAAATGAATTTACTAGCGGACCCAAAAATAATTCATTCATAATAATAATGTTATGAATTAATCTGGCCTAATCCTTACCTATCACATGAACGTAGCGTATTTTCGACTTACCTCAAGCTTAAAATTACGTACTTTTTAAACGATGATTGGGTTGATTGAGTTACTTGAAGATAATAATCACTTTGATAAAAATACTTAGAAAGGTTCTAAGTGTTTTTATCAAACATGGTATATCTATTTGTCTTCAAAGTCGCCTTGAAATAGAGCCTCCTTGTATATCCTATTATTAATATTATTTTAAATGCACATATTATTTATCATCTTTAGTGGCTGAATGGTCGCGCCTATGGCAAAAAAGCAAACGAAATGAAATACCTACCTCAATAATACTAGTTAAGGTATGAAAATAACTTAAAAAAACACTAGTTTAGCAGTGTTTTGACTTGGTTTATTTATCGCTAGATGTATATTTCGGTCACAGTGACCATTATCAATAGCAAACTCTGAAAAAAGTGCTAAACTAGTTTTTTATTTAATTATAAACATTTTCACGTACTCTTACAATCCACTAAATATGAAAAACACTGAGTTTATTCCTTAATGTTTAATAAGTAATGCAGTGTTATTCTTACGTAAACTCAAACCATCAATAGTGTCTAATTCGTAGTTTGATTTTTGTGAGTTACGTGAAGATAAACTTCATTGATTTAATGCATTAAAACATTGATAATGAAATATATATCTGTGAATTTAAATAAGATTGTGAAGAAAGGTTTTAATTAATCTAATTCGTATATCAAATTCTTGAAACCTACCTTCTAATACAGATTTCGTTATGAAAATAAGAATGTAGTTATCTGTAATTTTATGTTGCTTCTGTACTTTATATTGCAGATTCCTTTTTTATAAGCTGAAATTTATTTATTTATAAAATATTAATGTTTATTTATAATGTGGTTGCAAAGAATGAATTATTTAAAATTACCTGTAAATAAAAACAATCTGTAATTTATATTAAACTATTTTTAGTAATAAATAGTTACTAATAATTCAAAGCAATCTGTAAATTACAGTAACCTGTATTATCTAAATTAAAAAAAATTGTAGGAATCGCAATCTCGCCACCTTTATTAAAAGAAACGCTACACAATTCCCAAGACGGTGTTTTGTGTTGGCGGAACTGTTCCTTTTTATGTGATGTGATGTGATTGACAACGTACAATCTTCTTATTGTAATTACAATTGATTAATCATTAGAATTTTTGAGGTGAGTACAATGCATTTCCACGCTGCATCGGCGAACCCCCATGAAACGTGCCGCGACCGCTCACCCCCGGCGGTCTGCGCCTCCTGCCAGTCGGCGAATCCGACATCGGATGATACTAGGTCAATTTTTTTCATAATTCATGAACCGGAGGCATGTTTTTGAATCGAAGGGCGCGCGTTCGCCACGCGGCCCCCCTGACGCGTCGGAAACGCGCGCGTACCGTCCCCCCACAGCTGATGATTGCGCGTAAATCCGTGGAAATACCCAATAACACCCTCATGGATGTGTGTACAGTCAGCGGCAAAACCGACGGGTTTTTAAAAGATTAAAATTTATCAGCACCTCTGACCCCTTGCAGTGATTGCTCAACGCGGATTACGCGATGGGGTCAGGATCGCAATCAATAACAATCGTTACCCGTTATTATATAACCTATAACACAACATTTGACTTGAGTGTATTTCGTTCGCTGCATTAATTGAATTACAAGTAATTGAAGACCCGAGAGTGTTTAGTGTTTTCATTTACACGTTTTTTGTTTTGATCGTGACACCTGAGTTATTTTTATCCACCCGTAAGTTTGGCAGTAAGCGTGGTGGCACTCTTCTAAACAAACGTGCGAGAATGTTGCAGACTCATTTCGACTAGTTTATATATAGAACGCACTCCATAACACCTATTTGTTGTGGTGCCCGACGTGTGCATTCAGCAGGAGAATTCAGTGTGTATTTTAACGGAGGTGCAGCACCATATGCTTTTGGTATATCCGGTTCGAACGTACCCGAACGGTGAACCGTTTGATGAAACGAAATTTTCTTTTCTGTTGTTCAGTGTTGCTGGAGCAGCGGCGCTATGCATAACCTAAGTTCTGAGGGCCAGTACATGAGCGCCGCCAACGGGGCTCCCAGCTCGGAGAGGGTGGCCATCCTCGACGCAGGGGCCCAGTATGGCAAGGTGATCGACAGGAAGGTGCGCGAGCTGTGCGTCGAGAGCGAGATCCTGCCCCTGGACACGCCGGCCTTCAACATCAGGGAGGCCGGATACAAGGCCATCATCATTTCGGGTGGACCGAATTCCGTCTACGCAGAGGACGCACCACGTTACGACGCCGATATATTCCGGATAGGACTACCCGTTTTAGGTAAACAAATATATTTTTACAAAAAAAAAGTGTACTACTATTAGCTTTTAAAATATATAAATACAGTGAAAAAAGGGATATCTAATTACTATAAAAAGTTGAAATAGATGGTGGTGACCAGATACAATATTTTTATTATTAATAATAATAATCTTTATTTAGCAATGTTGCTATCTACTATATCTAATATTCTTTTAGCTTTCAGTGTAGGCGTCCAGATATAGTATATTTATAGTAAAATTAGCATATGTAAATTTATTTATAGAAAATATATTAAATTAAATGATAGGAGCTTTGATGCAGATTAAGATTTTATAAATGAAATCAATTAACCCGAGTTTGACAAGTATCGATTTTCGTGACACACAAAAATTCACACTTTCATAACGTAGCGACACAGTTAACTGGCTAAACAAACAAATTGAAAAAATTAAATTGAATATTTTAAAGAATTAAAAAATGTAATCAAATATACAAAAGATGTGACAATACTGTAAAGAATATTAGAAAACTCTCAATGAATTTTGTAATTATTATAAGAACTAAATATTTTGAAAAATTTCGAAAGTATTTTTAGTATTGGCTGACATAATATGTATTCATTATGTAATATTAAGTTTAATAGTTTAGCATGCACCAATAAAGATGAAATAATATGAATGCTTCAGATTAGCTATCTCGGTGAATGGGAACATATTATTAATTGAAATAATTAAACGAATATATTATCGCAGGTATTTGCTATGGTATGCAAATGATGAATAAAGAATTTGGTGGCACTGTGATCAGGAAAGACAGTAGAGAGGACGGTCAATTCAGCATAGAAGTTAATCCCAAGTGTTTATTATTTAAGTAAGTTACGGATCGTTTGATGTTATGAGTGTTGTAATTAATTTGTTGTTGTTGTTGTTTGTGTGCGCAGGGGTTTGGAAAAAATGCAACAAGTTTTGTTAACGCACGGCGATTCTATAGACAAGATCGCCGAAAATTTCCGTTCGATCGCACAGAGCTCGTCGTTCTGCGCGGGCATTTACAACGAGAAGTTGCGCCTGTACGGTGTCCAGTTCCATCCGGAGGTCGACCTCACGCCGAACGGGAAGACCATGCTGAAGAACTTCTTGTTCGATGTGGTGGGACTCACTGGTAACTACACTATGCAAGGGCGGGAGGCGGAGTGCATCAAGTATATAAAGGACTCCGTGGGCTCCAATAAAGTTCTGGTGTTGGTGAGCGGCGGCGTGGACAGCGCCGTGTGTGCCGCCCTCCTACACAAGGCCCTCAAGTCCGAGCAGATAATAGCCGTGCACATCGATAACGGTTTCATGAGGAAGAACGAGAGCAGCAGGGTGGGAGAGTCGCTGCAGAAATTGGGCCTGAACATCAGGGTGATTAATGCGTCGTGCGCGTTCAGTGGCGGTACGACCGTGGTGCCCATCGATAAGAACGAGCCCAATTCGAGGACGAGGATCACCAAAATGCTCTCGCAGACGGCCGATCCGGAGGAGAAGCGCAAAATTATCGGTGATGTGTTCGTGAAAATCTCCGATGAATACCTTTCCGAGTTGAACCTGAAGGCTGAGGAGGTGCTGCTGGCGCAGGGTACCCTTCGTCCTGACTTGATCGAATCAGCTTCGAAATTGGTCTCCTCCAAGGCGGATACCATCAAGACACATCATAACGATTCGGAATTAATTAGGTACATTTCATAACGGAAGCAATGGCTGAAGATTTATTTATTTTTTTCTTATTGATTAGGAAATTAAGGAGCGAAGGAAGAGTTGTTGAACCGCTGAA
This sequence comes from Ontholestes murinus, assembly GCA_963969525.1. Taxonomy (NCBI): domain Eukaryota; kingdom Metazoa; phylum Arthropoda; class Insecta; order Coleoptera; family Staphylinidae; genus Ontholestes; species Ontholestes murinus. The sequence goes on along the minus strand of OZ018389.1, from coordinate 674,638 downwards.
GGATTTCCATAAGGACGAGGTGCGCGCGCTGGGCAGGGACCTCGGTCTGCCCAGGGACATCGTGATGAGGCACCCGTTCCCAGGTCCAGGTCTGGCCATCAGAGTCCTCTGCGCCGAGGAGCCTTACATCGAGAGGGATTTCTCGGAAACGCAGGTGCTCGTCAAAATTATAGTCGAGTTCGATCAAATGCTACAAAAGAAGCACGCACTACTCAACCGAGTCGAAGGGGTAACCTCCGACGAAGAAAGGTAGACAAATTTCAATCAGATTTCGTTCGTACATTTAAAAATTAAAAATATTTTTAGGATTATACTCAGCAAGATATCGAGTAAACAGAAACTGGCGGCGACGCTGTTGCCCATCAGGAGCGTGGGCGTGCAGGGTGACTGCCGGTCGTACAGTTACGTGGCGGGCATCTCCAGCGAACACGAGCCCGACTGGGAGGACATGATGTACTTGGCGGTGTTGATACCGAGGATATGCCGCAATATCAATAGGGTCTGCTATATTTTCGGCGGTCTCGTTAAAGAGACTATACCCGATTTAACGCCCACATACCTCACCAATAATGTGATTAGTACTCTTAGGCACGCCGATGATGTAGCCACATCGGTAAGTTATTATTATATCATATATATTCTTAAAACATTCTTTAAAAAGTTGATGTTGATAACAGCGCCCTCTCTGAAATATGTTGTGAATTTAACTCACAGTGTTGGCCGAACATGGCCAACATTAGGGAAACTCCTCCAAGCGTTGTGCTGTCCTTTGCTCGTCACCTTGGGTGGCTAAATGAGTGATAGAACAATGGAGGGCTGTCCCAGCCAGGCGAGCACAACGGGCCTAGCGAGGCCAAGATGCTCTGGTCAACGATTTGATCACCCTTGGCAAGCTCGATCCACATTCAGAAGGCAAGATGAATAGAACTCCAGCGTTCCCCGGAAATATTTCCTAAATTCATTATTTTTAACAAATGTTGATTGATGAGTTACGTTTATATTTTTATCAAAACTGAGAATCTAATAGGAATTAATTTAAGCACCAATTAGATTTTACTCTATTGATAATTTAATCTAATGGCAGAATCAAAAGTTTGCTTCGTAATGAATGAAATAAAGAGTTTCTCTAACCAATGAATTCATACATTGAATTAAATTGTTAAGTGAGCAATCTCTTCTACATCTGTTAATAGTGATTATAATAATATCCTTGCCTAGTTGTTATAAGTATATGGCTGCATAAACAGAATTACTGATTACAAATGTTAAAATACTTACTTGTAAACGTTTCCTGTAGTGGCGCCATCTATGATTAGTAATTGATGGGGGTATAAGAAGGCAATTCCTTTGATAGATTAAGCGATTGCTGATACAATCCCCCTATAGTATCCATTGAAATGGGAATATACACCTTTGGTCGTTTGAGTTTGCACCCGAAGGTATGCCCCAAATCACAGTTTTTCCAAACCTAAATTAAAAATAGAGAGTGATTAAAAAAGAAAACTTTGTTTTATCACACACTTTATTCCTATACTAAAAGAATAAAATTTGTGGTGTTTACTTGTGTTATTTAAAGTTATAAAAACGTATCACAAAGTGAAAGTGTCCACAATCACAACTAACAAAACAATTATTTTTTTAGTAGGTGAATATTATAGGTATATAAACGTTATGTATTTGGCTGAATATTTTTTTTATTGAGAAATCATTGTTAATGTTATATTAAACTGGAGGGTAAATGATATATAATTAATACTTTATATTATCCGTAGGCACTTCACAATGCTGGCAATATGGATTCAGTAAGTCAAATGCCAGTCGTTTTACTACCTATACACTTTGACAGAGATCAGGCACTCAGAATACCTTCTTGTCAACGTTCGATCGTCCTCAGGCCATTCGTGACGCAAGACTTCATGACTGGCGTTCCAGCCATTCCAGGGAAACACTTACCAATAGAAGTGAGTATTCTAAACATTCAATAGTTTTCACATAAAATTAATCCTTGAAAAGAAATGAAAGTATGATATAAGTTATGTTCACATCCACCACAACTGTATTTTTAGTTCGTAATTATATTTATATTTTGTATATGGTGGCTCACGAATTGAATTGAATATCACAATGTAATTACATAATTGAAAATCGTGTGAAATTTGTGTGATGATTTATTGTAATATTTTTGGTTTTCTTTTTTTTTTTTAAGGTTGTACAAAAGATGGTGTCCGAGGTGATGCAGGTGCCGGGCATCTCGAGAGTCCTCTACGATCTGACGTCGAAGCCGCCCGGCACCACGGAGTGGGAATGATTTGTACTTGTAAATTGTATTGATTATAATTCAGTGGTTAGGAGTGATTTCGAAAGTCTCTGATTTTATCACTTTGTTAATATATATATGATTGTTAAGGAAAGCTGTACCAAAATTATTTCTTCGTCGTTGATTTTAACTATTTATGAAGGTAATTAATTGATTGATTGCACCTGGCTCAAAAGATTCTATTTGTATATGTTGATACATAATTTTATTTATATATATATATATGTATATATATATAAATATATATATATGATGCAAAAAAATGCAGTGCGCGCATATTTTTTTTTAATTGTTATTATTTTCTTTCCATTGACGTGTAATTTCGTTTTTTTTTTAATAAAAAAAAATTAATTCTTTATTCGTAGTGATTTATGTTGGTTTTGGCACACGATTGGATATTGTAGGATGTACATAGGTAATTAAAGTAAAAATAAATTTAATAATAATAATTAAAAGTAAATAGAACATGATGGAAATATTTAATGATTATTGAAATAAATCGACTTACCTTACATCGTAATGGAGCAATTTAATAAAAGTTGTAGCAAAATGTCATCAGTGAAGCTGAAAACAAATGATTAATTAATAATTATACAATACTTTAATACATTTAGGTAAAAACAATTGCTGCAACTGATTATTCCATTGGCAAATAAGTTAAGTAGGTTTATTTAAAGAAACGTTTCATATTAATTTCTTACTAGATAAAAATCAAAATAATTTTTCTATGCAAACCGGTAAAATGTGAATTTTTTCATTTGTTTTTTCACTAGCGTCATCTATGTTCGAGTAGCAGAACCGACGTTTCTGTCCACGTGACGTAACTGGATGACGCGTTTGAATGTTTACGACGCCACTGGTCATTGTAAAACGCCATTTTCGACGAACTTCGTGAGTATTTGCGTGTCCGCTATGAAGTTGTTAGTTTATATGCCATTAGTTTTGATGGATATTAGCAACACATAAGCGCGACCGAAATTTTCAAAACTAAATGTTTGGACTACTTCGCAGGTGCGAGGCGACATGGGAACGCTGCTGCTGGAATGTCCCCTGTGCTGCACGGAGACGTTCTCGACGCCCACGGACCTCAAATATCACCTGCTCAACATGATTGATAACTTGCTGTGCACTGGCTGCGGCAAGAAGTTCGAGACGGTGCGCTCTTTGGCCGAACACATCGCCAACGATTGCAAGGTGAACGGGGCCGCCGCCGCCGCCACCGACGACGATGACGACGAGGAGGGCCTGGAGGTTAATAATAGCCTCCTGGCCAGGGCCCTGATGGAGGACAACGGGGCCGAGCTGGAGGAGGAGGAGGAGGAGAACGCCGGCGGAACGGCGAACGAAAGTGCCGCTGCAGAGGAAGAGAACACGAAAGATAGTGGGAGTGTGAATAGTGTACAGATTAAGGTGGAAGAGGTGGAGGTGCAAGAGGATGCTGAAAACGAAGGCAACACAGAGGACGTGTTTTTCTGTTCGAGCTGTGACATTAGTTTTCAGAATGTCGACAAACACTTGAAGGAATTTCACGTCGGACAGGAAGTTTTTCTCGAGGTAAGAAATATCAAATACGTGATGGTAAACATCTGTTTAGTAAAAGTACAGTTTACTTTTCTGTTATTTAAATGAATAAATATTTTCATCGAATTAATCACAACTGTAAAATTTCGATAGATCACACAATAATTTTTAAAAGTTGAAAACTTGTCATTATCAAACACTTCTAGTTTGATAAGTTAAAATTGTCGAAACAGTAGTCACTAAATAAAGTCAGTGTTATACAAAGTTTTTATTTGTGAACAATAATGTATAACCAAGTAGAAGCCTCCACCGTTAATAGTTTTAAAAGTAGTTTCTGTGCCCGAGATAGTGGTTAAATTATTTAATTCAAATTTATTTAAAACCGCATAATGACTTTTATTATTAAATCAACTAGTTTACAACTTGCGATATGCAAAAAACAAATTAAAATCAAGACGGCTATATAAGAAAACAATAATTACGTCTTGTTTACTTAATCACGTTTAAAAAAAAAAAGTGTGGTTATGACTATAACAAATTATTTGAATGTTGGTAAAGAGTTTTAAAATTAAACACATATGACCACTCACGCAGAAAGGTAAAAGGCGTATAATAATAATAATATATTACCTTTAGTAGCAGCAGTTATAAACAATAAATGTTGAGGAAGTAATAATACACGATGCACAACTGCACTGTTTGTTTTTTTTTTCAAATAACAAAAATCAACACTTGCCATCCGTTGCCATGACAACCGGAAACAATAATTGATAAATTTATTTGCAAAATAATGGCCGCCGTAATGCATGATTTTTCTGGTGAGTTTTTTTACAAATATTTATAATATTGAGGATTAAAAATACTAGAAAATATAGGAAAAACTTTTAGTTTCGATTTTTTAAATATATGTCTTATTATTATGGCAAGATTTCATCTTTTATAAATCGTGTTTATATAATCTAGGTTAGGAGCGTGCAAGGAAGATCGGCGTGTTTTAGTTTAAATACTCTTCAATCGTTTTAAAAGCTCGATTGTGCACAAAGGTGGTTATAAATTATTATTGTGATTAAATTAGTTTGATTGAGTTACATGAAGATCAAATTAATTTGACGATTGAAGCACTAATAACCTTTCATCACAATTTTATTTGATTTACCAAATGTACATTTCGAACACAAAGTGACCATCGAAATGTACATTTGATAAATCAAGTCAATTATTAGTGCTTTATTCGTCACGTTATAGTGATTGCTATGTGTTGGGAATGTATGCACTCATCAGATAATAATAATCTGTATTTTACTAATTGGAGGGTGGGTTAGAGACCACCCACCCACCCTACATATACATAACAATCGCAGTCCTGGCAAGCAGTATTTTGTTGATTTACATGATTTAAATAATTATCAGTGGTTAACTTATTTTATCTTCTCAAGAATTTAAAAATATAGTTTCACTTCTAGTTTTCAAATCAGCAAGTATTTAGTGAATCTTCCAACAATCCTCTTTTATACACACTACAGTTTTTTCTACAGATGTCGATGATGGTTATATGTATCTTTAAAAACTTATTTTTCCAGTTTTTTGTTTTCAAATTGGACATCTACATAATTCCATACTGCCTATAAAATCCTTCCAACTAAATAGGTTTTAGAATATTATTTTTACAATCGAATTGATGATAAACCATCCACAATATAATAATAACTCTGTAGCCCGTATTATGAGATATGCGAATAATTATAATGATTATGAATGGTTTGACCTATTCAATAGCTCTTTCCAAAGCTTCAAATTTAATATTAAACGCAAAGCATTTAAATAAATGTATTAACCCTTTGACCGGGAATGACGTGTGTGGCTCGTGACGCTGTAGATGTGCCATGCCGGGCAATAACGAGCTACACACGTGACAATTTTTTTATTCGTAAAAATTGTTGTGCGACCGAACAGAAGAAATATGCCAAAGGAATTAGTTTCCAAAAAGTTGAAGAAAGGACAAGTAGCATGCAGGTCTGCAGGAGGATTATTGGCTGTAAAATGGCTGGACAAAAAAAATGTTTATGTTCTTTCCACCAAGCATAATAACGTTGAAATGATCGACACTAACAAAACAAGAATTCTAAAACATAAAAATAATGAAGTTGAAAGAGTTGCAAAACCACAATGCGTTTTGGAATACAATATCGGCATGGGAGGAGTTGATCGTCAAGATCAGTTATTAGCATGTTTTCCCATTATGCGAAAGTATATGAAAGGGTATAGGAAAATCTTTTTCTATTTGACTGATATGGCCCTATTCAATTCGTACGTTTTATATGGTCGATTGAGGAACAAGACGACGCATTATACGAGTTTTCGGTTGGATATCGCCGAACAAATATTGAGTAAAGTCAAGTTGCCCAACTACAAAACCCGTGGAAGACCATCTCCATTACGGTTACAGGCAAAGACTTGGGCACACTTCCCAAGACATATTCCACCAACAGCAAGTAAAGCCAAACCGTCCAGAGCATGTAAAGTATGCTATAAAAGGCAGAAACGAAGCGAAACAACCTGGGAATGCAAATTATGTCTTGTTGCTTTACATGTACCAGACTGCTTCGAAATATTCCATACGGTTCAGAATTATTAATTTAATTGTTTTTGATTATGTATGCATTTGAATAAATATTATTTTCTTTCGTTTTATACAAATTCTCGTCATTTTTTGTTGTTTTCTAACATATTGAATTAAAAAATAAATACACTTTTTTTGACATTAAATAGTTTAATTAATTTCCTGCTCAAAGGGTTAATCTTATTTTATTTTAATTTCACAATTTAAATTTTGTACCTTTTTTCACTAGTTTAAATGTCACAACATGTATTATATTGTATAAAGGGGTTTCCTGTATATAATAAATAAATAAATAAATATACTGCTTGCGCAGTGATTAATTTCTATTGCACGAGTATTTTTATTTGTAAACCATCTAGAAAATACTGCTCGCGCAGTATTTCTTATAAGCAGGGATACATCACTGCGCAAGCAGTATTTTGTAGATAATTTAAGTCAATATATATTCTTAACCACAAACATCCACAACTGCGCAAGCAGTATTTTGTTGATGTACAGGATTTACATAATTATTGGTTAATTTATTTTATCTTCTCAAAAATTTAAAAATTCTTTTCACTTATAGATTTCAAATCAGCAAATATCTAGGTTATTTAAACTCCAACAACACTACACTACACAACACTAGTTTCTTGTACAGATGTCGGTGATGGTTATGTGTATCTTTGTAAGCTTATCTCTTTAATATTTCTTTGCATTTAAATTTTCTTTTTTTAAAAATTGGACATCCACATCAATACTCCTAATGGAATAACTTTATGAATATTACTTTTACAATAGTATTGATGATAAACCATCCTCAAAATACTGCTTGCGCAGTGATTAATTTCTAGTCCACGAGTATTTTATTGATGTAAATCATCTAGAAATATTCAAAAAGATTTGTAATTAATGGTGCTAAGGAATTAAAGTTTATATGTATATGTACGGTGGGTGGGTGACCTCTATCCTACGCTCGTCAGAAAAATCAAAAATTATTTGAAAAATTTGTTTGAATAAATCTATTAAATTTTGCAATTATGTTGTGTTTATTTACGTTTTACCCTCGCTCGTGTTTTACTGATTGGAGGGTGGATTAGAGGTCACAACCACCCACCCTACATATACATAACAATCGCAGTCCTGGCAAGCAGTATTTTCTGGATTTAGGTGATTTAAATAATTATTAGTGGTTAACTTATTTTATCTTCTCAAGAATTTAAAAATATAGTTTCACTTCTAGTTTTCAAATCAGCAAGTATTTAGTGAACCTTCCAACAACCCTCTTTTATACGCACTACAGTTTCTTCTACAGATGTCGATGATGGTTGTATGTATCTTTAAAAACTTATTTTTCCTTGCATTAAATTTTCCAGTCTTTTGTTTCCAAATTGGACATCCACATAATTCCATACTGTCTATAAAATCCTCCCAACTGAACAGGTTTATGAATATTATTTTACAATCGCATTGATGATAAATCATCCACAATATACTGCTTGCGCAGTGATTAATTTCTATTCCACAAGTATTTTATTGTTGTAAATCATCTAGAAAATACTGCTCGCGCAGTGTTTCCTATATGCAGGGATACATCACTGCGCAAGCAGTATTTTGTAGATAATCTAAGTCAATATATATTCTTAATCACAAACGTCCACAACTGCGCAAGCAGTATTTTGTTGATGTACAGGATTTACATAATTATTGGTTAACTTATTTTATCTAAAATTTGTATTCGGAAGGTCTTAAAATTTGTTTTGTACACTTTCATTACGGTTTACATTATAATACACATAATGTATTGAAACTCTAATTAATTACAAACGAACAAACAAAACAATAATAAAATGTATTCAAGCCCTTTACATTGTTAATTATTTAAAAATATGAAATATTAAGACTACAAAATCACTTATTGAATATCTTTACAGATATTGATTTATACAATAGTTTACAATAACTTTGTTTATAAAATTTATACAACTTTAAGTAAATAACAAATTGATTTTGTTGAGATTTTATTTCATAGTTAGTAGAAAGTTTATTCATATCTACAGTGCAGTATTTTTCAGGACGGTGTAAATACCGACGATCCATCAACGGAAGTCCTCATGTCGACCGAGCTGCCCATTATGGAGTCGTTGAAGGAGGAGGAGTGCACGGACAAATTGGGCAGACCGTACACGCGCAAGGTGGTGCAGATAGACAAATTCTGGGACGAGAGCGGCGACCAGCAGGCGAAACTGAGTCCGCTCATTCAGTATATCAACATGAACGACAACGTGGCCATTAAATTGCGCGAGGAGGGCGAGACGGAGACGCTCCACGACACTAACATCGTGCAGGTGTACCAGTGCAGTGCCTGTTCCCAGCACTTCGCCAAAGAGAAACAATACCAGGAGCACAACTGCGCGCCGCCGAAGTTTCACTGCGCGGAGTGCGACATCACTTTTCCGCAGAGCAGGTCGCTGAGCGCGCACATGCGCATGCACACGGTGAATCGGAAGAAGGCGGCGAAGAGTCCGACCACGTTAGCGGTGCCGCCGCCAGAGGGGCCGTTCATATGCGAGTTGTGTAGTACGCCGTTTAATAGTTTCAAGTCGTTACGGCTGCACCAGAGGATGCACGATCCTATTAAAGCGAAGGAGATTGAGGCTCCTGTAACTTATGGCATAATGGGTGAAGGTAACATAATTAATTAATAATAAAGAATACATACATATAATTAATTAAACTTCTTTTTTTTTAAGATCTGGAAGAAGCAAGCACAGAACGGGTGATGTTCACGTGCACGATATGCAATAAGGATTACGACGAAGTGTACAGACCGGTGCACATGAAATCCCATTCAGAAGACGAGAATTTCGACTGTGACATTTGTAATCGTAAGTTTTTTACGCAGAGCAACTTAAATATGCACATGCGCGTTCACGCCACCGGTAAATCGCAAGTGTGCAATTATTGCAAGGAGGAATTTAACGACTTCAAGCAGCTGCAGGAGCACATGAAGACCCACATCGAGACGAGACCGTACCAGTGCCAGTACTGCAGTCGTCGGTTCTTCCGGCCGCACGAGAAGGTGAAACACGAGCGCATCCACACCGGGGAAAAGCCGCATATCTGCGAGGTGTGCGGAAAATCGTTTCGGGTGAGTTACTGTCTGACTCTGCACATGCGGACGCACTCCGGTTCGAGGCCGTACCAGTGCCGGGAGTGCGGTAAACGGTTTAAAGCCCACAGTGTTTACAACCACCACCTGTTGATACATTCGAACGTGAGAAAGTACAAATGCCCGTATTGTCCGAAAGCGTTTAAAACCGCGGTACAGTTGGCCGGTCATAAGAATACGCATACGAAACCGTTTACTTGCACCGAGTGTAATCGACCTTTTGCCTCCTTATACGCGGTGAGATCGCACATGGAAACTCACAAGCAGGAGAACAATTTAAAATACAATTGCTTCGCGTGCGGTGCGAGTTACGCGCGTGCCTTTGCGCTTCGCGATCACATAAAAGCCCACCACGAAGATCAGGTGTGGGACGAAGGACTGGATCCTATGCAGGAAAACTGTAACGCGACCACTTCCATAATATCCGCCGGTGACGATACGAATTCAGCCTACCAGAATGTCCTCATCCTCGATCAGGGTTTGGGCGTAGAGACCGTGGAAATGACCGACGACAGTCAGGTGGTGAACGAAGTTGCCCTTATGGACCCCTAAGTTGTATAATTAATTATACATAAACGTAATTATTAATGTCTTTTTCAATATCTTAAGATTGTACATAACTGTGTGTAAATTAATAAATAATTTGGCAAATTGTATATAAACAATATCAATTTCAATTTGTAATATACATTTAAAATTGATTATTTGCAACTTATTTTTACTAAAAAAAAAAATTGATGATGTAGATAAGTTATTTATTTGCTTATCTTATGTGGTTTGTTAATGATGCCAGAACAGTGGAAATAAATATTTTTAATTTTGTTATCAATCTTTATTTCACAAAAATACCCAAACACAACAACACAATCCAATCAAAAATTAAACACAACACTAATTTATTTAATTCATCAATTGTTATATCATTTGATAAAGGTGAAACAAAAAAGTGTATACAATTGTATGATTTGACAGGAATTAAATAAAAAAGAAAAAAAACGTCTAAACTTTTTTTATTCGTAGCAATAAAAAAATATATAAATCAGCATAAATAAACGAAAAGTATTAAAAACTTGAGTATAATCTAACCTGAATTTTTCTAATGGCTATAGTTGTGTCATTATTGAATATTTAAGTTGCTTCTGCCTACTCAAAGTACTTTTGTAGTTTTCCATTCTCGTACAGTTGCTTCACATCGGATCCACCACCCAAACATTCACCTTTGACGAATACTCTTGGCACCTATAATAAAAAAATATTCAAGATGTATCACAAAATGACCTTTCATCACACAAAATGTTAAAAAGATCATTAGTGCTTTATTCGTGAAATTAGTTTGATCTTCACATTACTCAATCAATCAATGTACCACAAACTAAATAATAATTAAACATTTAAAATACATATATATCTTTTAGTAGGACATCCAATAAAAATAAATTACTCATGTTGGTGTAGTTTTGAGTTAAACAAATAATTGTGATTTCAATGTAGTAAATATTTATATATATATGTTTATGTTTATTAGTCTTTAGCTTCCTTTCCAAAAAAATAAATACTTGAATGAATATACATAAATATAGTAATATTACTAATGGTGACAGATGGCGCTGCTTTACAAATGATTGTAGATGGCGTTAGTATAAACCAACTGTATATTTCCAAGTAACTACAATGAAGTGATCAATCAAAATTAATCTAACTACTTCACAATCATCATTAAAATTATAGTATAAATGGATATACTAAAAATAAAACTCACCGTCCTAGCTCCTGTCATTTCACCTAATATAGCCTGAATTTCCTCGGCATCATCACGCTTGTCCAGTTCGATGGAGGTGTACTTTTTCTGCAGCTTATCAAATACCTGAAATTTATAAACGTATAAATTATGTCGACAAAAAGCTTTAATTTGTTTAATGCCATCACTTTGTGCTACATCTTGAATCAGGAACTTTAACCTAAAAACCTCCAATACTATCCAAATAAGGAAGATGCAATCTAACTGTTTTGTTAGATAAACATGAATTAATAATATTTCTAATTAAGTGATTTTTAATTCTTGAATGATGTCGGCGTTAACTTAGTGGTACATTTTAATAAAATAATTAAAACACTTTAACTTTGTTTTACCACATAAAATTTTATGTGGTAAAACAAAGTTAAAGTGTTTTAATTAAGTTATTTTTAGTTTATATAATTGTTATTAGTAGATAATAGATCGTTGTATGAATAAGGTCTTAAATAGATAAATAATTCATCATATTCTAAAATAAAAACAATTGCCACAATCATACAGATAATTTATCTATAACCTCAAATTTAATTTAATCATTTCATTATAAGTATAAATGAGATATATATTTATTTTTTTAGTAATTTACAACCTCTTCAACGGGGACTATATATTATCATGAATCCACTAATAATTAAAGACCACTGAACAATTAATTATTTCTCTTTGACCCATTTGCATGTTATACTATGTGATAAATCACTTTGTACAAATGACATATTAAATGATTGCTACTTTTGTCCTTTAATTAGATAAACCTTTATAATTAATTATTTTTGTTCTGCGTCGAGTTTGCCCAGGTTGACCAGAGCATCTAGGCTATTGTTATAAATTAAAATACTCGATGAAAATAAAATAATCTATTATTAAAAAAAAAAAATAAGTTCTGTATAATCTCAATGTTTAATAAAAATATAATCCCGCTCACTTACCTCTTTTGCCAATTTACAATAGGGACAGTACGTTTTGGAAAATATGACCACATTGTCGCTGTTCACCAGCTCCTTGACGAGGGTGGCCGTGGCCGAAGACATGTCCGCTCTGACGACTTTCGAACTGAAAAGGCCCATAGTCTCTATATATGATAAAATCACCAATCTAACAGTTATAATAAGGCAATATGTGCACACGTGAATTTAATTAAAATAAACCTGAATGACACTTACATATTTTCACGACACAGTCACTGTTGCAACGCCTCTGCGACGTTCAGAAATTGTGCGGATTGCGGTGAATCAAAGTTCGGTTTTCCCTATTCCCGTTACGCTTGATTAATGTGCGTGCGAAATTCTTGAAATTCGACCGGATTTGTTACGGTTCTTGTTAATTGGTAAGTAAATTCCTGTTTTTTAGACATCTATAGTAAAACCATCGAACTGTTTAAGGGCGACATCTATTTTTGAGAGTGTAAAATTGTTGGTGAAGAAAACTGTAATTGTGTGAAATGTTTAGTTCAAATCTCAACTACTGTAGGCGTGCTCATTGATAATATTTTTAAAGATACTATAAATTAATTTCTAACATTATATATACAGTATATGCAGTGTCCGCATTTTATGAGGTGATATGGAGTTTCAACAAGTAACAGCCTCATCAATCGAATAATTAATTTCTAACTTAACCATTGTGAAACATTTTTTTAAATTAATTCGATTGTTTGGTTTTGTTCTTAAAAATTAAAACAGTAAAGAGCAATTGATTTAAAAAGAGTTTAAAATTTTCAATATAAAACCAAGACTTTCAACCATTAATCTAATTTTTGGAAATGTTTTCTTTTGCCTTTACCGCCATCTATCAGTAATATTTAGTAACTGTAGGACGTGTTTGGTTGAAAATTGAAGTATAGATAATAAAATATTATGAAAATCCTTTAGTTCGTTGTAGAAAATTAACTAATAATTTAAAAATACGAAAATATTTCGTGAATCTATAACATGTTGTAGAATTATTTTAAAATTATCAAGTATAGATGACGCGCTTACTTATTCATTGATTATACATTTATAGATATTTTTAAATTTGTAGTTTTTTCTTGCATCTTAAAAGCATTCACTTCGTGATACATTTCGATATTAAGGATAAAGAAAATACTTTTACTTTTTTATACCACTTTAAAGTAATTTAAAAAGTAAAATCATTCTTAATTGTAGTTTTTTGTTTGTTTTGGGAAGACAGCTTAGACTTTTTATTATTAATTAAATTAAATTAAACTCAATATCTTTACAATTTAACTGTTTTTTTTTCTAATTTCATTTATTTGTCAGGAATTGTTGTTGTGTCAGCTTTAAACAATTTAAAACATCTATTATTAGTGGAGTTTTAAATTTCAATTGTTTTTTTAAAATTGATGTTAACAAAATTATTTTCATAATCAAAAAACAATTGAATTATAACTAAAAATTTTAAAAAATTATCAAAAATAATTGAAATTTAAAATTTCGGGAAATGTAATTTTCATTTATCATCTATCGTTTGTCATTTGTTGTTTATCATTAGTCACTTGTTATTTGTCATTTGTCATCTGTCATGTATTTATCTGTCATTTATCATTTATTACTTATTTTTATTTTTACGAAAATAATAGTGATATTATACGTCGAGATAAAAAAACAATTATTTGAAAATAACTTTTCGAAGAACCATTGATTTAAAAAGCAGTTCAAAATTTTCAAAAGCAAGAAACAATTGAAATTATGCAAAAAACTTAAGTAACCTTTGTCATCTGACATTTCTTATTTATTATTTATCATCTGTCGTTTGTCATTTATCATATGTCGTCTGTTATTTCTCATTTATCATTTGTCACTTGTCATCTGTAATTTACTTAGACCATATAAGCTTATATGGTCTAAGGTAATTTATTATTTGTCACCTATCATTTGTCAAAATAGTTCATAGCCGATATCAAAATAATATTTAAAAAAAATAAAAATTTCCGAAGAACCATTGATTTAAAAAACTGTTAAATATTTTTTTAAAACAAAAATCAATTGAAAATTTACCAAACAAATCATCTGATGTTCATCGTTTGTCGTTTGTCATCAGTTATTTTTTATCTGTCATTCATGATTTGTCACTGGATATTGCCATTTGTCACCTATTTGTTATTTATCAACTGTCATGTGCAATCTGTAATTTTTATTTGTTACTTGTCATCTGTTATTGCTTACCTATCATTTCTCATCTATCACTTGTTGTTGTCTGTCATTTGTTATCGGTCAATTGTCATTTGTCATTTGTTATCTGCGATATGTTTTTTATCATTTGTCACTCATTACCTGTCATTTATTTTCCATTATTTGACATCCGTCATTAGTCATCTGTTATTTGTCACCTGTGATTGTCATCTATCATTTATAGTTGTGTTTTTTTTTAAATAAAAATAGTTAATAGTCGTGATAAAAAAATTATTTAAAAAAAACTAACAATAAAATAATGTTCGAAGAACAATTGATTTAAAAAGTAGTTGAAAAATTCCTAAAACAAAAATCAGTTGAAAATTTGCCAAACAAATCATCCGATGTTTGTCGTCTGACATTTGCCATCTGTTATTTGTCGTTTGTCATCTGTTATCTATGATTTTTCATCTGTTATTTAAAATTTGTTATCTGTCATCTTTAACTTTTCACTTGTCATTTATTTATCATTTGTCACCTGACATCAGTCATTTGTTATCTGCCATTTGTTATTTTTCATTTGTCAACTGTCCTCTGACATATATTTCTGTCACTTGTCATTTATCATCTGCCATTTGTTACCTATTATTTATCATTTGTTACCTGTCTTCTGTTATTTGTCAACTGTTACTGTCAAGTGTTGGACAATAATTGAGATAGCATATAATAATAGAAAACTGATAATTAAAAAATTAAAAACAATCCAACATTTGTCAGTTATCGTCTGTTTTGTGTTATTTGCCATCTGTCATTTTGTATATGTTATTTGTCATTCGTCGTTTGTCATTTATTGTCTGTCATCTATGATTTGTCATCTGACATTTATCACCTGTTATTTGTCATATGTCATCTGTTCTCTATTGTTATTTGTCATCTGTCACTAGTTGTCATATGTCATCTGCAATTGTTTTATAAGTAATTTCTCCGTTGTTCCAATTTGTAATGTATGATTTTTCGTTTGTCTTCTGTTGTTTATCATTGATTCAAAAAGTCTAAAATTTACAGAAGCGAAAAGCAATTGAATATTTGTCAAAAATATCCTCTGTCATTTGACATTTGTCATCTGTCGTTTGCCACACAAACATCTGGTGTCATATATAGAATCTACCATTTATCAGTTATCGTCTGTTTTTGTTTTTGTCATCTGTCATTTTTTTGTTATAAGTTGGAAGTTAAAACCGGATGTGGCCGCTGAAAATGCGTTATTTTATATATACCCCCATTAATTTGATAATAATAGGGGGCTAAATAACCCAAATGGGGCCACCTTTTCGAAACCGGAAGTTGAAACTGGAGTGACCTTCAAACACACACACACGCAAAACTTGAGTTGAAACCGGAAGTGACTGCAAAATGCCCCCACGCGATACCTGAAGTTGAAACCGGAATCTGTAAGAGAAGTATGAAACCGGAAACAGGAAGCAAAATTTGAAACCGGAAATCGAAAGTTAAATTTGAAACCTGGAACTGGAAGTGAAATTTGAAACAGGAAGTTGGACTCGGAAACATGAAGTTGAAATCTGAAGTACTTCCGGAAGTACTTCAGGCAGTTTTTCTCTACTGTCACCTGTTATTGGTTATTTATTATTTGTCATCTGTCACTTATTATTTCATCATCATCATCATCAGTTATTTTCTATCTGTCATTTGCTTCGTTGTCGTAATTTGTCATTTATCAGCAGTCAATTGTTATATACCATCTGTCATGTATTATTTGTCAAAGGTTTTATTTAAAAATATTAAACAGTAAAAAACATTTCGAAGAACAATTGATTTAAAAAGCAGTTAGATATTTTCGAAAGCAAAACGCAATTGAAAATTTCTCAAAAAAACAATTGAAATTTGTCATCCATGATTTGTTAACTGACATTTGACATTTATCATCTGTAATTTATCATTTATGCTATGTCATCTGTCCATAATAAATGACAGATGACATATCTGTCAAATCCGTTGTTATTTGCCATGTGACATACATTATCTGTCATTTGTTACTTGTCACTTATTATCTGAAATTTGTCATCTGGTATTTTTCATTACTCACTTGTTATTTATTATCTGACTTTTGCCATTCATCAACTGTTTTTTTTTATATACAAAAATAATTAGATAAAAACAATATTAAAAAAAAATAAAACAGTAAAAAAAATCTCGAAGAACAATTGAGTTCAAAAGCAGTTTAAAATTTTCGGAAGGAAAAAAGTTGGTCATCTATTCATCATTCATTATTTGCCACTTGTCATTTGTAATTTATTATTTCGTATCTGTCATTTATAATTTATCATTTGTGATTTCTTTAATAAAAATAGAGTAATACTTTAGTAATAGAAAACCGTGAATTAAAATATAAAAAATAAATATCTGGTGTCATATAGAATCTCAAAAAAATATGACAAATGACAAATAAAACAAAAACATACGATAATTTGACAGATGACGAGTTATCGTATGTTTTTGTTTTATTTGTCATTTGTCATATTTTTTATATGTTACTGTTACTGTTATTATAAGTCGGAAGTAAAACTGGAGGTTGCTGCAGGAAGCGTCATCTCCAATCCGGAAACCGTAAAAATACGTCATTTAATATCTACGCATCAGGCCCATTAATTTGATACCAAACACGGGCTATTTGGAGCACCCTTTCGAAACCGGAAGTTGAAACAGAAGTGACCTCCAAACACCCCCACGCGAAACCTGTGTTGAAATCGGAAACCGGAAGTGATCGCTAAAGGCCAGCCCCGTAAAACCGGACATTGAAACCGGAAATGAAATTTAAAATCGAAAACTGGAAGTTGAATCCGGAAGTGCAATTTGAAACCGAAAACGGGAAGGGAAATTTTGGACCGGAAGTTGAAATCAGAAACCGGAAGTACTTCCGGTAGCCGGAGCCGGGCATCTGTTATTGGTTATTTTTTATTTGTCATCTGTCACTTGTTATTTCATCATCATCATCATCATCAAGTTATTTTTTGTCTGTCATTTGCCCCCTTGTTGTAATTTGTCATTTATCATCTGTCAATTATCATATGTATTATTCGTCAAAATTTTTATTTAGAAACAAATTAAACAGTAAAAATTTTTTCGAAAAACAATTGATTTGAAAAGCAATTCGAAATATTTGAAAGCAAAAAGCAATTGAAAATTTGCAAAAAAAATCATCCGTCGTATGTCATTTATTATCTGACATCCATGATTTGTCATTTGACATTTGACATGTATCATCTGTTATTTGTCATGTGACATCTTTTATTTATTATTTGTCATTTGCTTATTATATTTTTCATCTGTTATTCGTCATATTTTATTTGCCATTCTTCACTGGTTGTTTATTATCTTTGTCAATCATCATCTGTTATTTATCATTTATGATATGTCTTTATTATCTGACATTTGCCATTCATCATCTGTTTTTTTTTATACAAACATAGTTAGATTTGAGTTAAAAAGCAATTTAAAATTTCGGTAGCAAAATGTAAATGAAAATTTGCTAAAAAAATCATCTGACGTTTGTCATCTATTCATCTATGATTCGTCACTTGTCATTTGTAATTTATTATTTGTCATCTGTCATTTATAATTTATCAATTGCGATTTTTTTTAAATAAAAATAGTAATAATTTAGTAATAGAAAAACGTGAATTAAATATAAAAAACAAATATCTGGTGTCATATACAATCTGTTATTTGTCAAGTTATCGTATGCTTTTGTTTTATTAGTCATCTGTCGTTTTTTATATGTTATTGTTACTGTTATTACTACTGTTACTGTTATTAAAAGTTAAATCGGAAGTGGCTGCCGGAAGCGCCCTCTCGAATTCGGAAACCGTAAAAAGAGCGTTATTCGATATCTATGCGTCACGCCCATTAATTTGATACCAAACACAGGCTATCCCTTTCAAAACCGGATGTTGAAACCGGAAACACTTCCACACGAAACTTGAGTTGAAACAGGAAATGAAATTTGAAACCGGAAGTGAAATTTGAAACCAAAAACCGGAAGTAAAATCGTGAACCGGAAGTTGAAATAGGATACAGGAAGTTTCTTTTAATTTGTCATTTATCAAAACTTTTATGTAAAAAATTTAACAATAAAAAAATTTCAAAGAACAATTGATTTAAAAAGCAGTTTGAAATTTATGAATTGAAAAATTTCCAAAAAAATCATTTGAAGTTTGTCATCTGAAATTTGTCATCTATTATTTGTCATCTGTCGTTTGTCATTTATTATCTGTCATCCATGATTTGTCATCTGATATTTATCATCTGTTATTTGTCATATGTCTTCTGTTATTTATTATTTGTCATTTGTATATTTGACTTTTCATCTGTCAATTGTCATATATTATTTTCCATTTGTCACTTGTCATTTATTATCATGTGTTATTTGTCATTTATGATATGTCATCTGTCAGTTGTTTTTTGTCATGTGACAAACATTATCTGTCATTTGTTACTTGTCACTTATCATGTGTAATTTTTAATCTGTTATTTTTCATTAGTCACTTGTCATTTATTATCTGACATTTGCCATTCATCATCTGTTTTTTTTTTACAAAAATATTTAATAGTCGAGATGAAAACAATATTAAAAAAATAAAACGGTAAAAAGATTCTCGAAGAACAATTGAGTTAAAAAGCAGTTCAATGTTTTCAAAAGCAAAAAAGCAATTTAATTTTTGTCAAAAAAAATCATCTGACGTTTGTCATCTGTCATCTATCATTTCGTCTTTGTACTTTGTCATTTGTCAACTGTCATTTGTTACATGTCATGTATTATTTGTTATTTATAAAAATAGTTAATGGTCGAAAAGAAAAATTTTATTTAAAAAATTAAACAGTAAAAATAATTTTGAAGTACAATTTATTTGAAAAAACAGTCAATAAAAATTCTAAAACAAAAATCACTTGAAAATTCATCTGACGTTTGTTATCTGACATTTATCATATGTTATTTGTCATGTGTCATCTGTTATTTAACAATTATAATTTGTTTTATTTAATCTGTCATTTGTTATATATTAGTTGTCATTTGTCATCCGTCATATATAATTAGTCACTTGTTATCTGTCATTTTTAATCGATCACTAATTATCTGCCATTTGTCATCTGTACGTTGTTATAATTTATCATTTGACAATTGTTATTTGACATCTGCCATTTATCCTGTTTTACTCCTCATCTGTCATTTTTTACTAAAACTGTTAATGATTAAAATAAAAATAGCCTTAAATACTTTTAAAGTAAATAGTAATTAAATTTTTGCCCAAATAATTATCTGACATTTGCCATCTGTTATTTGACATTTGTCGTCTGTCATCTGTCATTTATTATATGTCATCCATTTGATTTGATTTATTTGTCAATTGATATTTGTCATTTGTCATCAGTTATTTAACATATTTGATTTTTCATCTGTCATTTATTATTTGCCATTTGTCGTTGGTTATTTATCATGTATCATGTGATATCTGTCAATTTTTACGAAAACTGTTAATGGTAGAAACAAAAATATGATATACTTGTCGAAAACCGTTAATTAAAAGAATTAAAAAAAAAACAATATCTGATGTAAATCTGTCATTTGTCAGATATTGTATGTTTTGTGTTATTTGTCATCATTTTCTATATGTTATTTGTCATATGCTATTGGTTATCAAATGTATTATTTGTCATCTGTTAGTTTTTATCTGTCTTTTGCCCTATTATTGCAATTTCTTATTTATCATTTGTCAGTTGTCATATGTTATTTATCCTTTGTCACTTATTATCTGTCATTTGTTATCTTCAATTTTATTATCTGTCACTATTTTCAGATGGTTGTTAAATTCGTATTTATATTTTATTAAAAATGTTAGAAAGAATAACTAAGTGAATAAAGATTAAGCTTTTACCGTGTCTTTCAGTTATTAATAATATTTGTGTTAAATCCTGTATGGGCAATAAATACATTATTATTATTAACAGTATTAATTACATTATCTGTTTTCATCAATGAAAACGTGTTGATAACGTCGGAATCAATAAACACGATACGGGCACGCAAGCACTGCAGATTATTTACAACACTTTCAGACTGTATAGATAAAACAATTAACACGCCAGTTGTTCTTGTTGATACAGGTAGTTCTTTTTTTTTTTGATATACAACGCAGGAATTTTTCGTTATCATCATTATCGACACCATCAGATCCATTAAGTTTCGAGCACTTCGTTTACCACCGAGTTTACTGCAACTAAAAAATTAAATTAATAGAAAATATAGACGATGTGCGTCTCTAACGTTAGAAGCCATTGCAGAAGTAACACTTCCGTGCTGATCACAATTATTAATTTATTGCGGAAATGCAATCAGGAAATTTTCGATCCGGATTCACCAGATTTCATCAACGAAACGGTAATTATATTAATAAATAAAATGGTTGCGACCGTTATTACGTGGTAATTCAATTCAGTGTAGGTAATTATATTTATATTTAAACCAATATAATTGGTTTCTTGTATGGTTGGCCTTTACATGGTGGTACATTTTGATAACCAATTAAAATAAGACACTTTATAACTATATAGTAATAATAAAACAGAGTGTATTACTTTAATTCATTGTCTATAAATTTGGTGATCTAAGACACTTATTATGTTTCATATATTTATTATCAGTTGACTATTGACAATTGTGTATAATATTAAAAGTTAACTTTTCCTTTACTTTACTCAAACATAGCAAGAGGAATAATTGTTTAATTGTGGAGGCGTTTCCTTTGTGGTACATCTTGAATATTCTGAAGAAAGAAAACTTTGTTTTACCTCTTTTTAAAACGTGGTGAAACAAAGTGATCCTGTTTTCTTTCTTCAGAAATAATTGTGTATATATTTGTTTAAATAAGCTTTCTTTTGTATTAATTAGATTGTTAATAAAATCATTTACTGTTTTAGGTCGATATATCGAATACTAGTTTCATCAATAGTATTTGGTTGGTGGCTGAACCGTCGGAGATTATCATAAAAACGTTTGCGTTCCTTCCGTTCGTGCTGTGGGGAATTTTCGGAAACACGGCGTTAATTTACGTGATTGCAAAACACCGACATCTCCGTTCGCCGGCGAATCTTTTAATTGGTAACATGGCCGTATCGGATTTGCTCACTTTATTGATACAACCGTGGGTTTTTCTGATGTACAACTTCTTCCAAAACTATCAGCTCGGTGAATTCGGTTGTAAATCAGAAGGAGCTATTGAATGTAAACGCAAACATTACGATTTGATGAATGTGTATTGTAGAAATTTTGATTTTTAGGTGCTTTAATGTTGACCGGTGTTATGAATTTAACGGCGATTAGTTACGACCGTTTGACGGCTATTGTGTTACCGAAAGAGACCAGGTTGACGAGGAATAAGGCTAAGGTGGTGATGTGCCTTACGTGGATCGTGGGGGCGGTTTTAGCGACGCCGTTTTCTTACTACAGGACGTATAAAGTATGCATTTGAGAAATTCGCAATCGTATTTTTTATTTGGGGATTTTTTTAGGAGCGTGAATGGTTGGATTTCGTTGAAAAATATTGCACTGAGGATACGGTGGTGTTTTCCATTTATTGGCACGTAATTATCACGATGATGGTTTGGTTACCTTTGGTGATTATGTCTGTGTGTTATATTTCTATTTTTATCAAGGTAATAATAAGTAATAATTTCGAGAATTAGTAATAATAAGTGATTAATTTATACACACACAAATAACACATGGTGGAAGGACCACGTGGTCGATAGCCTAACACTACTACTACTACTAAGTGATTAATAATTCAGAGTTTTCATTTAGTGTGTGATTTGATTAATTTTTGTAAATTTTTAGTTGGATAGGTATGAGAAGAAGATGAAACGTAAGAGCACGCTTGTAACCAGTTTGAAGTACAAGGCGAAAGCGGCGAAAACGATGTTCATCATCATGATCACCTTTATAATATGCCATCTGCCGTTCACCGCGTTAATATTCTACAGGCAGCAATTGTTAACTATGCACATTATCGGGACCAGTCATAAAGTACAAAATATGGTAAATAACTTTCGTTAGTAAATATTTTTGCTGTAATTTTTTATTTTTAGATTAACGGAACTTATCAAATCCTATGGTTCGTTTCGAAAATTTTAATCTTCGTCAACGCCGGAATCAATCCAGTAATTTACGGCCTGATGAATGAAAAGTTTCGACGCATTTTCAAGGTCACCCCATTAATTCGATGGATTTTCGTCGTCGACGTGAAAAAGGTGGTTAAAATAGTCGAGGATAAGAAAAAGACGACGAGGGAAACAATCATCGTCGATTCTAATAGAAACAAAATCTTCACCATATTCAAAACTAGAACGCCGTTCGCTAGTAAATATTAAAATTAAAAAAATATCTGTAATAAAATGAATATATACAATATATTTTAATATATAATTACAACAAGTCTCTATACACAGTTATATATATATAACAAGTATTTTATACGATACAGGGAAAAGATATCCACGTGTTGCTTAAAATTAAAAGTACCACACGACAATACACACACACTTGAAATTACTTGATTGATCGTCATCGGAACGGATGGTTTACGTAAAGGAGAAAATTATCAATAATACTATAGCAATTTCCTGACTAGGAGGTTATGCAAATACAAAATACTTCTCTTTTTTTTTTTTTTGATAAAAATAATTCTCGTAATTGACTGTTTATCTCTAACTGGACTTTCCCTCGTAATTCGGTCGGGAGACGATCGGAATGCTGAAGCCGGCGTTGCACATTTGATTGCCGTAGAGGATTTCGGAACCGGGAGGTATGAAGTTGTTTTGGTCGCCGGTGAAGTAATTCGCCGATTGGAATACGGCGTGTAAATTTTTATTGGCGTCCACGGTTACGTTGTTATCGATTAAATTTTCGGTATTGCAGATCATATCCGACGGTAGGTCTGTATCGCCACCGTCAACACCGTTTCCATCAGGTGGTGCATCTGCGTGAAAATTCTGACCCCTAGGATAATTCTGAAACGTACCGTCCATCGTTTGCAAATTGTACGGATTGCCCAAGTATTCGGTGTACAGAGATACCGGTTGTGTTTCTAGTGGTGGTGGATAATTGGTGGTGCCGCACAGTACGGGAAAAGTGTGCGCTGGATTTTGATTATTTGGCACTAGTGGTGTCGTGGTGGTGGTTGTTGTTATCGGTTGTTGGATTAATTGTGTCGTATCCACGGTGGACGACCCTATTGGTGTTGAAACCATCTGAAATTATGATTAGAAATAATAAACAAAACGCTTCATCATAATTGTATTCCTTTGTTTAATTCATACCTGCCCGAGATGAGCAAATAACGGGGAGTTTATTGTGTTCTGTGATGTTGGCGGTTGTAAAATTATACTCGACCTCGTCGCGTTTTCAATATTATGCTGCGTCACCTGTATCGTGCTTTTAGGAAATTCCTCAACCGGCGTTGTTGCTTGCTGCAGTTGCTGCTGTAATTGTTGATTATGATCCACCACACTCCTAACACTATTTGGGTTCTTATCCTTTTCCCTAAACAACTCCTCCTTCATGTGGGGTAGGAACGTCGACATTCTCTCCCAAGTGAGCGTCCACAATTGACCAGGACCTTCAAAAACACCAGCCGATTCCATAACCAGCAGCATATTTTTCAACGACTCGGGTATGGCCTCCGCCAATAAATCACTCTTATCGGCGTGCATGTACTTATCCATGTAATCCAGTATGGTTAACCAGAGTTGCGAAAAGGTTTCGAGTGATAAGAGTGGTGTTAAATGATGTAGAAACACCTAAAACAAATAATTAATTTTCTTAGAGTTATAATTATAAATGTATTAAAACAATAAATATTATTATTACTATTAAATGAACCATTAGAAATAAACAAGGACAGCAATTTAAGTTACATACAACAGTAATTTTAGAAAACTAGGACGATAAATGAAATTCACCTTGTTGTTTATCGTCCTAATTTTCAAAAATGTATCACAAGGTAATGGCTTCAAGCATCAACTATAATTATATCAACCATTTTACTTTCAAAATGGAATATATAAATTGCCTAAAAGATTATTAAAAGAAATACGTGTTTATTTTCTTTCAATATTTTATTAAAAAAGTAGACTCGTATTTTAATTATCAGTTAATCTTCACGTAATTCAACAATCATTAAACTGCATGAAAGATGGCTGAATAATTTGATTGATTATTTAGTTCTGATTATTCACATGTACACCTAATTATTGAATTGAGGCACAATAATTTATTAAAAACAATTGATTATTTCAATCAAAAACAACAAAATTATGTAAAAATACATTACCTTTGATAATACAGTTGCAGCCCGCATTCTCGTCTCCTCCATCGATGAAGGATCTTTATTGCCGATCGGCTGCAGCAGCTGGCTGAGGAGTGGAAACAGCACCCTGTTGAAGCACGCCTCCCATTCTGGTCCGGTCAACGTTTGCAGGTCGTGCACCAAGAGGGCCCTTTGCAAATACGTTATAGCACCCATACGTATCTAAAATTTAAAAAAAACACATCATAAATTTTACAAATTTTCACTCGAGATCCAATTGATGCACTTACTGGTTTACGATTATCACAACATAATCTGGCGATGCCTTGCAGAAGTGGACACCAGCCTTGCGTCCACAGCGAAGTCTCCTGCGCAACTTCGCCGCCCTCCTCGGCCCACCACCGGAATATCTGGGCCGTCCTCGTGTGGAGTGTATGCATTAGATCTAACAACTAAAAATTAAAACAATAAAACAGTACTATACAATGTATCTACAAAATGTATCTAAATATAATGCACAATTATTCTATTTTGATGGTTTCGACCTTTACTTCGTGGTACATCTTGAATGAGTTGAAATTGAAACACGATAACTTTGTTAATATATTTAAAAACAGTAAACTAAAACTTTTAGTTTGAAAATTACAACTTATAGTTACTTTATAAAGTCATCGTGTTTCAATTTCAACTCATAATTATTCTTATAATTCAGAAATTTTTCGGTAAAATCCTTGGGTGTGTTATACAGGTTGGAGGGTGGGATAGTGGCCACCCACCCACCCTACATATGTAGTTAAAACACAAGGTCAAACACTGTTTATTATTTTTTATTAATCATAGTACATTCAGTGATGTGTGTTTAGTTGTAACTTTAAATACTCTTAGTAGTTTATGTTTTGATGTATATGTAGGGTGGGTGGGTGGCCACTATCCCACCCTCCAATCAATAGTACATACGAGAGGGTTTGTAATGAAAATATTTTACATTAAATAATATTATATCATAATTAATGCATAATTATTTTAATAATTTTGAAATTTTCTAGTAAAACTCTTGAGTATGTTATACAGGTTGGAGGGTCGGATAGTGGCCACCCACCCACCCTACATATAAAATTTTAACACAAGGTAAAACACTGTTATTAATTTTTTTTAAATAGTAGATTCAGTGATGTGTATTTAGCTGTAACTTCAACCACTCTCAGTAGTTTAAGTTTTCATGAATATGTAGGGTGGGTGGGTGGCCACTATTACACCCTCCAATCAATAACACATACAAGAGGGTTTGTGCTGAAAAGGTTTTACATTAAATATTGTTATTTCATAAATAATGCATAATTATTTTAATAGTTCAAAAAACTTCCAATAATACTCGTGTGTATGTAATGTGGGTTGTAGGGTAGGATAGAGGCCACCCACCCACCCTACATATACATAAAATTCAAGCTAATACACTGATTATATGTTTTTTTTTAATTACTAGAATCAGTGCCATGTGTTAGAAAAATGTATTAGGAAGTTTGAATAACTTTAAAAGCTCAGGATTCATAGTAAAATAATGGTTTTATAATTACAAACAAAAACAATCGCCATCGTTTTGCAGGAAACAAAATGGCGACGCTTTAAAGGTAAACTAGAAGAAGAAAAATACATTCGGAGGTTTGAATTATTGTAAAAAACTAACCAAATGAGGAATTTACTTTAAAAACTCAGGATTTATAGTAAAACAATGGTTTTATAATTACGAACAAAAACAATCGCCGTCTCTTTGGTGGAAACAAAATGGCGACGCTTCAAATGTCAACTGCAAGAATAAAAATGCATTCGAAGGTTTAAATGATTGTAAAAAAGTAACCAAACGAGGAATTTACTTTAAAAGCTCAGGATTTATAACAAAACAATGGTTTTATAATTATAATCAAAAACAATCGCCATCGCTTTGATAGAAACAAAATGGCAACGTTTCAAACGTAAACTAGAAGAAAAAAAAATACATGCGAAGGTTTGAATGATTGTAAAAAGGTAACCAAACGTGGAATTTACTTCAAAAGCACAGGATTTGTAATAAAACAATGGTTTCAGAATTACAAACAAAAACAATCGCCATCGCTTAAGTGAGAACAAAATGACGACATTTCAAACGTAAACTGCAAGATAAAAAATGCAATCAGAGGTTTGAGTACTTGTATAAAAGTAACCAAACGTAAAATTTACTTTAAAAGCTCAGGATTTATAGTGAAACAATGGTTTTATAATTACAAATAAAAACAATCGCCATCGCTTTGGTGAAAACAAAATGGCGACGCTTCAAACGTAAACAGGAAAAAGAAAAATACATTCGAAGGTTTGAATGATTGTAAAAACGTAACCAAACATGAAATTTACTTTAAAAGCTCAGGATTGATAGTAAAACAATGGTTTTATAATTACAAACAGAAAAAATCGCCATCGTTTTGGTTGAAACAAAACGGCGACGCTTTAAATATAAACTGGAAGAAGAAAAATACATTGGGAAGTTTGAATGATTGTAAAAAAGTAACCAAACGTGAAATTTACTTTAAAAACTCAGGATTTATAGTAAAACAATGGTTTTATAATTACGAACAAAAACAATCGTCGTCTCTTTGGTGGAAACAAAATGGCGACGCTTCAAATGTCAACTGCAAGAATAAAAATGCATTCGAAGGTTTAAATGATTGTAAAAAAGTAACCAAACGAGGAATTTACTTTAAAAGCTCAGGATTTATAACAAAACAATGGTTTTATAATTATAATAAAAAACAATCGCCATCGCTTTAGTAGAAACAAAATGGCAACGTTTCAAACGTAAACTAGAAGAAAAAAAAATACATGCGAAGGTTTGAATGATTGTAAAAAGGTAACCAAACGTGGAATTTACTTCAAAAGCACAGGATTTGTTATAAAACAATGTTTTCAGAATTACAAACAAAAACAATCGCCATCGCTTAGGTGAGAAAAAAATGACGACATTTCAAACGTAAACTGCAAGATGAAAAATGCAATCAGAGGTTTGAGTGCTTGTACAAAAGTAACCAAACGTAAAATTTACTTTAAAAACTCAGGATTTATAGTGAAACAATGGTTTTATAATTACAAATAAAAACAATTGGCGTTGCTTTGGTGGAAACAAAATGGCGACGCTTCAAACATAATCTGGAAGAAGAAAAATGCATTCGGAGGTTTGAATGATTGTAAAAAGGTAACCAACCGAAGAATTTATTTTAAAAGCTCAGAATTTATAGTAAAACAATGATTTGATAATTACAAACAAAAACAATCGCCATCGCTTTGCTGGAAACAAAATAGCGACGCTTCACACATAAACTGGAAGAAGAAAAAATGCATTAGGAAGTTTAAATGATTGTAAAATAATAACCAAACGTAAAATTTACTTTAAAAGCTTAGGATTTGTAGTAAAACAATGGTTTTATAATTACAAACAAAAACAATCGCCATCGCTTTAGTGGAAACAAAATGGCGACGCCTCAAACTTAAATTGAAAGAAGAAAAATGCATTCGGAGATTTAAATGATTGTAAAAAGGTAACCAAACGTGGAATTTACTTCAAAAGCTCAGGATTTGTAGTAAAACGATGGTTTTATAATTACAAACAAAAACAATCGCTATCGCTTTGATGGAAACAAAATGGCGACGTTTCAAACGAAATCTGGAAGAAGAAAAATGCATTCGGAAGTTTGAATGATTGTAAAAAGGTAATCAATCGTGGAATTTACTTTAAAAGCTCAGGATTTATAACAAAACAATGGTTTTATAATTATAATCAAAAACAATCGCCATCGCTTTGGTGGAAACAAAATGGCGACGCTTCAAACGTAAACTGGAAGAAGAAAAATACATTCGGAGGTTTGAGTGATTGTAAAATGGTAAACAAACGTAAAATTGGCTTTAAACGCTCAGGATTTGTAGCAAAACAATGGTGTTATAATTACAAACAAAAACTCTTGGCTATGTTCTACAGGTTGGAGGGTGAAATAGTGGACACCCACCCACCCTACATATTTTTTTTAAATTAAATTTACAAAGAGTGTTTTTCGTTTCTCAAAACGAAATGACAATTGTGAGTGTGTGGTGTAAAAAATCACGATTATAATTTAAACTGCCACAAAAATAATTATATTAAGTGGGTGGGTGGCCACTATTTCATCCTCCACGACCACAAATGAAAATATTAAAAGAAATTCATCAATATAATTAAAAGTTTTATTTAAAAATCCATTCATTAATCGTGTTAATCACATGAAAGCAATCTTCGATGCATTTCAGAATTTAGTTTGTAAAATTATTACTCCCACCCACCCTATATATTTATTTTAATTCGAGTTAAAATTTTAGAGATGTAAGTGAGGATTTTGTTAATTTTTGATATTAAATAAATATTTCCCATGTAAAACTTGTCGTATGCACAATTATTTCCCTAAATACTGTCGTTCGTGGTGAATGAATTGAAGGGTGGGATAGTGGCCACCCACCCACCCTACATATTTCATTTAAACTTGAGCTACAATCAGTGTTTTAGGTTTGCAAAAATTTATACCGAATATGATGTGAATTGCTTAATAATTATTAAGTCAAATTTTGACTAGAATTAAAATAACTTTATAGCGTGGGAGTTATAATTTTACAATTTTACCCACCCTACATATTTTATTAAAATTAAAGTTACAAACAGGGTTTTCCGTTTCAGACAATTAAATCACAATTGTAAGTGTGTGTGATGCAAAATATTGCAAATCTAATTCAAACTGATACAAAAATAATTATATTAAATGAGTGGGTGACCACTATTTCACACTTTATTACCTCAAATGAGAATATTTAATAAAGGTGTTTAATAAACTATAAATATATTTTGAAAATTGATTATTATTATTGTTAATTGCAATTTAAAAAAAAATCTCATGATTTAGCATTTAGTTTTTAAAATTATAATCAACCTCTTATTCTATAAATTTATTTTAATTCAAGTCACCCACCCATCTTGCATATTAACTTTTACACAATGTAAAACCATGTTTGTATATTTTTATTCATCATAATATATTAAGTGATGTGTGTTTCAACCTTCTATTCTATAAATTTATTTTAAGGTGACTTGACTTGACCCTACATATCAATTTTTACACAATGTAAAACGTTGTTTGTATATTTTTAATAACCATAATAGATTAAGTGATGTGTGTTTAGCTGGAACTTAAACGACTCTTAGTAGTTTAAGTTTTTTTGTATATGTAGGGTGGGTGGGTGGCCACTATCACACCCTTCAATCAGTAAAACATACGAGAGGGTTTGTGATCAAAAGATTTTACATTAGTTAATATTATTTCATAAAGAATGCATAATTATTTAAATAATTCAGAAAACTTTTAATAAAAACCCTTGGGTGAGTAATTCAGGTTGGAGGGTGGGATAGAGGCCACCCACCCACCCTACATATACTTGAAATTCAATTTAAAACACTGATTATATGTTTTTTTATTTATTTAATAAAATCAGTGCTTGTGTTAGCTTGAAACTTCAACAGTGGTTAGTTTACGTTTAAATGCAAATGTAGGGTGGGTGGTGCGTGTCCTTTGTCCCACCCTCCAATTTATTTATTACGGACCGATTAAAAATTTCACTTGTAAAGTTTATAATTTTCAAAAATTATAATCGTGACATGAAAAAAACTAATTTATAATAAATCATATATATGAATGGAGTTTAATAATAACGAGATTTTTTAAAATTTTGAGACTGTAAATATATTTCCTAGATAAAACCTTGTACTACGTTCGCATTATTATTAATTTATTATCTTCCTTTTAAATTTCGCGCCAAATAGATGTACATTTGGTTGCATATAATTATAAAACCACAATATGTTAATTTTTTAATGTAATATAAGTAGAGAAATGGATGTCTTAAATATCAATAATATTAAAATTAGTATCTAAAATACACATTACATTATTTTGAGTTAATTCATTAATGAATATTTTTATTTTAAAATTGACGCGCCGCCTCGTCTTTGTGACGTCACGTAAATAATGATGGCCGCCGCGTATTAACCAATAACGAGCTCGGTTGCCATGGTAACGGAGGGAGGCCATTATGAATATTCGACCAATGAATATATTAGGCGCAAAATTTAAAATCCGTAGTAAAGAGCACACGGTTGCGCGCATAAACCTAAATAATATCTTGAAATATAGACTAGATATTAACTGAATATCATGAACTATAAGCTCTTGATTTTATTTTCTTGGTTAAAGATAAGTAGCAAATATAATATTTTATTCAATTAATGTTTTCAAATATTATTATGATTATCCATAAATATATTTTTACCTGTATTGTAACTTGATGATATGCACCTGGTAGATCGTCGTCGTCGCTTTCGTATTCGTCTGGACTGGAAGCTGGACTTCTGTGAGGACCGCGTTGTCGTGAATTCGCAACTTTCCGCCTGACGCGCGAGTCTCTGTTTGAACCTTTTTTATTATTACCTAAAATCAATTGTAATTTTAATAAAAAAACGCAACAACTTCAGCAATAGTGTACTTACAATCGTACAAACTAGCCTCGACGAATGTGCGTATGCAATGCACGCAATTGTCGAAATTATAGGGCGTTATGTGGGCGACGTCGCGGACGAGGAAGGCCAGACTTTCGCAACACTTCACCAAACCGCTGGGATCGTGTGGACCTAAATTCCGCTCCAACGCTAAGCTGTATTGATGCGCGGGCGGAGTGCGACCCACCACGGGTTGAATTTCACCCTCGTTACCCACCTAATAAATATTTATAAATCAAAACCATTTTTCTTGGAGTTTGAATGTGTCTTACTAAAATCCAACCGCCTGCGTTATTTTGTGGGGTTCCTATCGGACTGACCGGAACTATAATCGGACTCTGCGAACGTGCTAAAGCAGCCGGATGTTTAGGACTTTTGGTTAATTCAGAATCCGACGTGTATCCTTTATCAGTCGATGGAGTTTCATCCTCGTTGGTTGGTGTACATTCAGTTTCTACTTTTGTACCTAAAAATAATACTGTTAACTTCGTAATACAACTGAAATATAATATAACAATTTATTATTATTTAGTGGTACAAAAACATCGAAAATTCTTTTATTTACTTAGTAACGGTCGCCAACATCATTTTCATGATAAAACTACTTAAAACATTGGAATAAAACACAGTTGAGAAAAGTATTCATATTCCACTATGGATGAAACATGTTGCAGTGTTCAACAATAAATGTAAAACAATTTTAAGTTGTAAAATTGTATTCAAAATGTACCACAAATAAACAACTCTACAATTAAACATTTAAAGTATTTTTTTCCTAAGAGCAATAGATAAGTTGGTTTTTCAATTTTTGTATCATTATCATTATTACAAACCTTGTTCAGCTTGACTCTCATCAACGATCGGTTTAGGAGGTTGAGCACCAGCCCCCACACACTCCAGCAGCGTGAAAATAATCGACCAATCAGTACTGGTGTGTATATTCTGCGCACTGGTCTTTAACAACTCGTAGAGGCCGAAAGATATCTGCCTGGATATCCTGTACAGCGTGTTGCTCTTCAGCAACAACAGCATACGCAACGATTGCAAGACAACAGGGCTCATATCCTCGTTGCGCATCAACCGGATCGCCAATCTTAATAAACCAATTACAGAGCGTTCCAATAAAAACTGATAATCGAACTGCGATGCGTTCATCACCAACGTGTACAGGTGATCGCGTACTAAATGCCAAATCGTCATTACACGATCCCTACGAAATAATCAACATTAAAATGTAATTATTAATAATTTTAAAAAAAGCTTACCGATTTTGTAAAACAATTTTCACCAATAATTCCAAAAAGAATACGGCCACGTTTTCATTATAACCATACCCTGAAGATTTCTCCACGTCGGGCCCTCGAGATAATTCGATTAAGGCTTGCGTTAAATCCAGAAGTGATTGTTCGTGTAAAAATTTCGAATCCGTAATCACCTAAATAATTAATTGTGAATTTTTCAATTTACTGCCACATTCAATATAAAACTTACTTGTTCTAATCCACATTCTTTAATGCACATCTTCGCCACATCGATAAACTCCTGTTCTTCAGGCGTCGGAATTTTCGCTATATTCTCCGATGAAACCATATAAGAGTACAAACTACTGAACAAACCAGATTCCTGCTTGTGTAATTGCACGCTCTCATAAACCAGATGAATTTTTCCACTGGATTCAATAAAATCCTCCGCTTCGGTGTAGGATTTCGGTAATAAATTCAAGCTGTAAAGTGTTAGGATAAGATCGAACAGATTCTTCCATCCCTCGCGTATATTCTCCCCGTGTTGGTGACTCATTGAAAACACGGTCTTCAACGCTAACTGCGCCTTTTGATTACCACCGAATAACACCGTTAAATTATTAGTTTTCGGTTGGTTGTGCAGCATCGTGTATTTACTCAGCGTGGTGATTAACATGTCCAGATTGTTGGTCATGTTAAAGTGCGAACTGATGAAGGCGCAACGCTCGAAACCGTGCAGCGCCCTTTTGTACACCACAGGATCTTCAGATTTATCAAAGACGAAAGATAAAGCGGCCACAATTGGGCCCCAAATCAACGAGAAAAGGTCGATATCGTAACAACCACTAGATACGTGCACGTAGTTGCCATCTTTGGAAGCACCACGACGTAAAAGGACCTTCCACAGGTAATTCTCCCTCACTAGGCCTGTTTGTTCAGCGGGCATCACGATTTCATCACTCCTAAAAAATTTATTAAACATAAAATTTAAACATGAGAAGAATGAAAATTTACAGGAGGAATGATGGCAATTGTTTATATTTTTGGAAGCACAATCAGTGAGGAGTGGATTTTGTTATATTTAACGTTTACAGCTTTTGTTTTACTATTTTAAAATCGAATTTGAAAAGTGAAAAATGAAAATTTAATATTTGAAATTGAGGGTTGAATATTTTGGGATTTGCAGGAGGTATGGTGGCAATTGTTTATATTTTTGTAAGTACAGTCAGTGAGAAGTCGATTTTGATATATTTAAAGTTTACATCTTGAATATTTTGGGATTTGCAGGAGGGATGGTGGCGATTGTTTATATTTTTGTAAGTACAATCAGTGAGGAGTGGATTTTGATATATTTAACGTTTACAGCTTTTGTTTTACCATTTTAAAATAGAACTTGAAAACGTGAAGAATGAAAATTTAACATTTGAGATTGAGGGTTGAATATTTTGGGATTTGCAGGAGGGATGATGGCGATTGTTTATATTTTTGTTAACACAATCAGTGAGGAGTGGATTTTGATATATTTAACGTTTGCAGCTTTTGTTTTACCATTTTAAAATCGAATTCGAAAAGTGAAGAATGAAAATTTAATATTTGAGATTGAGGGTTGAATATTTGGGGATTTGCAGGAGGAATGGTAGCAATTGTTTATATTTTTGTAAGCACAATCAGTGAGGAGTGGATTTTGATATATTTAACGTTTACAGCTTTTGTTTTACTATTTTAAAATCGAATTTGAAAAAGTGAAGAATGAAAATTTAATATTTGAGATTGAGGGTTGAATATTTTGGGATTTGCAAGAGGGATGGTGGCGATTGTTTATATTTTTGTAAGCACAATCAGTGAGGAGTGGATTTTGATATATTTAACGTTTGCAGCTTTTGTTTTACTATTTTAAAATCGAATTTGAAAAAGTGAAAAATTAAAATTTTAAAATATAAAATTGAGGGTTGAATATTTTGGGATTTGCAGGAGGGATGATGGCAATTGTTTATATCTTTGTAAGCACAATCAATGAGGAGTGGATTTTGATATATTTAAAGTTTGTAGCTTTTGTTGTACTATTTTAAAATCGAATTTGAAAATGTGAAGAATGAAAATTTAATATTTGCGATTGAGGGTTGAATATTTCGGGATTTGCTGGAGGGATGATGGCAATTGTTTACATTTTTCTAAGCACAATCAGTTAGGAGTGGATTTTTAAATATTTAAAGTTTGCAGCTTTTGTTTTACTATTTTAAAATCGAATTTGAAAATGTGAAGAATGAAAATTTAATATTTGAGATTGAGGGTTTAATATTTTGGAATTTGTAGGAGGGATGGGGGCGATTGTTTATATTTTTGTAAGCACAATCACACAATTTTGATACATTTAACGTTTGTAGCTTTTGTTTTACTATTTTAAAATCGAATTTGAAAAAGTGAAGAATGAAAATTTAATATTTAAGATTAAGGGTTGAATATTTCGGGATTTGCACGAGGGATGGTGGCAATTGTTTATATTTTTAAAAGCACAATCAGTGAGGAGTGGATTTTGATATATTTAACGTTTGCAGCGTTTGTTTTACTATTTTAAAATCGAATTTGAAAATGTGAAGTATGAAAATTTAATATTTAATATTAAGGGTTGAATATTTCGGGATTTGCACGAGGGATGGTGGCAATTGTTTATATTTTTGTAAGCACAATCAATGAGGAGTGGATTTTGATATATTTAACGTTTGCAGCTTTTGTTTTACCATTTTAAAATCGATTTGGAAAATGTGAAGAATGAAAATTTAATATTTAAAATTGAGGGTTGAATATTTTGGAATTTGTAGGGGGGTGGTGGCAATTGTTTATATTTTTGTAAACGCAATCAGTGAGGAGTGGATTTTGATATATTTAACGTTTTTAGCTTTTGTTTTACCATTTTAAAATCGAATTTGAAATGTGAAGAATGAAAATTTAATTTTTGAAATTGAGGGTTGAATATTTTGTGATTTACAAAACAATTGTCTATATTTTTTTAAGCACAATCATTTAAGGATAAAATTTTGGCCACCCACCCATTAAACATAATGATTTTTATGTAGGTTTAAATTAAGTTCGTGATTTTTTTCATGTCATACTCTCAGACTTGTGATTTAATTTTCGGAAACGAAAAACACTGTTTGTAACTTTAATTTCAAAAATATATGTAGGGTGGGTGGGTGCCCACTATCCCACCCTCCAATTCCATCACCACGAACGAGAGTTTTTAGGGAAGGAAATGTGCAAACTAAAAGTTTTAGTTGGAAAGTATTTTTTTTAACGGTTGAGATTATCAATTTTACCTTATTGCGGTGTAAATCTCGTCCAGCATGTCCTGATCGAAATCGTTTCCGCCATTGACCTTCTTCAAGTTCTTTTTAAACTCTTCAGGGGTCATAGGGTTATTCTGGCGCTTCACGTTGTGATTGTGTTGATCGACGTTCAGCATAATTACGGCGTACGCTAAGGTGAAGGCTGCGTCTGCGTTCGCAAATGGTTCTCCGTTGCATTTCTATGATTAACAATCAAACTGAGTTAATAAATAAAATAGTAAAACAGTACTTAGTGTTTTAAAAGTGAGTTAATAAATACAATAATGAAATACCAAGTTTTTTAATTAATCTTATAAATAAAGGTCGTCGAAGTATTTCCTACTTACATGCCAGTGTTCGGCGAAATGTTCGAGGAGTAGCGAAATGAGTGGAGCCTCGCCGGGCAACCGGAACGTTTCCAGGTACAACCTGAGGGCCTCGTCGATCCGCGTCTCGGTGAAATCGAACATCTTCACGAACGCCTCCAGTACTTGTAGATTACTGCGTCCGCTAATGAATTCCCCAATCATTTTCTTATCAAGCGCGGGATTTTCACGTAAAAACGTGCACACTTCAGTAGGATCCAACTCCTGCTTTAAAACACCGTGCTCTTGAAGGAATTGTATCCCCTTTTTCGGTTTGTGATTGAAATATTCCGTTCCGGTAGGTAACCACTAAAACGTACAATTAAAATTAATTGTGGTAAAATCATAATAGTTTCAATATGTTCATTAATTTATTGAGTGTAAAGGTCTATTAATCAATTGCCTCTTATTATGTTTTTCAATATGTATTACAATTAAAATAATAACAATCCCAAATGATTGTAATTTTTAACGCACCTTTTTAATATTCTTAATCGTCAACAATTCCTTTCTACTAGGAACGTACTCGCTAATCTTCTGCCTATTCTCCTTACCGATGAACGAATGGATATTCTCCACCACCTCCTGATCCTCACCTAAATCATCCCCTTTAACCGCCGTCACGTTTTTATCGATCTTCACAGCGTACTTCTCGTTGCAGTGTCCTTCAATGCTTTCGATGACCGTCAGCAGGGCGTCTAATGAAAGGAGGTGCGTATGGTAAACGCCGGCGGTGATGGGGAACGTATTTTTAGCCAAAAGTTTCGTTAAATCCTCGAATAGATTCGTACAGTACATATCGCAATCGTAATTCAGATACAACTCGGTGGTAAATCCTGGTATCCTCCACAATTGCAGGATGTTATCCAATGCCATTTCTTTATGTTCATACGTGACTTTCGGAGAATCGCTAATTATAATCTCGACCAGTTTGGTTAAGTAGAATTCCAATTGGAATTTCAGGTGAGTGCGTAATGATTCGAACATCAGGAACGATACTTGAAGATCGGCGGCGAATACGGAAAGACGTTCGATATTTAATAACTGCAAATTAATGACATTATTTTTTTTTATTAAAAGATAATTAATTCTTACGGAAAATAAATTCCTGCATAATTCATCTTTAACCAGCGCTAGCAGACTGGAATACTTTCCGATACTATCGGCGCCTACTTCGAAAGCCGTCGTGAGTAGGGTGAGGCCCAAATGGATCATCACCTCGGTGTTCTGTTTATCCATCGGATTACACAAACTGATGAGGAATCTGAAGAGTTCGTAAACGCAGGCGAGGCCGTAGGGATGTAGGGCCATATCGTCGGGGTGTTGCGGGGTGAAGCGTATGCCCCTCTGGTTCACGTAGTCTTGATTGTTGTTAGGATTTTCAACGTCGGCGTTTTGAGATTCTGACGACTTTACAATCTCCGGTGAGACCGTCGTCGTCGGCGCAAGACTGTAAGTGTTCTGCCACTCTAGAGATTTATCATCAGGTGTTTGACCCTTTTCCATATCGTCCAAACTTTTAATATCCTGAAAATTATTAGTAAATTAATTGGACATTGGTATTAAACCATTGATAATGGTGGAAATATATATTTGGTATTGTTAATGTAAGAAGCTTCTACTTCATTATACATGTTTGAATAATTAATAAAACACTTTAACTTTGTATAACACTGTATTTTTTTATTATGTTTCGATAATGGCAAGTGGAGTTGCCAAAACTAGTCAATATAATAAAAAATACAGTGTTATACAAACAAATTTAAAGTGTTTTATTAATTATATATTTGGTATTTCAAATAAACTGTGTGAAGAAAGGTTTTTAGTGTTTTATTTTATAACCTTATTATAATTATTAATTAAATTATGTATTAATATTTACCTGCTTATTACTATCTTCCACTGTTTCTCCACTTTCTAGAGGTTGGACACCGACGATAACTTGCGCGCCATCTTCAACCCCATCCACTGGCTCTATTTTTTCGTTCGTCGTGGGAATATCTGAAAGACTCTGTTGGGTAATCGATTGTGAAATGGAGCCTTGCATGTCGACGATGTTGCCGGCAGGAGCGACTGGAGTCGCGGAATGTTGGTTCACCCTCAGCGTCGAGTTTGTTTTTGCAAGTCCCGCACTTTGGATATCGTCTGCATCTAAAATAAGACAAATAGTTAATTTTTGATTATCAATTACTTTTATTTCTTTATCTTTCTCTTTAATTTATATTTAAATTATCAACTGCTTTCTTTTTCCTTTTTTTTGGTAAAAATTCATACAAAACAAGTTATTTGTTATTAATTTCTTTTCATTAGAATATTTTTAATGTTGACACTATCCCACCCACCCTACATATACATATTTACACTCACTGATAGTTTTATAAGTTTCCTGAAAACATCAGCAGAGTTATTGAGTAATGTAGATAAGAACTTCAATCCAGTGTTTTAGGTTGTGTTTAAATGCATTTGAAGGGTGGGTGGGTGGCCACTATCCCACCCTCCAATTAATAAAACATCAACACAAATTGTATTGAATAAATTATTTAATATAAGACAGTTTACTCTTAATTTATTATACGAATACGCACAATAAATGAATCGAGGATTTAATTAACCTAAGTCATTTATTATTATTAATAATTCAAACAACTCAAAGCTGTGTTATAGGAAAATTAATTGTCGGTGAAGTAAAAAACCTTAAAAGAAACTATAAATGAAATTGATAAGAAATCTTATAAAATAAATAAACCCTAATTATTTTAACATGTTTATTTAATAAATAGTAAAACCCTTGCTTATGTTTTATTGATTGAAGGGTGGGATAGTGGCCACCCACCCACCCTACATATACATGTTTACCTTAATCACTGACACTCGTTTAGTTTTCCAAAAACATCAGCAATATTTTTGGAAATGTGCATAAAAACTTTAATCCACTGTCTTAGTTTACGTTCAATTGTATATGTAGGGTGGGTGGGTGGCCACTATCCCACCCTCCAATCAGTAAAACATACATAAATGTTTTACCGATTAAACAATATTTTTGAAACAATATTATTTGCACTAAATATTTTCTTAATAGAAGACGGTTTACAGATTAAAAAGTTACTTAAAAAACAAATAAATTTTCTATGAATTTTCAAAACTTTGACGAAATTATAAA
Organism: Ontholestes murinus; assembly: GCA_963969525.1. Lineage (NCBI taxonomy): Eukaryota > Metazoa > Arthropoda > Insecta > Coleoptera > Staphylinidae > Ontholestes > Ontholestes murinus. The sequence goes on along the minus strand of OZ018389.1, from coordinate 635,058 downwards.
ATGTTAAAATCAATTAATTGAAAACATAGTTATATAACTGTGTTTTCAATTAAGAAATATTAACCTTCACGTACTCAAGTAACTACATTAAGTTAAAATCAATAATTGTAATTCAGGTTTGTAATTTTTGAATTAATTATTTTTAGTTGCTTTATAATATATCAAAGAAATATTATTTCCGAGTTAATCTATTGAGATAATTAATTAAATTGTACGTTTAGAATATTTTGTTATATTGCGATTTGAAATTATTCTGAATTATAATTTAAAAAATTGTTTTTTTTTTGTAAGAATATTTACATAATAAATAATCTACAAATGTTTCTTAAATTATTCTTATTCAATTCAACTTTCACGGATGTTTTACTGATTGGAGGGTGGGATGGTGGCCACCCACCCACCCTACATATGCATTTTTACATTCATCACTGACACTCGTTTAGTTTTCCAAAAACATCAGCAATCTTTTTGGAAATGTGCATAAATACTTTAATCCATTGTCATTAGTTTACGTTCAAAAGTATATGTAGGGTGGGTGGGTGGCCTCTATCCCACCCTCCAATTAGTAAAACATAAGCGAGGGTTTTACTAATTATAATCATAAATTATATTTAAAATTATAATTTAAAAAAAATTGTGTTTCAATAATAATATTTAAATAATAAGTAATCTATAAATTTTTCTTAAATTATTGTTATTCAATACAACTCTCGCGGATGTTTTACTGATTGGAGGGTGTGATAGTAGCCACCCACCCACCCTACATATACATATTTACATTCATCACTGATTCTCGGTAAGTTTTCCGAAAACATCAACAGTATTTTTGTAAATGTGTACAAAAACATCAATCCACTGTTTTAGTTTAAATTTTATTGTATATGTAGGGTGGGTGGGTGGCCACTATCTCACCCTCCAATCAATAAAACATCAGCACAAGTTATATTGAATATATTGTTTTATTATAAAAAGATTTACTCATGATTTACTATACAAAATACAAACAATAAGTAAATCAAGAATCTTAATTAAAGAAACTTATAAATAAATATTTAAAATAAAAAATTAAAGATGACAAAAGAAAATAATTGTTTGATTAATGCAGAAAACCTTGAGAAAAACAAAATCAAATTTTGTAAGAATACTTGTACAATAAAAGTTTAAAATTACTTATTCAATTACGATAGTAAAACCCTCATGTATGTTTTGCAGGTTGGAGGGTGGAATAGTGGCCACCCACCCACCCTACATTTACAATAAAACATAAACGAAAACACTGTCGTTGAATTACTTAAACACATTCTCAGAAATACTACTGATGTTTTCAGAAAACCTGGTGAAATTCAGAGTTGAATGTAAAAATTTATATGTAGGGTGGGTGGGTGGCCACTATCCCTTCATCCAATTAATAAAACATACACGAGGGTTTTATTTATTTTATGTATTTGTATAATAAATCATGTATAAATTATTTTGTATTTAAAAATATATTCAATACAACTTGTGCTGATGTTTTACTATTTGCAGGGTGGGATAGTGGCCACCCACCCACCCTACATATATATTCAAACTTAAACTGAAATATTGGATTTTACTTTTTGGTCTATCTTTGCAAAAATACTGATGATGTTTTTGAAAAACTAAACCAGTGTCAATGATGAATGTAAATATGTATATGTAGGTTGGGTGGGTGGCTTCTATCCAACCCTCCAATCAGTACAACATACGCAAGGGTTTTACTGATTGAATAATAATTTAAAAACACTTAGGGTTGATTTATTGCATAAGTAAGTAATTGTGGAGGCTTTCACTTCGTGATACATTTTGATAAATTCAAAATAAATAAACAATTAACTTTGTCGGTATCACTTTTTATTTACACTTGTAACTATGGTTTCGACAACTTCAGCTTGTCATTTGTTTGATAATGACAAGCTGAAGTTGTCGAAACCATAGTTACAAGTGTAAATAAAAAGTGATACCAACAAAGTTAATTGTTTATTTATTTTGAATTTATTGCATAAGTGTTCTCTTGAATTACATTTATAATTTCCCTCAAGTTTTTATAATTCATTAACAATTTAATTTCTATACCAAAGCCTTTAACATTTTTTCTTTATTTTAATGATAAATTACTTTTGTTAATTAAGTAATCGATTTATCCATTGTATGTATTTGAATAATAAATCATGAGTAAAGTGTCTTATATTGAAAAATTTATTGAATACAATTTATGCAGATGATTTAGTGATTGCAGGGTGGGATAGTGGCCACCCACCCACCCTACATATATAATTAAACTTAAACTAAGACAGTGGATTAATGTTCTTATTCATATTTTCAGAAATACTGCTGATGTTTTCGGGAAACTTATCGAGGGTCAGTGATGGATGTAAAATTGTATATGTAGGGTGGGTGGGTGGCCACTATCCCACCCTCCAATCAGTACAACATACGCGAGGGTTTTACTGATTGAATAATAATTTAAAAACACTTGGGGTTGATTTATTGCATAAGTGTTCTATTGAATTACATTTATAGTTCCCTCAAGGTTTATAATTCAGTAAGAATTTAATTTTTATACCATAACCTTAAATTTTTTTTAAATATTTTAAGGATGATAAATGACTTTTGTTAATTAAATTATCGATTTATTCATTGCACGTATTTGTATATTGAATCATGAGTAAAGTGTCTTATATTGAAAAATTAATTTCATACAATTTATGCTGATGTTTTAATGATTGGAGGGTGGAATAGTGGCCACCCACCCACCCTACATATGCAATAAAACTTAAACTAAAAGAGTGGATTAATGTTCTTATTCACATTTCTAGAAATACTGCTGATGTTTTCAGGAAACTTATCCAGAATCAGTGGTTAATGTAAAAAAATATATGTAGGGTGGGTGGGTGGCCTCTATCCTACCCTCAAATTAATACAACATACTCAAGGTTTTACAAAAAATAATTACATACGAAATAATTTATCTAATTTTCATCATTTTTTGTTGTAATTAATTAAATAATTAAATAAATCGTCGCGTGTGGTTTATTTATTGGTGGGTGGGTTCGAGGCCACCCGCCCACCCTACATAAATTTATCAAATTTAAGTATTACACTGTTGATGATGTTTGTAAATTATATTCACGCTTTTATGGTTTGTATTTTTGAAAATTGAAAGCTAAACAGTGGATGAAGTTAAATTGTATATGTAGGGTGGCTGGGAGGCCTCTATCTCACCATCCAACCAATTCAACATACTCAAGGATTCACAAAAAAAATTACTTACGAAATTATTCATCTGGTAAATTTTTCATTATGTTTTATTACTTATAATTAATTAACCAATAAAATTAACGCGCTTGGTTTATCTATTAGAGGGTGGGTTTGAGAACACCCACCCACTCTACATATAATCATTAATTTCAAGTATACCATTACTGATAATTTTTGGAAACAATATTAATACTTTTACGGTTTATATGACAATAAATTAAATATTAACCGAGCGTACTCTTGACCTACCTCAATGAATAATTTATTCGGGCGGGTCAGGAGTACGAATGGTCAATGTATTGTTTATTGAGGTAGGTCAAGAGTACGATAGAACTTTATAAGGTCGTATGAGGTCAATATTCGGTTGGTATTAGTTTAAAATAAACACTATTGCAATATTGTAAGTTAAAATTGACACAACACTAAAATAATTGAATACATCAACAAAAAATAATTGACTCGATTAAAACACTTAGAACCATTCTTCATTCAGTTTCTAAGTGCTTTAATCGGGTTATTAATGTTATTTAAAAATTAATTGTTTCTATTCGCATGTTTTTTAACTTAAATATATAATTTTTGTTAATTTATATTATCGATTTATTTATTTAATAAACAATATTCAACACAACTTGTGCTGATGTTTTACTGATTGGAGGGTGTGATAGTGGCCACCCACCCACCCTACATATATAATAAAACATAAACTAAAACAGTGGATTGATGTTCTTATTTACATTTCCAGAAATACTGCTGATGTTTTTCGGAAAACTTATCGAGAATCAGTGATGAGTGTAAAATTGTATATGTAGGGTGGGTGGGTGGCCACTATCCCACCCTCAAATCAGTAAAACATAAGCAAAGGTTTTACTAATTGAACAGCAATAATGTAATTAACATTTATAGATTATTTATTATATAAATATTCCCACCAAAATACTTTATGTAACTTATTTGAAAGCAAATTTTCAACTATAATTGAAAAAAATTCATATTGTAATATAAAAAATTCTAAAAGTTATTCTAAAAGTAGTATTTAATTAATAATCATTACATATTTATGAAATGAATAGAATTTTTGATAGATTATAAAGCAAACAATGCGACTTAATTGAAAAGTACACACTTGAATTTTCAATTATATAATTCCATGACAATTTAACTTTTTAATCTGTAACCGTTTTATATTTAAAAAATAAATATTAAGTGTTTTAAAATGATTATTCAAGTAGTAAAACCCTCTTGTATATTTTACTCATTGGAGGGTGGGATAGAGGCCACCCACCCACCCTCCATATATATTTAAACTTAAACTAAAATACTGGATTTTATTTTTTGGCCTATATTTGCAATGATGATGTTTTTGAAAAACTAAACGAGTATCAATGATGAATGTAAATATACATATATAAGATGGGTGGGTGGCCTCTATCCTACCCTCCAATCTATAAAACATACGCGAGGGTTTTACTGATTGAATCATAATTTAAAAACACTTGGGGTTGATTTATTTTATGAGTTTTCTCTTGAATTGCATTTATAGTTGTCCACAAGGTTTTATAATTCACTAACCATTTAATTTTTATTACAGCATTTAACATTTTTTTAAATTTTAATAATGATAAATGACTTTTGACAATTAAGTCAACGATTTATTCATTGTATGTATGTTATTAAATCATGAGTAAAGTGTCTTATATTAAATAAAATACAATTTATGCTGATGTTTTAGTAATTGGAGGGTCGGATAGTGGCCATCCACCCACCCTGCATATACAATAATACTTAAACTAATATAGTGGGTTAAAGTACTTTTTCACATTTCCAGAAATACTGCTGATGTTTTCGGGAAACTTAAAAAATATCAGTGATAATGTAAAAATTTATATGTAGGGTGGGTGGGTGTCCTCTATCACACCCTCCAACAAATACAACATACTCAAGGATTCACAAAAAAAGTTTACTTACGAAATAATTTTACTAATAAATTTTTCATTGTGTTTTATTACTTACAATTAATTAGCTTTAATTTTAATTTTATCTCTTAAGTGTTCTTTACGTTTGTTTTAAGTTTTATCTCAACATGAATTTGATTGGGTTGTTTGCGTCTACTTTAAGAAATATATATATATACAAATTTTAATGTGATTTTTTCTGCATGTAATTATAATAACATTATATCACTCTTCATTAAGACCCCAACGAGGTGAATGCACAAAAATGCACGCGTTTATTGTGTAGAAAATTGTAAAGAACATTCGCTTATTTTTATTTGTATAAATTCAATTAATTAAGGCTAAGGCATTCATTGCATACACATTTCTAACTATAAAATTTCCATTATAAGTTGTCAGGCTTGTTGAAAACCCCAATGAAACAATTCAACTGTTTTTAATTTTTTTTTTCTCTGATCTCCAAGTTTACAATTAACATACAAATTTTCAAATGATTTGTCTTTTTTAGAAATTCTCATTATTTTTCTTTCTCACAAATTTATATTATTTTTTTTTCAATAATTCTTTTAATTTCGCGAAAATTACATATCTGGTTCTATCAAAAGGGTAGCTCAACAAGTATCAATGATATAATAATTCTTTTGTTTTTTTTTTCAAATGTTTTAATTTTTTTATTATTATTATTTCAATAATATTTATTTTTGAAATTTAAAAATGTCTTGTTTTTTGCAAAACTCAGTTCTTTTATTAATTTATTTTCGTTTTTTGACAATTTTCACTTGTTTTTGACAAACGGTTTTTTTGCAAAATACGTTTCTATAGATCATTTGTCATCTGTTATTGATAATATTGGTAATTTGTTATTTATCATTTAACATCTGTCAACAGTCATTTGTCATTAGTAATTTATCATCTGTCATTTGTTATTTGACATTTCTCATTTGCCATTGGCCATTTGTTATTAGTAATTTGTCATCTGTCAACTATCCTCTGTCATTGGACATTTATTAAATTGATCATTTGTCATTTGTTATTGGTAATTTATTATTTGGTAAGTTTGATCTCTCATTTGCCATTTGTTATTTATTATGTGTTATTGGTAATTTGATATTTGTCATTTGATATCTGTTATCTGCAATTTATCATCTGTCATTAATAATTTGTTATTTTCCATTGGTTGTTTATCACTTGTTATTAATAATTTGACATTTGTCATTGGTCATTGTTTATTGGAAATTTGCCATCTGTCATTTGTCAATTAATATTTTCCATAGATCATGTGTTATTGATAATTTTATATTTATCATTTTTGATCTGTCGTCTGTAATTTGTCAATTGTCATTAGTCATTTATAATAATCTGTCATTTCTTGGTCATCATTTGTTATTTGCCATTTGACATCTGTTATCTGTCATTTACCATTTGACATTTGTCATTCGTTAATGGTAATTTGTCATCTGTCATCTATCTTCTGTCATTTGTCATTAGACATTAACCATTTGTCATTGACATGTTATTTGTTATTTTCCATTGATCATTTGTTATTTATAATAATCTGTCATTTGTTACCTATTATTGGTCATCATCATTTGTTATTGGTTATTTGCCATTTGTCATGTTATCTGTCATTTGCATTCGACATTTGTTATTGGTATTTTTTTATTTGTCATTTTAACTCTGTTATCTGTCATTTATTATTGGTCATTTGTCATTACTAATTTGTTATTTATAATCTGTCACCTGTCATATGTCGTTAATTTTATTATTATTTATTTTTGTTTCATTTATTTTTTAGACAATTATCATTAATCTTTTGGATTATCAAATGTTAATTTTGCAGAGTGTTTACTTTTTTACTTTATTTCTTTTTTTAAACAATTATCAATTGTTTTCATATTCCGTAAATTTCAATAATGTATTACTTTTTGTAACATATTATTTTTTTAATCTCCAACAATAAAAACCCTTTTTTAGTTTGAAATGTTTTTTTTTTCTTACAAATTCATTCATCATATTTGCCTCGAGTTGAATTCATTTTAAAATATTTCTTTTGTTTGATTGCTTGACGTTATTAAAATTTGTTTTTCAATTGTTTTTGCCAGATTAGAAATTGAATTGAGTAGAAAACAAAATATTTGAAATTGAAAATTTGTGGAAGAAACATATATAAATAAAAGGCAATTGTTTTATAAGATTTTCCAACTGTTTTTCAATTTTTAAACAAACATCGATTGTTTTTCAATTGTTTTTCGATGTGTTTTCATTAATATCTAAGATTACAATTATTAATTGTCAAATTACACAGAAGAATATTTAATGTTATGTAGTAAGACTAATGAAAAAATTAAAGTGCAGAAACTCTCAGAATAATTAATTTCAACATTACTTAAAAAAAAGGTTTTATATTTTCAGAAATTTCACATGTTTTCTTTCTCACAAATATATTGTTTGAATGTTTTTTTTGTTTGGTTATTTTAATAAATCTCATATTATTCAATTTTTGTGAAATTATTGTTTCTTATTTCTTGAATTTTGGAGGCGTTTACTTTATTGTATTATTATAATAAACATTTTCAATTGTTATTTCATTAATATATTTGACTTTTGACAACTGCCAATTATTTTTTAAATTATTTAAATTGTTTTTTTTGTGAAGTGGATGCAAAATGTCGTCTTTTTTGTCTTTGGTTTTTTTATTTTTTTATACAAACCCCAATTGTTTTACTTTAATTGGCAATTGTTTTTTTTTTCTAGCGTTTTATTATTTTTTTTGCAATTGTTTTGACCGTTTCTCCTGTAATTTTTATTCTTGTAAATCTTCTTAAATATTTCTGCATACGAAAATGCTTTTCATCAATTAATCAATCTAAGTTACCACATTTATACTTTATTAATTTTCGTTAAATAACAAAAATAACTTTACTGTTTCCAACAATTGCCAATTGTTTTCAAAATATTTTTTGGTTAATTGTGATAAATATTTCTATTCTATAACTGTGTAAAAAGTGTAAAGAACGTTTTGAGTATATTTTCTACTACTAACCGTTGTTGGTGCTGCTCTTGTCGATAATTTTACTCTCGACCTTTTTGCTCTTGTACAACGTCCGACTTCTCTTCCTCGTCCTGCTCTGTTCCATGTTGCTGGGGCGCATCTTCTTCAGGTTGCCGGTGAAGACTTCGGGAAACTGCGGCAGTCGCATGAACACCAGCTGGATCATGTCTTTGAGGTAGTGCTCCGCAGTTTTCCTCAACAACTCTAATAACAATTAATTATATATTACATTATGTGAATAAACTAAATTAATATATTATAGGAATATTTTATTTAAAGTATAGATTCTCAACGTGGGCGATGACGTCCCCTTGTGAGCGTTTGAGGGCAGTAGAAGACCCAGAGAAAATTAGGGTACATTAAGATGGTGCAGAGGGGGCAATATAGTCCATCTTCCGTTCTGCATCACAAACTATCGCTTCAAAAAACGACGAAAGATTTACAGTGTGTTATTTTTCTAACGCATTTGGTTTACTTTATCAGACTGAATGCTTTTGTGTCGTTTCTCGAAGCGACATTTTGTGACGTAGGACGGAAGATCCAACGGATGGACTATAGTTGTTTTAAATTCGTGACAGATGGTAAATAAAATATGATGGGGACTTTAGAAAAAAACGTAGTCTCAATGTTGACAACTCAGGTTCAGAAACTACGATTTAAAGTTATCTGGAGACACTTAATGCAAATAATACTTAAGGGAAATAATCTCAACTTAATATATGTATATATTATTTAAGTATATAATATTAATATTTACCGCTTAATCTGATCTCAAAGCAAATTTTAAAACAGGACAACATAATGTCGCAGAGGCTCTCATTGGTGAGTGCGGCGCCTTCCGGTGACAGTGTGAGGGTTTTCAGAACCTGAAGGATTTTCATGAGAACTACACCATCAGAGGATTGATCCGTGCCCACGAATCTAGCATGAGTCACTGCGTCGGCAATGCTGTGCACGGTCAATGGAACCGAAACATGTGTTGGATCTTAAAAAAAAAAGAGAATTTAATTATTACATAAAAATTACCAAGCTAATTATTCAATTATATTACCTATAAGGCCGTATGATAAAAACTTGTTGACGGCGGAGAGTGCCAAACTGGTGACTGGGCCTGTGGTGTCCTCTGAACGGATCACCTCCAGAAACGGCCCTAAAAAGTCTATGGGATCTATAAGCCTCAGGTCCTCGATTTTGTTCAGGGCGTCCTTTAAATCCTAAAAATTCATTTGAAAAATTAATTGATTTAATACAATCTGGCCTAATTAATTATATTAAGCAATTCGTTGAAATACAGACAGTTTCCTAAAGCCTTAGAGAATAATAAACAGTTTAATGTAATATATTACCAATTTCTCTAAAGCGTTTGATAGAGTATGTCACGATATTATATTATTAAACTTCCTCAAAATGCCATTCTTACTGTAATTGGCTTAAGCATAGATTACAAATTAATAAGGACCATAAATAAAGATTTTATTATAATTTTAAAGTATTTTATCTCACCTTACCTTAGCTCAAGCTTTCAAATAATTTTTTTAGATTTATTTTTCTACGTAGAGCAAACAAACGTAATAAACACTCAGCATTGCGTAAATGTTTGATTAATCATACAAACTTCCCTTACCTTACCATTTAATTTTAAGAAAATTATATCACTATCAATATATATTTTATGTTACAATATCTGACCTATGAGCAATCAAATTAAGCCGTAATCGTAAGTAACATTGTGTAAACGTTTAATTAATAAAACGCACACATTTTCCATACTAAATACTCGATTAACATCTAACTTTCACTATGAATGTAGTAATCGTTTACCTGAAAGGCTTTCATGAGGGGGTCCTGGTCGTCTTCTTGGTGGTGCGAGGACCACCGATGGCCCCTCCGCATAGCCGTCAGCAGTATGGACATTTCGCCCTTGACGACGAAAATCCCGTTGCCGGGTAGCGACATCGTAGCCGATTTCTGCACGCTCGCGTTAATTAAACACCGACGACACTTGGAATCGAAAAAAAAATTTTCGGCCCCTGTTTACATCCTAATCAATCCCGTACGTCAAAAGTCCAACAAGACTTGATTCGTGTCACAATTTGACGTTTCCCATCGATAATACATAAAACACTTTTAATTTTTAAGATTTTAGTGTTATCACTAAGAATTTATATTGGTAGTAATGTTTTTCTCATTAAACGCGCGAAATTTAATTTGAATGAAGAAATAAACACACTGTAGATATTTGGTGTTAATTTCCAAATTTAAGTTGGCAACAGTTTTGTTTTTCAATGATAATACATATAATGAATAATAATAATTATTATTATTATTAATAATAATAGTTATTATTATTATTTATTTCCCAACCGATTACTCCAATTACAAGGAAAAATTATATAGTATAAATTAAATAATATTGCAAATTAAAAATGAAGATGAACGTGGTATTTCAAATTTAGAATAATAATAATAATAATCTTTATTTAGAACATTTACTATACAATGAAATAGATGTAGAAATATATAATATAATAATATCACATAGTATTATTTCTAAACTTTAAGTTGGTAGCAATTATGCATTTTAATGTTTATAGATAAATCTTCAAAATTTAGTTTTTTTCTTGGTAAAGACGTTTACTTCGTGGTACATCTCGATTAACTTGGAATTTAAAATATTAATTCATTAAAAATATATATAATAAAAAAAAATTGTCAACTTGTTTTAATTCTAAATTATTCAAAATGTAGTATTATTAGCAAGATTGAAATTCTGTTCTTTACTGTTGATGCATATAATAATATAAATTTTAAATTCTTCTATTCAAATCAGCTTCAAAATCTTTTATTATTCCCAAAATTTCACTTATCAATGATTATGCATAAATAGATAAGCTTGTATAACAAATATTTGTTAAAAATATAAATAGATTACAAAAAATATAGGCATACTAACATTTTAAATTGAGAATGAGTAAAAAAAACAGTAAACGTAATTCTTATAGTTAAAATTTAGTATATATTTTTTACATCAAAATAATTATATATTTTTTCTTAATCCTCAACTTACGTCCTACAATTTATGATGTGAATTAATATTTATAAATCAGAAAGTATAATTAACAATAATAATATAGATAGAAAAACATACATTATTAAGATTTAAATTAATCTAAAACGTATCTTAAAAATTATTATCAATGAGCAAATAATTGAGGTTAGGTTGCGATGTTTATGACCGCCACTGAAACGTTACGAATAAATTAAACGCAATTTAAAGCCGTTTCGTGTGAAAATGGTCCGAGGCGGGTAAGTGTTTGCGTTTATTAAGCGTTCGCATGAATTGTACCGTGTTTCGAAAATGTGGAATTTTCAGGAGGGACCGCAGCAGGACGCCGGAGAGGAAGCGAAGCCGCAGGTCCAGGAGCAGGGACAAGGAGAGGACCAAGGCGAGCAGGCACAGGAGGAGCCGTTCGAGGGAGAAACGCAGCCGGTCCAGGGACAGGGAACGCAGGGAGCGCAGATCGTACAGCAGGGAACGAGAACGTAGGAGGTGAATATAAATTTACACCGTTAATTAATCACTACACAAAACAATAAAATAATAAGACTGCAGATTAAAACAATAACAAATATAATAAGTACATCATTTACACACACACACACACACACAATTTTTTTATTCCTTCGATATTATCAATGTCTCATTATTTTATTTGTATATATTGTAACCATGGTTGATAAAGACTAAATAAAGATAAATACTCAAACACCACTGCGGAAAGAGTAATAATAATAATCACTTTATTAACGGGATTCACCCTATCTATATTAGAAAAAACAAAAATAATAAATCAACATTGAGAGTACGTGATCGATAGCTAAACAATGTTACTACTATTATAAGAAGTGACTTCGAATAAAAAAATTCTTAAAAGCAATATTGTTGAAAATAATTGAACATCGAAATTTAATTAATAAAACAAAACAAAGTTAAAGTGTTTTATTAATTATTCATACATGTATAACGAAGTAGAAGCTTCTTACATTAACAATAAAATCGAAATTTTCGCATTTTTTTATATCTATTCTATGAGTGTAATTCATTGGAATTGGAATTTTTTATTTCTGATCATTTTATCAATAGATATTGTGAAAATATTGAAAAACAATTGAACATCAAAATTTGAATTTTGAATATTTGATAGGGAGTAGATTTTTTTATATCAGACCATTTTGTAAATAGTTATTGCAAAAAAAAACTGAAAAACAATTGAACATCGAAATTTGAATGTTTGCTTTTTCTGCATTTATTAGATGAGTATATTTAATGGGGAGTAGATTTTTTTAAATCTGACCATTCTGTAAATAGTTATTGCAAATAATCGAAACACATTTGACATTGAAATTTGATATTTTACAGAATCTACATCTACTCTATTAATATAATTCATTGGAAGTAGAATTTTGCAAATCTGACCATTCTGTCAAAAGTTACTACGAAAAAACTGAAAAACAATTGAAGATCGAAATTTTAATTTTTGCGTTTTCTATATCTATTTTATGAGTGTAATTATTTGGAATTGGAATTTTTCATTTCTGACCATCTTGTCAATAGTTATCATGGAAAAACTGAAAAACAATTGAACATTGAATGAATTGAAAATTTTCAAAACAATTGAAGTTTGCAAAAAAAAACAGTTGAAGATTTAAAAAAAAAATACTCTAAATTTGTTAAAACCAATTGAAAAAAAATATTTTACAATAAAAAAAAAGCAGATAAAAATTTGCAAAAAAACAATTAAAATTTACTTAGAAAACTAAAAAAGTTGATATTTTACAAAAAAACAACTATCGGAATTTACAAGAAAAAATGAAAAATTCTCACAGAATTAAAATTTTGCAAAAAAATAACAGTCAAAAATTTTTACAATAATTATTTTGTAAATTTTGAACTGTTTTTTTTTTAAATACTAGATACATATTTTATAATCTTTATTTTTAAGTTTTCTATCAGTTTTTGAAATTAAAAAAAGAAACAATTAAAAAATTGCAAAAACAATTGCAATTGTTATTTGAAGAGAAGACAAACAATTGAAGGCTTTAAAATAGCAGATTAACATTCGTTAGTTGACCAAACTAAAAACAGTTGAAAATTTGCAAAACAATTGAAAATCAGTTTCCACAAGAAGAATACTAAAAAATGTTTAATCTAGTTGGTATTTAAAATAAAAACAATCTACAAAAAAAAACAACTGACAATTTACAAAAAAAAACAATTGACAATTTCAAAAAAAAAACAATTGACAATTGACAAAAACAATTCACAATTTACAAAAAAAACAATTGACAATTGATTAAAAAAAAACAATTAACCATTTACAAAAAACAATTGACAATTTACAAAAAAAACAATTGACAATTTACAAAAGACAATTGAGAATTAACAAAAAACAATTGATAATTTACAAAAAAACAATTGACAATTTACAAAAAACAATTTACAAAAAAAAAACCATTGGCAATTAACAAAAAAAATTGACAATTGACAATTAACAGAAAACAATTGACAATTAATAAAATAACAATTGACAAAAGAAACAATTGGCAAAAAAAACAATTGACAATTGACAAAAAAAACATATGACAATTTACAAAAATAACGATTGACAATTAACAAAAAAAAAACAATTGACAATTGACAAAGGAAACAATTGGCACTTGACAAAAAAGAATTGACAATTGACAAAAGAAACAATTGGCAAAAAACATATGACAATTTACAAAAAAAAGCGATTAACAATTTACAAAAAAATTAATTGACAATTGATAAAAGAAACAATTGATAATTGATAATTTATAAAAAAAATGATAATTGATAAAAACATAATTACCAATTTACGAAAAAAAAAAAAATTGATAATGAACGAAAAAAACAATTAACAATTTACAAAAAAATCAATTGACAACTTACAAAAAAACAATTGACAAAAGAAACAATTGACAATTGGCAAAAAAACAATAAACAATTTACAAAAAAAACAATTGACAATTTGCAAAAAAAACGATTGACAATTAACAAAAAAAAACAATTGACAAAAGAAACAATTGATTATTAACAAAAAATCAATTGACAATTTATAAAAAAAACGATTGACAATTAATAAAAAACAATTGACAATTGACGAAAGAAACAATTGACAATTTACGAAAAACAATTGACGATTAACAAAAAAAACAATTGACAAAAAAACAATTGATAATTTACAAAAGAAACAATTGACAATTGGCAAAAAAACAATAAACAATTTACAAAAAAAACAATTGACAATTTACAATTTACAAAAAAAAAACGATTGACAATTAACAAAAAAAAAAACAATTGACAAAAGAAACAATTGATTGATTATTGATAATTTATAAAAAAAAAGATAATTGATAAAAACATAATTACCAATTTACGAAAAAAAAAACAATTAACAATTTACAAAAAAAATCAATTGACAATTAACAAAAAACAATAAACAATTTACAAAAAAAACAATTGACAATTTACAATTTACAAAAAAAAACGATTGACAATTAACAAAAAAAAAAACAATTGACAAAAGAAATAATTGATTATTAACAAAAAATCAATTGACAATTTATAAAAAAAAAGATTGACAATTAATAAAATACAATTGACAATTGACGAAAGAAACAATTGACAATTTACGAAAAACAATTGACGATTAATTATTGACAAAAAACAATTGACAATTCACAAACAAGGCGATTGACTATTAACAAAAAACAATTGACAATTTACAAATATAAACGATTGAAAATTTACAAAAAAAACGATTGAAAATTAACAAAAAAACGATTGACAATTAACCAAAAACCCATAGACAATTGACAAAAGAAACAATTGACAACAACATAATCGATAATTTACGAAAAAGAACAATTGACAATTAACGAAAAAAAGCAATTAACAATTTACAAAAAAATCTATTGACAATTTACAAAAAACAATTGACAATTGGCAATTGATAAAAAAACAAGTGACAAGTGACAAAAAAAAAACAATTGGCAAAAAAACATATGACAATTTAAAAAAAACGATTGACAATTTACAAAAAAGACGATTGACAATTAACATAGAAACAATTGACAATTGACAAAAGAAATAATTCACACTTGACAAAAAAAGAATTGACAATTTACAAAAAAAATTGACAATTGATAAAAAACAATAGACAATTAACGAAAAAAGGCAATTAATAATTTACAAAAAAATCTATTGACAATTTACAAAAAACAATTGACAATTGGCAATTGATAAAAAAACAAGTGACAAGTGACAAAAAAAACAATTGGCAAAAAAACATATGACAATTAAAAAAAAACGATTGACAATTTACAAAAAAAGACGATTGACAATTTACAAAAGACGATTGACAATTTACAAAAAACAAATGACAATTGATAAAAAACAAGTGATAATTGACAAAATAAACAGTTGGCAATTGGCAAAAATCATATGACAATTTACAAAAAAAACTATTGATAATTTACAAAATAAAACGATTGACATTTAACAAAAAAATTAATTGACAATTTATAAAAAAATCGATTGATAATTAATAAAAAAACAATTGACAATTGACCAAAGAAACAATTGACAATTAACAAAAAACAATTGACAATTTACGAAAAACAATTGACGATTAACAAAAAAAAAACAATTGATATTTAACAAAAAACAATTGACAAAAGAAACAATTGATTATTGACAAAAAATCAATTGACAATTAATAAAAAAAACAATTGAGAATTTACAAAAGAAACAATTGACAATTCACAAAATAGGTGATTGACAATTAGCAAAAAAAAACAATTGACAATTTACAAAAAAAAAATGATTGAAAATTTACAAAAACAATTGATAACAACATAATCGATAATTTACGAAAAAAAAACAATTGACAATTAACGAAAAAAGCAATTAACAATTTATAAAAAAAATCAATTGACAATTTACAAAAAACAATTGACAATTGATAAAAAACAAGTGACAATTGACAAAAGAAACAATTGACAATTTGCAAAAAACATGACAATTTACAAAAAAAACGATTGACAACAATAAAACGATTAACAATTAACATAAAAACAATTGACAAAAGAAATAATTGACACTTGACAAAAAAAGAATTGACAATTTACAAAAAAAAATTGACAATTGATAAAAAAACAATAGACAATGAATAATTTACAAAAAAAAATCAATTGAAAATTTACAAAAAACAAATGACAATTGATGAAAAATCAAGTGATAATTGACAAAATAGACAGTTGACAATTGGCAAAAAACATATGACAATTTACAAAAAAAACTATTGATAATTTAAAAAAAAAAACGATTGACAATTAACAAATAAACAATTGACAAAAAATCAATTGACAATTTATAAAAAAAAACGATTGATAATTTATAAAAAACAATTGACAATTGACGAAAGAAACAATGGACAATTAACAAAAAACAATTGACAGTTTACGAAAAACAATTGATGATTAACAAAAAAAACAATTGATATTTAACAAAAAAACAATTGACAAAAGAAACAATTTATTATTGACAAAAAATCAATTGACAATTAACAAAAAAAATTGACAATTTACAAAAGAAACAATTGCCAATTCACAAAAAAACAATTGACAATTTACAAAAAAAAACGATTGAAAATTACAAAAAAATGATTGAAAATTAACAAAAACAATTGATAACAATATAATCGATAATTTACGACAAAAAAAAAACAATTGATAATTAACGAAAAAAGCAATTAACAATTTACAAAAAAATCTATTGACAATTTACAAAAAACAATTGACAATTGGCAATTGATAAAAAACAAGTGACAAGTGATAAAAGAAACAATTGACAATTGGCAAAAAACATGACAATTTACAAAAAAAACGATTGACAAAAATAAACAATTGACAATTTACAAAAAACGATTGACAATTAACAAAAAAAAAACGATTAACAATTAACATAAAAACAATTGACAATTGATAAAAGAAATAATTGACACTTGACAAAAAAAGAATTGACAATTTACAAAAAAAAATTGACAATTGATAAAAAACAATTGACAATTAACGAAAAAAAAGTAATTAATAATTTACAAAAAAAATCAATTGACAATTTACAAAAAAACAAATGTCAATTGATAAAAAACAAGTGATAATTGACAAAATTAACAGTTGACAATTGGCAAGAAACATATGGCAATTTACAAAAAAACTATTGATAATTTATAAAAAAACGATTGACAATTAACAAAAAAAAAACAATTGACAATTTATTAAAAAAACGATTGACAATTAATAAAAAAACAATTGACAATTGACCAAAGAAACAATTGACAATTAACAAAAAACAATTGACAATTTACGAAAAACAATTGACGATTAACAAAAAAAAAAACAATTGATATTTAACAAAAAACAATTGACAAAAGAAACAATTGATTATTGACAAAAAATCAATTGACAATTAACAAAAAAACAATTGACAATTTACAAAAGAAACAATTGACAACTCACAAAAAAGGTGATTGACAATTAGCAAAAAAACAATTGACAATTTACAAAAAAAAAACGAGTGCAAATTTACAAAAAAACGATTGAAAATTAATAAAAACAATTGATAACAACATAATCGATAATTTTCGAAAAAAAAAACAATTGACAATTAATGAAAAAAGCAATTAACAATTTACAAAAAACAATTGACAATTAATAAAAAAAACAAGTGACAATTGACAATTTATTTATTTATTTATTTATTTATTTATTTATTTATTTACGGACAGGGCCATTGCACAGAGTTACATAGGGCATAATAACATAATAAAATATAAAAGTTAACCTAAAGTATCTTACAAACTAATTAAATAAATAAAACAAACATTTTATGGATGATACATTACATATTAAAAACGATAAAATTATAAATGTCAAGAATAATTAAAAAGCGATAGTACACAATACTAATATACATAACAAAATAAAAGATAAATAAAATATATACACATACTCGCACATATACATTAAAAATTATTTACAACGCAATAAAAACCGTAGTCTAGCCCAGCTAGTGTTAAAAAAGTCAATGTTGGACGCATTACAATTTCTTGCGATTCGTGCCAACCCAAAATGCCTACAGTAGTCAGTCCGATAATAGTTTTCTTTAAAGAAGAACGCAGATCGTAAATTTCTCGACGGAATGTGAATATCAAATCTACTTAGCAAATCCGGACAATTAACTAAACCATTAATAATTTTGTACCCTATTCCAATATCGGTGTGTATCCTTCTGGTTACTAAGGGCAATAATTTAAATCTTTTTAAAAGGTCTGTGTAAGCACCAGATAACTGGAATTTGTACATGAGAAATTTTATAAATTTTTTCTGAACACGCTCAATCCTATCAATGTCGTAGTGAGTACAAGGATTCCAAATTACAGAACAATATTCTAGATGAGGACGAACTAGAGACGAATAAAGAATAATTAGAGTTTGAATGTCATTTAACTCTCCACTATTGCGTTTTAAAAACCCTAGAGCACGATAAGCTTTCGATATAATGTTGCTTATGTGTTCAGAGAAACTCCAGTTGTTGGAAATAATAACGCCAAGGTCTCTAATCGACGTTACCCTAGAGAGTTGTGTCCCATTTATGACGTAATTTCTAGCCGTTTGAGATCTTTTTTTTGAGAATGTAATAATATTACATTTATCGATGTTGAGATGCATGCCATTTAGTCGACACCAGGAATCGAATCGATGGAGATCTTGCTGTAATAGCTGCGAAGATTCGTTACATGTGATATCTTTGTAAATTTTCATGTCATCGGCGAAAAAACATATGACAATTTACAAAAAAACGATTGACAATTAACAAAAAAATCGATTAACAATTAACAGAAAAATAATTGACAATTGACAAAAGAAATAATTGACACTTGACAAAAAAAGAATTGACAATTTACAAAAAAAATTGACAATTGATAAAAAAAACAATAGGCAATTAACGAAAAAAGGGCAATGAATAATTTACAAAAAAAATCAAATGAAAATTTACAAAAAACAAATGACAATTGATAAAAAAACAAGTGATAATTTTACAAAATAAACAGTTGACAATTGGCAAAAAACATATGACAATTTACAAAAAAAACGATTGACAATTAACAAAGAAACAATTGACAATTTACAAAAAAAAGATTGACAATTAACAATAAAACAATAGACAAAAAACAATTTATAATTTATTTAAAAAAATGACAATTGATAAAAACAATTGACAATTTACGAAAAAAAAACAATTGACAATTAACGAAAAATAAACAATTAACAATTTACAAAAAAAAATCAATTGACAACTTACAAAAAATCAATTGACAATTAACAAAAAAACAATTGACAATTGACAAAAGAAACAATTTACAAACAAAACAATTGACAATTTACAAAAAAAAAAACGATTGACAATTAACAAAAAAACAATTGACAAAAGAAACAATTAATTATTGACAAATAATCAATTGACAACTTATAAAAAAAAACGATTGACAATTAACAAAAAACATATGACAATTTACAAAAAAAAACTATTGGTAATTTACAAAAAAAAAACGATTGACAATTAACAAAGAAACAATTGACAATTTACAAAAAAAAGATTGACAATTAACAATAAAACAATTGACAAAAAACAATTTATAATTTATAAAAAATGACAATTAATAAAAACATAATTGACAATTTACGAAAAAAAAACAATTGACAATTAACGAAAAAAATAAACAATTAACAATTTACAAAAAAAATCAATTGACAACTTACAAAAAAAACAATTGACAATTAACAAAAAAACAATTGACAATTGACAAAAGAAACAATTGACAATTGGCAAAAAAACAATTAACAATTTACAAACAAAACAACTGACAATTTACAGAAAAAACGATTGACAATTAACAAAAAATCAATTGACAAAATAAACAATTGATTATTGATAAAAAATCAATTGACAACTTATAAAAAAAACGATTGACAATTAACAAAAAACATATGACAATTTATAAAAAAAACTATTGGTAATTTACAAAAAAAAACGATTGACAATTAACAAAAAAACAAATTGACAATTTACAAAAAAAGATTGACAATTAACAATAAAACAATTGACAAAAAACAATTTATAATTTATTAAAAAATTACAATTGATAAAAACAATTGACAATTTACGAAAAAAAAACAATTGACAGTTAACGAAAAAATAAACAATTAACAATTTACAAAAAAAATCAATTAACAAAAAAACAATTGACAATTGACAAAAGAAACAATTGACAATTGGCAAAAAAACAATTAACAATTTACAAACAAAACAACTGACAATTTACAGAAAAAACGATTGACAATTAACAAAAAATCAATTGACAAAAGAAACAATTAATTATTGACAAAAAATCAATTGACAACTTATAAAAAAAAACGATTGACAATTAACAAAAAACATATGACAATTGACCAAAGAAATAATTGACAATTAACAAAATACAATTGACAATTCACAAAAAAAATGACAATTAACAAAAAACAATTGATAATTAACCAAAAAACAATTAACAAAAGAAACAATTGATTATTGACAAAAAATCAATTGACAATTAACAAAAAAACGATTGACAATTAATAATTTGACAATTGAAAATGTTTTCTTGACTTGTGTAAAGCTTTATGTTCCTTGCATGAAATAATCATTATTATTATTATTATTATTATTATTTACGAAAAAAAAACAATTGACAAAAATACAATTTTCAAAAAAAAACTTTTACTAAAAATTGAAAAATTATTTTTTTTGCTATGTGTAAAATAGTTAAAAAATTTGCAGAAATAATTGAAAAATAAAAAAATCAAAAATTTCAAAATAATTGAAATTTTACAAAAATAAATATTAATAAACTATTATAGAAAATACATTTGGCATTAAGAACAAAATAAAGAGTCGACTAAAAACAATTAATATTTTTTATAAAAAAAAAACAGTCGAAGGATTTAAAATAGCAGATTAAAATTTGCTATTTTATAAAGAAGAAAAAAGCAGTTGTAAGTTCGTAAAAAAAAATAATTGAATCAAATAAAAAAAAACAATTGAAAAACTTCTAAAAAAAATTGAAATTGAAATTTGTT
Organism: Ontholestes murinus; assembly: GCA_963969525.1. Taxonomy (NCBI): domain Eukaryota; kingdom Metazoa; phylum Arthropoda; class Insecta; order Coleoptera; family Staphylinidae; genus Ontholestes; species Ontholestes murinus. Next base: position 613,512 of record OZ018389.1, on the reverse strand, counting down.
TTAATCTAGTTGGTATTTTACAAAAAAAAACTAAAAATTTGGAAATTATGTAGCTATTGTATAATTAGAGAGAGAATAACATCTTTATTCAGACAACTATATATACAATTAAAAACATTGACAAATGGAATATAATGGTTAGTCTGTCCGTTTGGGCTATCGACCATCGGTCTTTCTGCCCTGTCTTGACTCTAAGTTATGTTTAAAAAATAAATATCTTTGCTAGCTAGCTGTAGCGTGATTGGTGGGTGTTTATATTTAGGGGGGATATTGGGGTTTCGGGTTGTATAATTATTTTAAAACCTTTTTATTTATTTTTTTGTAGGGGTGATAGTAAAGAACGTAGAGGTCCTAGTGGTAAAAAGGATAGGAGGAGGGATAAGTCGTCACGTTCACGATCGCCCAGAGACGCGAAAAACAAAGCCGACGATCACTCCGAACTGCCCTTCGATCCCACCAATCCCGACAAAGAGGAGGAACAGAAGAAATTAGAGTTGGAGATGCAGAAGCGCAGGGAGAGGATCGAGCGTTGGAGGGCGGAACGTAAGAAGAAGGAACAGGAGGCGACGAAGAAGGAGAAGGACACGATACTGGCGAATTTGAATATACCTCAGGGCGCTATTAAAAAGTGGTCGCTGGAGGACGATTCCGAGGATGAGGATAAGATGGATCGTTTGGAGAAGGAAGAGGTTAAAAAGGAGGACGTCGTCGTTGAGGTGGCGAAGAACGAGGAGGTGGAGGTCGAGGTGAAAAAGGAGGTTAAACTGGAGGATGATGTGGATCCGCTTGATGAATTCATGAGGGGCGTACAGGAAGAGGTGAGGCAGATTAATAAATTCGACTTGAAGAAGACGGGCAAGTCGGATAATGGGAACAAGAAGGGGGCGCTTGTTATCGTAACGGGGGTGGCTAAATCGGTGGTTAGTAAAAATAAAGGGGAACTGATTGAACAGAATCAAGATGGATTAGAGTATTCTTCTGAAGAGGAACAGGAAGATTTAAAAGATACCGCCGCTAGTATAGCCAATAAACAGAAGAAGGAGCTGGCGAAGATTGATCATAACGAGATTCGATATTCTTCGTTTAGGAAGAATTTTTATGTCGAGGTGCCGGAAATAGCGAGGATGAGTAATGAAGAGGTGGATGCTTATAAGGAGGAACTCGAGGGGATTCGCGTTAAAGGTAAGAGTTATAAGTTAATATTTACGTGATGGATAATTTTTACGATTGGATATTTTTCAGGTCGTGGTTGTCCGAAACCGATAAAGACGTGGGCCCAGTGCGGCGTCTCGACGAAAGAACTGAACATATTAAAAAAGTTAAATTTCGAAAAACCGACGCCGATCCAGGCACAGGCCATCCCCGCCATAATGTCAGGTAGAGATTTAATCGGGATAGCGAAAACAGGCAGTGGTAAAACGCTCGCATTTCTTTTGCCAATGTTTAGACACATATTGGACCAACCGCCGTTGGAAGAGACGGACGGCCCGATCGCTATAATCATGACGCCGACCAGGGAGCTGTGCATGCAGATCGGCAAAGATATCAAGAAGTTCACCAAGAGTCTGAACTTGCACGCGGTGTGCGTCTACGGCGGCACCGGCATTTCGGAGCAAATCGCCGAATTGAAACGCGGCGCCGAAGTTATCGTTTGCACGCCGGGTAGGATGATCGATATGTTGGCCGCGAACAGCGGCAAGGTGACCAACTTGAGACGGGTCACCTACATCGTACTCGACGAGGCCGATCGCATGTTCGATATGGGTTTTGAACCACAGGTAAAATTATTCAATTCATAATTATGAAATTAATTAGAAAACCCTTTAATCAATGCAGGAATAAATAGTGGTATAAAAACATGATTTTCATTCATCCTTTTAATCAGTAAAGATTATTTAAAAAAATTATATTATTGTATTTTTATAGGTGATGCGAATAATTGATAATGTACGTCCGGATCGACAGACTGTGATGTTCAGTGCGACGTTTCCCCGCCAAATGGAGGCTCTGGCTAGACGGATATTACAAAGGCCGATTGAAATTCAAGTCGGTGGACGTTCCGTCGTGTGTAAGGAGGTCGAACAGCACGTCATCATCATCGAGGAGGAGCAGAAGTTCCTTAAACTGTTGGAGTTATTAGGGATTTATCAGGAACACGGTAGCATCATCGTGTTTGTGGATAAACAAGAAAACGCCGATATTCTCCTGAAGGAATTGATGAAGGCCTCTTATAATTGTATGAGTTTGCATGGTGGAATCGATCAGTTCGATAGGGACTCGACGATTATCGATTTCAAATCGGGTAAGGTGAAGCTGTTAGTGGCCACATCTGTAGCAGCGCGTGGACTCGACGTCAAGCAACTTATCCTAGTGGTTAATTACGATTGTCCGAATCATTACGAGGATTACGTGCACCGGTGTGGAAGGACTGGACGGGCGGGAAATAAGGGTTTCGCGTACACGTTCGTAACACCAGAGCAGGAACGTTACGCCGGTGATATCATCAGAGCTTTTGAACTCGCAGCTGTTAACGTTCCGGAAAGTTTGCGTTCGCTTTGGGAAACCTACAAGGCGAAACAGGAGGCTGAGGGTAAGAAGGTGCACACGGGCGGCGGTTTCAGCGGTAAAGGCTTTAAATTCGACGAGACGGAAGCGGCGGCCGCGAACGAACGCAAAAAATTCCAGAAGGCCGCGCTCGGATTGCAGGATTCCGACGATGAGGATTTAGAGCACGACATCGATCAACAAATCGAGAGTATGTTCGCCACGAAGAGGATCGTCAAGGAGATTAAGGCCCCTATAGGTATCATCAATCCGGCGACGGCGACTGTGCAAAATTCCGCCGTTGATAAATTAGAGTTGGCGAAAAAATTAGCGTCGCGTATTAATTTAACGAAGAACATTTCCGGCGATACGAAGTTTGCCACGCAACAAGCGGCCGAATCGATTTTGAAGGGTAGCGGCAGTCAACCACTAATTACGGCGAAAACGGTGGCCGAACAGTTAGCCGCGAAATTAAACACGCGCCTTAATTACCAACCGAAAGACGACGACGACCGCGCCGATGATGAATCTGAACAGACCTTTAGAAAATATGAAGAGGAATTGGAGATTAATGATTTCCCACAACAGGCTAGATGGAGGGTTACATCTAAGGTAATAATGATGATAATTTTTACTAATACAAAAAATTTAATTAATCGATTTTATTATAGGAAGCTTTAGCTCAAATCTCTGAATATTCCGAAGCAGGCATCACCGTGAGGGGAACGTACGTACCGACCGGTAAAACTCCACCAGAGGGTGAACGTAAACTCTACCTGGCGATCGAGAGTACGAGTGATATAGCGGTCTCCAAGGCAAAATCGGAGATTACGCGGTTAATCAAAGAGGAACTGCTTAAGCTCCAAACAGCAGGCCATCATACCTTCAATAAAGCTCGCTATAAGGTCGTCTAAATTCGTAACGATTGAAGTAAAAATTTTTGTAACAATTGACTTGTAAACTATGTCTTCTGCTTCATTATATAGTTGTATAATAATCACTAATTGTATTTTTTTAACCATTCAAAATCCTCTACAATAAAATTTTCAATGATATATACATACAATTATGTAATTAAAGGTTTTATTATTTGTAAATTGTGTAAATATTCTCTTTTAGTGCAGTTTAATTTTATCATTATTAAAAATAAGAAGTTTAAAGCTAAGTCATGAAAAAATAAATTTTCGACAAGGTAAGAAACCTTGAATGAAATTATAAATGGAATTCAAACGAAACTTTATGAAATAAATAAACCCCAAGTGTTTCAAAATTATTATTCAATCAGTAAAACCCACGCGTATGTTTTACTGATTGGAGGGTGGGATAGTGGCCACCCACCCACCCTACATATACAATTTTACATTCATCACTGACTCTCGATAAGTTTCCCGAAAACATCAGCAGTATTTCTGGAAATGTGAATAAAACTTTAATCCACTGTCTTTATTTATGTTTTATTGCATATGTAGGGTGGGTGGGTGGCCACTATCCCACCCTCCAACCAGTAAAACATCAGCACAAGTTGTATTGAATTTTTTTTTAACATTAAACATTTTATACATGATGTATTATACAAATACATACAATTAATGAATCGATTGTTTTATATTAAAAAAAATCACATCATTATTAAAAATAAAAAAGTTTGAAGCTAAATTATAGAAAAATAAATTGTCTACAAGGTAAAAACCCCTAAAAGAAAATATAAATGGAATTCAAAAGAAAACTTATGAAATAAATAAACCCCAAGTGTTTTAAAATTATTATTCAATCAGTAAAACCCTCGCGTATGTTTTACTGGTTGGAGGGTGGGATAGAGGCCACCCACCCACCCTACATATACATATTTACATTAATCACTGATACTCGTTTAGTTTTCAAAAACATCAGCAATATTTCTGGAAATGTGAATAAAACTTTAATTCACTGTCTTAATTTATGTTTTATTGCATATATAGGGTGGGTGGGTGGACACTATACCACCCTCCAATCAGTAAAACATCGGAACAAGTTGTATTGAATATTTTTTTTAACATCAATTTTTTTATACATGATGTATTAAACAAATACGTACAATTAATGAATCAATTGTTTTATATTAAAAAAATCACTTATCATTATTAAAAATAAGAAGTTATATAAAAATAAATTATTAACGAAGTTAAAAAATCTTGAGAGAAACTATAAATTGAATTCGTGAGAAAACTTATGGAATAATTAAACCAAAAGTGTTTCAAAATTATTATTCAATCAGTAAAACCCTCGCGTATGTTTTACTGATGAGAGAGTGGGATAGAGGCCACCCACCCACCCTACATATACATATTTACATTAATCATTGACACTCGTTTAGTTTTCAAAACATCATCAATATTTTTACGTATATAGACCAAAAAATAAAAGGCAGTATTTTAGTTTAATTTTAAATATATATGTAGGGTGGGTGGGTGGCCTCTGTCTCACCCTTCAATCAGTAAAACATAAACGAAGGTTTAATTACTAATTGAATAATCATTTTATTTTTTTTATGTATATGTATATAAAATATTATGTAAATTGCATATAATTTGATAGTGTAAATAAAAAAATTCTATAACTTAAAAAAAACACTAAATATTTATTTTTAAAAAAAGACGGTTATAAATTAAAAAGTTAAATAGTCAAGTTTTTCAAAATTTTAATGAAATTATAACATGAAAATTCAAGTTTGTAGTTTTCAATTAAGTCACATTGGTTAGTTTATAATCTATCAAAAAATCTTATAATTCCAAAAAATATGTAATGATTATTAATTAAATTCTACGTTTAGAATATTTTTTAGAATTGTTTATATTGCGATATGAAATTTTTCTCAATTATAATTGAAAATTTACTTACAAATAAGTTACATAAAGTATTTTAGTGGGAATATTTATATAATAAATAATTTATAAATGTTCTATAAATTATTGTTCTTCAATTAGTAAAACCTTGCTTATGTTTTACTGATTGGAGGGTGTGATAGTGGCCACCCACCCACCCTACATATACAATTTTACACTCATCACTGACTCTCGATAAGTTTTCTGAAAACATCAGCAGTATTTCTAGAAATGTAAATAAGAACATCAATCCATTGTTTTAATTTTTATTTTATTGTATATGTAGGGTGGGTGGGTGGCCACTATCACACCCTCCAATCAGTAAAACATAAGCAAGGGTTTTACTGATTGAAGAACAATAATTTAATAAATATTTGTAGATTGTTTATTATGTAAACATTCTCACTAAAATACTTTATGTAACTTATTTGAAAACAAATTTTCAATTGTAACAGAAAAATTTCATATCGCAATATAAAGGATTCTAAAAAATATTCTAAACTTGGAATTTAATTAATAACAATTATATATTTTTATAATTAATAGACTTTTTAATAGATTATCAAGTAAACAATGCGACTTAATTGAAAACTACAAACTTGAATTTTCAATTTTTGAAAATTCCTTGACAATTTATCTTTTTAATCCGTCTTATATTAAAAAAATAAATATTTAGTTTTTTAAAATGATTATACAATTAGTAAAACCCTCGCGTATGTTTTACTGATTAGAGGATGGGATAGTGACCACCCACCCACCCTACATATATATTTAAACTTAAACTAAAACACTGGATTTATTTTTTTGGTCTATATTCGCAAAAATACTGATAATGTTTTTGAAAAACTAAACGAGTGTCAGTGATGAATGTAAATATGTATATGTAGGGTGGGTGGGTGGCCACTATCCCACCCTCCAACCAGTAAAACATCAGCACAAGTTGTATTGAATTGTTTTCTAACATTAAACATTTTATATATGATTGGTTATACAAATACGCACGATTAATGAATCGATTGTTTGAAAATTGAAAATGAAATTGTCGACCAAGTAAAAAATCATTGAGAGAAACTATAAATGAAATTGGTGAGACAACGTATGCAATAAATAAACCCCAAGTGTTTTAAAATTAGAATTAGAAGTGAAAATATTCATTCATGCATTAATTTAAAATAATGTAATGTGTATTTTAGATACTAATTTTCATATTAATTATATTTAAGGCTTCTAATTCTCATTAACATTAAAAACATATTGTGGTGGCTTTATAATTATATGCAACTAAATATACATCAATAGAGGATTTGGCGCGAAATTTAAAAGGAAGATAATAAATTAATAATAATGCGAAGTACACGGTTTAATCTACGAAATATATTTACAGTCCCGTTACTATGTTTGAGATCAACCATCCACCTTTAATATTTATATGATACTTTATTATTATTAATAAAACACGATTTGATTTCCTTTCTTCACTAATTTATTTTTACACGTTAAATGTACATTTCGAGCATCATGTGCTCATTTTCAATAACTTTATTATTATTGTTTGAAAATTAAATTGTCGACGAAGTAAAAAAACCTTGAGAGAAACTATAAATGGAATTGGTGAGAAAACTTATGCAATAAATAAACCCCAAGTGTTTTAAAATTAGAATTAAATCAGTAAAACCCTCGCGTATGTTTTACTGATTGTAGGGTGGGATAGTGGACACCCACCCACCCTACATATGCATATTTACATTCATCATTGACACTCGTTTAGTTTTTTGAAACATCATCAGTATTTTTGCGAATATAGTTAAAAAATATACTCCAGTATTTCAGTTTAAGTTTAAATATACATGTAGGATGGATGAGTGGCCTTTATCCCACCCTTCAATCAGTAAAACTACGCAGGAGTTTTATAAAAACGTATTTTATCTTTTGTAAATTAAATTTTGACATTAATTAATTACGTAAATTCTTCCTTTTATATTATTAATTTTTGAGAGGGTATCGTTTATATTATAGAAAATTATTGGGTGGGATAGTGACCACCCTTCAATTAGTAAAATAATTACGAGATTTTGTAAATGAAAATTTTATACAACATGATTTATGCAATAATTTATTCTGCAAATAGTTTCATCCGTCTTGATTATTTACATTTAAAATGTTGTTTATGTTATTGAAATTTGAGGCTAGGATAGTGGCCACCCACCCACCCTACATATACATTGAAACTTAAGCTGTAAGTTAGGTTTAAATTTTTCAAGAATATCAACAGAAATATTGTTTTTTTTTTTTTGGAAACTAAAACAGTGACAGTGATTGATGTTAAAGTACATATGTAGGGTGGGTGGGTGGCCACTATCCCACCCTCCAACCTGTATTACTTACTCAAAAAATTCACAGGAAATTTTTTGAATTATTAGAATAATAATGAATTGTTTATTAAATGATATTATCTAATATAAGATATTTTCATCACAAACCGTCTCTATGTATTATTGATTGGAGGGTAGGATAGTGGCCACCCACCCACCCTACATATACAATTTTACACTCATTATTGACTCTCGATAAGTTTTCCAAAAACATCAGCAGTATTTCTGGAAATGTGAATAAGAACATCAGTCCACTGTTTTAGTTTATGTTTTATTGCATATGTAGGGTGGGTGGGTGGCCACTATCCCACCCTCCAATCAGTAAAACATCACCCAAGTTGTGTTTAATATTTTTTTTAACATTAAACATTTTATACGTTATTTATTATAATAATTATAAATAAATGATTCGAGAATATAAATTAATAAAAGTTATATATTTAAATTAAAAAAACATGCAAAAAAAAACAAATTTTCGATGAATGTATATCACTACAAATATATAAATAATTTTCAATCTTTTTTATAAATAATTACATACTGTTATTGATTGTTGTTTATCTGTTTTGCAAAATTCTTTTATTTAACAGTAATGATTTTTTTAATAATATTAATAACCCAATTGAAACACTTTGAAATTTAGTGTAAAATGTTTTAATCAAAGTCAATTATTTTTTATAGATGCATTCAATTATTTTAGCGTTTTGTCAATTTTAATTTTAAATATTGCAATAGTGTTTATTTTAAACTCACACAAACCCCAAAAATTGATAACATACGACCTCATAAAGTTTTAGCGTACTCTTGACCTACCACAATAAACAATGCATTGACCATTCGTACTCCTGACCAGCACTAATAAATTATACATTGAGGTAGGTCAAGAGTACGCTCGGTTAATATATAATTTATTGTTATATAAAACGTAAAAGTGTTAATATAGTTATCAAAAATTACCAGCAATGTTATACTTGAAATTAATTAATATATGTTGGGTGGGTGGGTGTTATCAAACCCACCCTCCAATAGATAAACCATACGCGATAATGTTATTAGTTAATTAATTATAAGTAATAAAACACAATGAAAAATTTATCAGATGAATAATTTCGTAAGTAAATTTTCTTTTATGAATCTTTGAGTATGTTGTATTGGTTTGAGGGTGTGATAGAGGCCACCCACCCACCCTACATATACAATTCAACTTCATCCACTGCTTAGTTTTCAATTTTTAAAAATACAAACCGTAAAAATGTGAATATAATTTACAAAAATCATCAACAGTGTAATACTTAAATTAATCAATTTATGTAGGGTGGGTGGGTGGCCTCGGACCCATCCTACAATAGATAAACCACAAGCGATGATTTTATTGATTAATTTAATAATAACAACAAATAAAACACAATTTAAAAAATCAGATTAATTATTTCGTATGCAACGATTTCAATGTAAAACTTTGAGTATGTTTTACTGATTGGAGGGTAGAATAGTGGCCACCCACCCACCCTACATATATATTTTTACATTGATCACTGGCTCTCGATAAGTTTTCTTAAAACATCAGTAGTATTTCTGGAAATGTGAATAAAAACTTTAACCCACTATCTTAATTTATGTTTTATTGCATATGTAGGGGGGGTGGGTGGCCACTATCACACCCTCCAATCACTAAAACATCAGCATAAATTGTATTAAATAAATTTTTCAATATAACACACTTTACACATAAAGAATTATATAAATACGTACAATCAATAAATCGTTGATTTAATTAATAAAATTCATTTAAAATCATTAACATAAAAAACAAATGATAAAGGTTATGATATAAAAATTAAATTTTTAATGAATTATAAAACCTTTAGGGAACTATAAATGCAATTCAAGAAAAAACTTATGGAATAAATCATCCACAAGCTTTTTTAAAATTATTAATTAATTAGAAAACCCTCGTTGATGTTTTACTGAATGGAGGTGGGACAGTGGCCACCCACCCACCCTACATATACATAGTTACATACATCATTGACACTCGATTAGTTTTTCAAAAACATCAGCAGTATTTTTGCGAATAAAGACCAAAAATCAAATCCAGTATTTTAGTTTAAATTTAAATGCATATGTAGGGTGGGTGGGTGGCCTCTATCCCACCCTCCAATCAGTAAAACATACGCGAGGGTTTTACTAATTGAATAATCATTTTAAAACATTAAATATTTATATTTTTTAATTACAATTGAAAATTTGCTTTCAAATAAGTTACAGAAAGTATTTTAGTGGGAATATTTACATAATAAATAATCTATAAATGTTTATTAAATTATTGTTCAATTAGTAAAACCCTCGCTTATGTTTTATTGATTGAAGGGTGGGATAGAGGCCACCCACCCACCCTACATATACAATTTTACATTCATCACTGACTCTGGATAAGTTTTCCGAAAACATCAGCAGTATTTCTGGAAATGTAAATAAGAACATCAATCCACTGTTTTAGTTTTATTGTATATGTAGGGTGGGTGGGTGGCCACTATCCCACCCTTCAATCAGTAAAACATCAGCACAAATTGTATTGAATAAGGAAATTATAACTAATCTCTTAAAAACTTTGGTTTATTGAATAGAAATAATAAAAATAAATTTGTTTGATATTATTTTATGAAACAAATTTTTGTTTAATTTTTCAATACCTTCATACAAGTTAAAATTATATTATGTTTTAGTTAAGGTTTTATGTCATAAATAACCATATTGATTAAGTTTATAATTTAACCACTTCTTGCAATTAATATGAAACAATATTATGATTTTTTTTAAAACAAACAAAAATGAATAAATTTAAATTATTGCATCCGTATTAAAATATAATAATAATTGTTTATCGGATAATTAAAGACTTTAATTAACATTATTATATCACTGGTGAGATAATTGGTGTAGTGATTACAATTGGGGCATCTGCGGGGTCAGCGCATTTATCTTCGCGAACGTCGGTATAAAAGGGGGCCGGCGCTCTCCGCAAAGGTACACTCAAGGTGTCTACTGAAGTTACCGCCACACCATGAGGACCGTCTTCGTAGTACTGTTGGCCGCAGTTTGCGCCCTCGCCATTCCCACCGGCAATCGCAAATACAAAGTCGGTGAGTAAACTTTAATAATTATTAAAACTACACCTAAAATATAATTGTTAATTATTAATTCAAATGTTTCAAAACTATATTGAATTGTTAATTTAAAAAAAATAAACAAATTGCATTACGTAATTTTATTGATTCAATTAATTAGGGTAATTTAAAACAAATGTGCTAATGATATTTTTGTAAACCCTTGTGGATGTTGTTTTGATTGGAGGGTGGGATAGTGGCCACCCACCTACCCTACATATACATTTTTTATTTCATCCACTAATCAGTTTTTAGTTTCCAACAATAAAAAACGTAAAAGTGTGAGTATAATTTACAAAAATCATCAATGTGGTAATAAATTAATAGATTTATGTAGGGTGGGTGTGTGGCCTCGGACCCATCCTCCAATAGATAAATTACGCGCGACGATTTTATTGATTAATCAAATAATTACTACAAATATAGCACAATAAATAAATATCAGATGAATTATTTCGTATGCAACAATTTTTTTATAAACCCTCGCTCATGTTTTTGTGATTGGAGGGTGGGATAGTGGCCACCCACCCACCCTACATATACTTTTTACATTAACCACTGATTCTCGATGAGTTTCCCGAAAACATCAGCAGTATTTCTGAAATTGTGAATAAAAACTTTAATCCACTGTCTTAGTTTTAGTTTTATTGTATATGTAGGGTGGGTGGGTGGCCACTATTCCACCCTCCAATCCCCAAAACATAAGCGAGGGTTTATAAAAAAATTGTTGCATACGAAATAATTCATCTGATGTTTATTTATTTATTGTGTTATATTTGGTATAATTATTTAATTAATCAATAAAATCGTCCCGTGTTATTTATTGGAGGGTGCGTGCGAGGTCACCCACCGACCCTACATAAATCTATTAATTTTAACTATTACACCGTTGATGATTTTTGTAAATTATATTCACGCTTTTACATTTTATATTGTTGAAAATAAAAAGCTGATCAGTGGATGAAATTAAAATGTATATGTAGGGTGGGTGGGTGGCCACTATCACACCCTCCAATCAGTAAAACATTAGCCGAAGTTGTACTGAATGTATTTCTTTAATATAAAATTATTCATTATAAAAATACATACAATAATTACATCGAAGATGTGAATTAAAAAAATATATATAAATCATTTAATAATTGTATCACAATAGTTATTTAAGGTACAAGTGTAAAAAGTGGTGCTTTATTGCACGAACTGGCGTTTAAAAACACGAGCGAGGAACGAGCGAGTTTTTTAAAGCCAGGAGTGCAATAAAGAAACTTTTTACACGTGTGCCTTACAAAATTTTATCTTCGATCGTAAAGGATTTCAAAGAATATATTCTTATGAGTAATATTTTAATGTCATTTCAATAATTCAATTAATGGAAACTTATTTTACCCGCAGTGCACTAATGAAAGCGTTACTTAGCAACCAGTAAACAAGTTGCACAAATGTCGGCCGCCATTATTATTTATGGAAAAAATGTTCGCTTTATTGTAATCGCTTCGACTTGCATTAAATGAAATCTTCAGAGTTCTTAAATCTGTCATTTCGTTTGTATTATATATTTTATTTATAGTTTATTAGTTATTTGTATAAATTAATACGAATTTAAGTTTTTCGTCGAAATATATTCATGTGTCAAATTTGACAATTCTGTGCAATAAAAACAGTTTGACATTATCGTGCAATAAAAACGTAAAAGAGCACTAGAGCTTTAAAAAGCCACTTTTACAATGAAAAATGATGCAAAAAGCGTCTACTTTCTGTACGATCGTAGATAAATTAATTAATTGTTTAATTTTAGAAAATCAGGACTTTTTGAAAATCCAAAAAGACGTCATCCGCCTTTTCAACTACGTGAATCAGCCTAGTTACTACGAGGACCATGTCGAGATCGCCAAGACGTTCAACATCGAGCAGCACTACGACCTGTGGCTGAAGCCCGAATACGTCGAAGAGTTCTGGTACATCTACCAGCACGACATGTTGCCCCAAGGGGAGATCTTCAGCGTTTTCGATCACCACCACTTGCGACAGGCCATCGCCCTCTTCAAGTTCTTCTACTACGCCAAGGACTACGCCACCTTCTACAAGGCGGCCGCTTGGGCTCGCAATCACGTCAACGAGGGTATGTACATTTACGCCCTCTCCGTCGCCGTGATCCATCGCGAGGACACCAGCTTCATCGTTCTGCCTCCGATCTACGAAATCTACCCACATTATTTCTTTAATGATGAGGTTATCTACAAGGCGCAACAGTATAAGCAACATTACTGGGGACAATACGAACATGAGGATAATACTTACAAGGGTTACACGATCCACGCTAATTATTCCGGATGGTACGCTAATGTTCATCCTGAACAATCCATGACTTACTTCACTGAAGATATTGGAATCAACGCTTATTACTACTATTACAATCTCCACTATCCATTCTGGATGGAGGGTAAAGATTTCGATTTCAGTTTGGAACGTCGTGGTGAGCAATACTATTACGTGCACCAACAATTATTAGCCCGTTACTACTTGGAACGTCTTTCTAATGGTTTTGGAGAAATCCCACATTTCGAATACGAATACCCAATTGAAACCGGATATTATCCATCCATGCACTACACCAACGGACTTCCGTTCCCAGCCAGGCCCAATCACGCCGAGCTTTATTACCATGGCGTTCACGGAGAGCAGAGTTACCCAGTGGACGGAAACTACACCTACAGCTACACTTATGTGAAGGATTACGAAAGGCGCTTGCGTGATGCCATCGATAGAGGTTACATCTACACTCCGGAAGGACAAACCGTGTACTTATTCGATAAGAAGGGTTTCGAAATCTTGGGAAATCTCGTCGAAAGCAATCCCGACTCTCCAAACGGTCGTTTCTACGGTGACCTCCAAGTTTACATCCGCCACCTCCTCGGCTACGCCTACTATCCTCTCGATGAATACAAACTGGCTCCATCCGCTTTGGAACACTTCGAAACCTCCCTCCGCGACCCGATGTTCTGGCAAATGTACAAACGCGTAATGTATTACTTCCAACAATACAAGAGCTACCTCGCCCCTTACACCCACGAAGAATTAAACTTCAACGGTGTTAAGATCCAAGGTGTTGAGCTCGAACGTTTGATTACTTATTTCGATTACTTCTACACCGATCTGAGCAACGCTGTTACTGTTGACGAGAAGGAATTCCAAGAGGACAGTTTTGAAATCCGCGCCCGTCAGTACCGTCTCAACCATCAACCCTTCAACTACAAGATCAACGTAGAGAGCGAGAAACCAGTCGACGCTTTGGTGAAGGTATTCATCGGCCCTAAATACGACGAGTACGGACGTGAAATTGAAATCACCGAAAACTTCATGAACTTCGTGGAAATCGACCGTTTCTCCTACACCCTTAAACAAGGAATCAACGTCATCGAACGCAACTCTCGCCAGAGTTTCTACGTGAGCGACCGCACCAGCTACAGGGATTTGTACCAGCACGTCCTCACCTCGATCAGCGGCGGTGAAGGTTTCCACATCGACGCCAGCGAGACCTACTGGGGCATGCCCAGCAGATTCCTCCTCCCCAAGGGTAAAGTAGGCGGACAGACCTTCCAATTCTTCGTGATGGTCAGCCAACTCCACGGTACCCCATCCCAAGAAGTGTACCCGAAGGTCGGCGCCGGCACCTATTACATCGACAACTACTACCCACTCGGATATCCATTCGACAGACCGATCGAATTCGAATACGAATTCAACGTGGACAACGTCTACTTCAAGGACATCGTCATCTACCACAAGAACGTCCAGGATGTCGACACCACATGGAGCCACTACTAAGACTGAACAACGAAACGTCGACACTTTTGTAGAATAGAAGCATATAAATAAAAAAAACAACGCACAAGCAAAACAAATAACTTTTATTTCTATTATCACACACTTGAAACAAAATAATTAAAAGAAATGTTAAAATTACAAATCCCCCGCCCCCGCAGTATACTTATAACTCTTTTTATCTCTAACTGGAGCGCAGTAGCACGCCTGGGATTGGGCGTCTATGTAGGACTTACAACCTAACGCTATTGTACCCGTGTATAATACCTTAGCTGCACCTTTACAAGCTGAAACAAAATAAACAATTGTAAAATACAATAATATGCAAACAAGTTTGTATTAAGAATTTTCAAAATATGACCATCCTATCAAAAGTTATCGTAAAAATAATAAAAAAAACAATTGAATGTCGAATTTTAATTTTATGTTTATACACACGTATTTAATCAGAGGATTACGTTGCACAAAGAATTTTCAAAATATGTCCATTTTATCAAGAATTATCACAAAAACAATAAAAAACAATTGAATGATGAATTTTAATTTTATGTTTACACACACGTATTTAATCAAAGGATTGCATTGCACAAAGAATTTTCAAAATATTTTCATTTTATCAAGAGTTATCGCAAAAACAATGAAAAACAATTGAACGTCGATTTTCAGATTTTTATCTTATAAACACCTATTTGATGAAAGGAATAGGTTGCTTTAAGAATTTTCAAAATATGACTATCCAATCAAGAGTTATCGTAAAAATAATAAAAAAACAATTGAATGTCGAATTTTAATTTTATGACCTGCAAACACGTATTTAATCAGAGGATTGCGTTGCACAAAAATTTTCAAAATGTTTCCACCTTATCAAGAGTTATCGCAGAAACAAAGAAAAACAATTGAACATCGATTTTCAGATTTTTATCCTATCAACACCTTTTTGGCGAGGGGAACAGGTTGGTTTAAGAATTTTCAAAATATGACCATCCAATCAAGAGTTGTCGTAAAAACAATAAAAAAACAATTGAATGTCGAATTTTAATTTTATGACCTGCAAACACGTATTTAATCAGGAGATTGCGTTGCTCAAAGAATTTTCGAAATATGTCCATTTTATCAAAAGTTATCGCAAAAACAATGAAAACAACTGAACGTCGATTTTCAAATTTTTATTCTATAAACACCTATTTGATGAGAGGAATAGGTTGCTATAAGAATTTTCAAAATATGCCTATCCAATGAAGAGTTATCGTAAAAACAATAAAAAACAATTGAAGGTCGAATTTCAGATTTTATGCCTCACACGCATGTATTTAATCAGAGAATTGCATTGCATAAAGTATTTTCAAAATATGTCCACTTTATCAAGAGTTATCGCAAAAACAATGAAAAACAAATGAACGTCGATTTTCAGATTTCTATCCTATATACACCTATGTGATGAGAGAAACAGGTTGGTTTAAGAATTTTCAAAATATGCCTATCCAATCGAGAATAATCGTAAAAACAATCAAAAACAATTGAATGTAGAATTTTAATTTTATTACCTGCAGACATATACAATTTAATCAAAGGATTGCGTTGCTCAAAGAATTTTTAAAAAAATTTAATTTTATCAAGAGTTATCGCCAAACAATGAAAAACAATTGAAAACGTCGAATTAATTTGATTTCTTTTGTTTTTACGACTTTATTGAAATAAAAGGAAAGGAAAAGGAGGCGGCGAATAAAAACAATGAATACAATAAGATAAAAAAAAAGAATTGAAAAAAAATTGTTAAAACATAAAAACAATTGAAAACGAAGGAGGAATTAAAGTATATGACAAATAATATATATTTTTTTAATATAAAAGAAACTGAAAAAAACAAAAATAATAATAAAAGTGATTAAAAATATAGAGAAAACAAATGAATCGAAAAAAGAACAAAGAAAATTAAAACAATAACAAAAACAAAATAATTTAATTTTTAAATATTAACTTTTCTAAAACCATTGGTATTTTAAAACACTAAAAAAATATAATCAAATGAAAAAAGAAACGGAAATTCAACTTTTACAATTGTTTTTATTTCCGTGAAATTTTCAATTGACAATTGAAACTGTAAATTTAATCAAAACAAAAGAAATAAAATTAAAATTAAAAACAAAGGAGGAAAATGAAAACAAAAGAAATAAAAACAAAACAATATACAAACTAAAACTAAATTTGTTTATTTTCTCAATTGTTCTCTTTTTATTTGTTTTGTTTTCTTTTTTTTAACTGCTGATAATGAAAAAACAATTCCAAAAAGGAATTAAAAAATTAACAATTATAAAAACAAAAGATATAAAAAATTAAAACAATTGACAACAAAAGAGAATTATAAAATATAAAAGAAATAAAAATAAACAGTTGAGAATTACAAACAATTAAAAAACAAAAACACCTGAAAAATTGAAAATAAAAACTCAAAACAATTGATATAAAAGGAATTGAAAATAATCTACCTTCTTTTTTGACCACTCCACAAAAAATATAATAAAAGGAAAAAAACGACTGAAATAAACATTTGAGGTTAAATTTAAAAAAACAAAATAGAAGATTGAAAATATAGAGAAAACAAGAAAAAGAATTAAAAAAAAACAACTGAAAATATGATATAGAATAAATTTAAAATGAAAAAATATTTTTATTTTATTTGCATTTTCGATTGTTTTTGTTTTTCTTCGTCTGTGTTTTTATTGGGCCAAATAAAAATAATTAATAACAACCAATTGATAACAGGAGAAAAAACAAAAGTGGTAGTCGTGTTATAAACGAAATAAAATTTTGACAAAAACAAAAGCTGTAAAAACAATTTTAAAAAATAGAAACAAAAAACTATTGATTTTTTTAAATCGGCTTAACCAAACAATTGAAATAAAAAACAAACAAAAGAGGGATTGCAAATGTAAAGAAAACAAGTGAATTAAAAATGATTGAAAAAGGAATTAAAATAAAAACAAACAAGAAAGAAATTAAATTCATTTACTTTTCTTCAATTATTTTTATAGCCTTTGTATTTTCAAATAGTAGTAGTAGTAGTAGTAGTGTTAGGCTATCGACCACGTGGTCCTTCCGCCATGTGTCATTTGTGTATTTGTGTGTGTGTAAATGGGCTTGTTACTTTAAAGGATCGCCCCCGTCACTCTAAAGCACCATTAATTGTATCCCAATGGTGAATGGTACCGGTCACCCATCCGACTACTGACCCGAATCAACGTTGCTGCACGTCAGTTCGGGGCCGTAACCGATGCGCCACCACCGGCGTGTTATTTTCAAATATTTTTATTTATTATTAAATTTATACCCTTAAAAAACAGAAATAACTAAAAATAAATGAAAAATAAAAGTATTATTGAAAATGTAACTTAAAAAAGGAAAATAGTGAGAGAAAACAAAAACCAACTGAATTTATTTTCCATTGTTTTTGTTTTCTTCAAATTTTCTATTGTTTCTATTTTCTTAAAAAATATATAGTAGTATAACAATTGAAATTGTAAACTAAATCAAAACAAAACAGAAACAAATAAAAATAAAAAAGTAGATTAACAAACAAAAAAAGGAAAATAAAAACAATGGAGAAAAAAACAAACGTAATAATTGGGAAAATTAAGCAAAATTAAACAATTGAGAATGCGAATAAAAACGATAAAAAAAATGAATCAAATTAAATAAAACAAAAAAATAAATAAATGAAAACGAAAAACAACTGATTTTTTTTATTGACTGAAATAATCAACTGAAGTTAAAAAACAAAACAAAAAAGGATTGAAAACATATAGAAAACAAGTCCGTTACAATGAATTTTAATTAATAAAAAAAAACAAATAACTAAAAATGAAGAAATATTTTATCATTTGCATTTGCAATTGTTTTTGTTTTGCTTCGATTTTATTTCGTTAACAAGTAGAAATAAAAGAAAATAAATAATATATAAAAAACAATTGATTACAAAAAAAACAAAAGCAATATTACAGTATGAAATAAAATTTAAAAATAAACAAAAAACAAAAGAAATAAAAACAACTATCAAATTTAATAAATGGAGAAAACTAAACACATAACTGAAATTTAAACAAAAATGAAATAAACAATTGATGTATGAAAAGAAAAGTGGGTTGAAAATATCAGAAAACAAGTGAATTACCAAGAATTGAAAGAAGAAAAAGCAATGAAAAACAAATGAATAAAAAGGAATATAGAAATAATATAAATTAATTTATTTTCCACATTTTTCCATTGACTTTTTCAATTGTTTTCACTATTTTTTTTCAATTTTATTTCTTTAAGTAAGTGAAAATAAAAACAAATTATTACAAATATGATTATGTATTATTATTATAAAAACAAATGAGAATTTGAAGTATAGAATTACAAAGAATTTAAAAAAAACAAATGAAATTATTTTTTCCATTGACTTTTTCAATTGTTTATTTTTTCAATTTTATTTATATGCCATGTTGGAAAGTACAGATGACTTAAGATATTTAAAAAATATAATAAGGAAGTAAAAAACAAAAGAAACACAAGCAACAAAAAATTTTAATAATTTGAACAAACCAAACAATTGAAATTTAAAATAATAATAAAGTAAAAACATACAGAAAACAACAAATATTACAAAAAAAATAGAAAACAATTGAAAAAAGGACTTAAAAATATTTTCATAATATAATAATTATTTTTATTTTCAATTGTTTTATTTACTTTGCATTTTAATTGATTTGTTTTTCTGGGCTTCATTTCTTTACCAAATAAAACAATTGAAAAATGCAAAGGAAACAAAAATAAATGAGTGTAACAAATGGAAAAACTAAAACAATATTGATTACCAATAAAAACAAAGGAATTAAAAACGACAAAAACAAAATAAAGAAAAACAAAAGGGGATTGAACATATAAAGAAAAATGAAGTGATCAACAAAGAATTTAAAAAGAAAAACAATTCAAAATGGAAACAAAAAGAAAATATTGTTTACTTCAATAGTTTTTATTTTCTTGACAAAAGGAGAATAATTGAAAATACACTGAAAAAAAACAAATGCAATATTGATATTACAATTAGAATTTTTTAAATGTAAGGAAAATAAAAACAAACGAATTGAGTAAACAGTTGAAATTAAAAAAAAAAAATTAAACAAAGAATTTTACAAAAAAATTAAAATGCATATGTAGGGTTGGTGGGTGGCCACTATCCCACCCTCCAATCAATAAAACATACGAGAGAAGTTTAAGGAATGTATATTTTCAATCCTCTTTTGTATTTTTTAAACTTTTTTAATTGTTTATTTCAGCCAATAAAAAATCAGTTTTAATTTTTTTTATGTATATATATATATATATTGCTTTATTAAATTTGATTCTTTTTTTATTGTCTTTATTTTCATAATTAGGTTAATTTTGCTTAAATGTTTTTTTTTCCTCTTTTCATAAATAAATAAATAAATAGAGAACAAAAGCAAAAGTGACATCGTAGCTAAGATTATTTACTATGTTAAATTATAGTTACCAGTTTGTTGTGCAGGATTTTCGTTTCCGATATCACAATAACGGTACAAACACCGTTTGAATTCGACGTCGCAGACCTCCTTATCAGATCCGCATCTATCATAGCAGAAATCGTGTGAATCGCAGCACCTCGTCATCTCGGCCACCGGGAGGTGTTTGCTGTCGATTTTCACCCCCAAAGCCCCACAACCGTTTGCCGACGGTTTGTGATTTTTATTCGGTTTCGGTGTCACTCCTGAAATGAATTAAGCAATTGTATTAAAACACATTTAATAAGTGTAAATTTAATATTGATTTGATTTAATAAGAATTATTCTCATTATTACTATTGAATTTTAAATATAATTATAAGTAAAACGTTTTTAACTAAACAAAGTCAAAAGTGTTTTATTTGAATCAAAATGTACCACCAAGAAAACGCCGACAACATTCAAGAATAATTGTAAGTGTTCATAGTTTAAGTTATGTATTTGTGTTTTATATGTTTGAATAATGTATATAAGATAGCAACATTGCTAAATATTATTATTGTTTTTATTTATTTACCTTGCACCGGACACTTGAACACGCAATGCTCCTCGACGGCGTAATTCAAGAACTGGTTGATGCCTTGGAGATGGTTCGCCACGTTCATCACATTACTCACCACGTCCCCCACAATGTTCTCCGCGGAAAGCACCGCCTCGCGTATGTTGTTCAATAGACCAGAACCGTAGCCAGAATAAATGTACCCAATAAATGTCAGCACGTACACAGTGATTTTCCCGTACGGAATCTCCATCTTTTACCAATTAGAAATGAGTTATTTTCGGAGCCTTTCACCTCGTAATAATCGTGTGTATGTGTGATGTGTTTCTTCGGGATTAGCCGAGCGAAATTATTTTCGGAATTCACACATAACCTGAACGGAATTTTCGTATCTATGGTAATAGTCCCAAGGAATTGTTAGAATTTTAACACGACGACCTTCACAAATGAGTGGGTTGTTGTTATATATTACATTTTTCTTACACCTGTTGAAAAACAATAAATATTAATGTAATAATAATAATAATAATAACACGCAGCTGATTTAAAAGAATGAAGTTATAGACGTAACATAATTACAAGTAAACGCCTACACAATTAAAAAACGTAATTAAGTTTGTTTTTAAATTATAACTGAATAAATTTTAAAATTATTTAATTAATTTATAAAGTTACTGATTGGTTGTAATAATACATAAGCCGGTTTTACACTAGTATATGTATATTTTCTATGTTTACACTGTAACATTTAAATTATTCATTTGATTCGTTTAATAATTAAAATATTACGTGTTGTAATTAATTAATGTAATTAATTATCCTAATGGTGAAAAATATTGATCACTTATTCAATTTTTTATGTTTTTAACTAAAATATTTTTTAATTAAATAATTAAAATCTGGGGATATTAAACATCACACAATTGGCACAACTGCGCGCGTTTCGCTCTTTTTCCATCACAATGTTGCCGGAAGTTTGAAAAGTTTGTGTCTTAATTGTAACGTTTTTTCAAAAAATTTTCCAATTATTTAAAACCCATTCGTAATCATTAACTTCACCGTGTTGTTACGAAATACGACCGAAAAATACCAACACGTTCATCACTTCAGTGTGCAGGTAATGATAAAAACTTTAATCATTCGTATGTTAAAAGGTTATAAAACTTATTTTCTATACGATAAATTCATTTAATAAACAATCGATTGTTTTTCTGTTCTGGCATTAAACATTATTATTTATCGAACACTGAAATAGTTTTTTATTATCTAACAGCATGTCCGATTTGACTGATGAGAGCGATTTGTCAGCGAGTAGCTTTTCGTCCGATGTGGAAAATGGTGAGTGTTACAACGAGCACGATGCATCGATGAGTGGTTGTTGTTTTTCCGTTTGCAGAGAGCAGCGAGTACACGGATGATGAGGAGGAGCACGAAAGTGATGTTTCCAATCGTGATAAATCTAGTGAGTTATTGTTGGTTTATTAGGTGTGTTAATAAACTCGAATAATATAATGAAGAGTAGGACTAGCGACCTAGTCTACAAACCAGCTGAAGAATCATCTGAAAAGATGCTCTATGCCCCTCAAGGAGAAACAGGTCTAATAATAATAATGATATAATGAAGAAAGAAAAAAACGATGACTTCGTTTTACCATTTTATTTGAAATTACATGTAGGAAAACCAAACGTTTAACTTTTTTATACTACTTTTTATTTTTACACAATAGATCGTGGCTAGTTTCAATTACATCATTATCAAACTTAGTCTGTCCCTTATTTTGATAATGACTATTGTGTAAAAATAAAAAGCAGTATAAAAAAGTTAAATGTTTTTCTGTTATTTACTGAAAATGTACTATAAAGTGAACGTCTTCAAAATTCAAGATTTATAAAAGATTTTTTCTTCTTTGTGTACCTATTCGTTTCGAATATTGGGGACCATTCTGTATATGATTTAAGATTTAATTTTAATTAATCAGTTGATGTAGTTACTTGAGTACGTGAAGGTTAAATATCACTTAATTAAAAACACAGTTATATTCCTTTCTTCACTTTTTATTGGTTGATACTGGTTGATATATTATTATTTACTTACATTTTAAAAAGTAAGTTTCTATTTAGTGGTAAGTATTAAAGAAGTGTTTTATTTGTAATTTTATATTCTTCGCCTTATTATTTGTTAATCTGTTAAAAACTTGAGAGTGAATAATGAAAAAGTGTACATTTTTTAATCGTAGGAGGAAGTAGGTACATCGAAAAAAAGGCCGGAACGGATGAAAGTGGTGATGAGGAAGAGGAGGAGGAGGATGAGGATGAGGAGGAAGAATCCATGGATTATGGAAAATCTGCTTTCATCAGACCTTCAGTCAGTAAGTAAAGTTAATAAGTGAAGCATGAAAGTTTAATTTCTTAATTTCATCTGTAATAAAATAAAGTAATAATAAGAGTGAAAACATTGAATAATTGTTTCCGTTTTCGATGTTAATAATAGCCAGTTTCAATCGGTTCTTAAGTCAGGGAAACTGAATTTGTTTTTTCTAATTATTAACTTGTAATCACTTTCTCCACAGTTTTTATTGCTAAATATTTTCAACAGCCGTACAACTATTGAAAATTTACGTCATAAACGAAATGTACATTTAGCAAAATAAAAATAAACTGTGGAGGAAAGTGATGACAAGTTATTTTATATAAAACCAAATTAGTTTTACTGTTTATCACGATTACATCACATCTGATATCGTTAATAGTTTATTAAATAAAAGTAGTGACAGTGATGTAAATTTAAATGTATATGTAGGGTGGGTGGGTGGCCACTATCCCACCCTTCAATCAGTAAAACATCAGCAAAAGATTAATTAAATAAACAAATTGTATCATTTGAAAATACTGACATTACATAATTAATTACACATAAAATTTTAAAAGACAAATGTTTAGTTTGTAGAAAAATGTGTGTTGTTTTTCTACCCACTATCTTTTAATTTATAAAAATACGCGAGGATCCTAGTGAAATATAAATTGATTTTATCAAGGAGTTTTATTTATAATTTATCTGATGAATATATAGTTTTAAGAATTTTTTCTTTAAACCCTCACAAATGTTATACTTTGAAGAGTGGGATAGTGGCCACCCACTCACCCTACATATACATTTTCACTTTAAGATAATACATATGTTTTTTTTTGAGGTACACATCAATTCATTTATTTATTAGTGCTTTATCAGACTTATTTTACAAACATAATTCGAAATACATAAAACAGTAAACAAAACCATACAAATAATTTCGTCAGCAAGCTGAAAGGCGGAGTTCACTCTTGAAGAATGTTCTTCCATTCTAACTCTTTCAGAAAACTAACTCATTGCAATTGTAGGGTGGGTGGGTGGCCTCTATAAATCCTCCAATCTTTAAAAATACACGAGGGTTCTACTGAAATATAAATTAATTTTATCCAGGGGTTTTAATTTATAATTAATCTGATAAATATGTAATTTTAAGAATTTCCCTCTAAACCCTCGTGTATGTTGTACTGATTGGAGGTTGGGATAGAGGCCATCCACCCACCCTACATATACATTTTTAATTTAAGATAAGATATGCGTGTTTTTTTTAAATTTAAACATCAATGCATTGATTTCCTCTTCCAGAAAACTAAAGCACTATCAGTAATTGTAGTTAATATGTATGTGTAGGGTGGGTGGGTGGCCTCTATCCAGCTTACAATCTTTAAAAATACGCGAGGGTTCTATTGAATTAATAATTAATTTTAACAACAAGTTCAATTTATAATTTGTCTGATCAATATATAGTTTTACGAATTTTCCTTTAAACCCTCATGCATGTTGTACTGATTGTAGGGTGGAATAGTGGCCACCCACACACCCTACATATACATTTTCACTTTAGGATAAGATAATGCATAAGTTTTTTTTGATTAATAACAGAAAAACGTTTAACTTTTTTATACTACTTTTTATTTTTATATTAACACTTGTGACTAGTTTCGAATTACATAGTAATCATTATCAAACTTAGTTAATAAAAAGTAGTATAAAAAAGTTAAACGTTTTTCTGTTATTCATTAAAAATGTACTACAAAGTGAACCCCTCCAAAATTCAAGATTTTTTTGATTTACACATCAATGCATTGATTTTTTTTTTCCAGAAAACTAAACCATTGTCAGTAATTGTAGTTAAAATGTATATGTAGGGTGGGTGGGTGACCTCGTTTTTATCTAAAATATTGAATGAAAAAGAAGGGAAATCATTAAAAAAATCGATTTATCTAGTTGATGTATTAATAAATAATTCAACTAAACACTGTATTATGTTTTACTGATTGGAGGGTGGGATAGAGGCCACCCACCCACCCTACATATACACACTTTTACTTCACCAACAATTCGGGTTTAATTTTCAATGGAAATAAAAACAAAATCGTGAGTGATGATTTAAAAAAAAACAGTATACTGATGAAAGTTGATGTAGAGTGGGTGGGTGGCCTCTAACTCACCTTCTAATCAGTAAAACATAAAACAATGTTTAATTAAATTAATCATAAATACATCCACTAAATAAGTGGATTTTTTATGACTTGCTTTCTTTTTCATACAATATTTTATATAAAAACAATGCATGTGTACTGATGAATGTTTTAATGTATATGTAGGGTGGGTGGGTGGTCACTATTCCACCCTCCAATCAGTAAAACGTAATCAATTTATGTAATGAAAGATTTTATTATTAAAAGAGCTTTGCGTTTGTAAATTATGTAAATATTTTCTTCTGGTGTTGTTTAATTTTATTTAAAATGTTGTGAATGTTATAGAAATTGAAGGGTGGGATAGTGACCATCCACCCACCCTACATATACATTTAAACTTCTAATCAAACACTGTTTTCTTTTAATCTTTAAACTATGAATTACATTTTAATTTTCAAGAAACATTAACTATAATTTTGTTGTTCTTTTGTGGAAACTAAAACAGTGACAGTGATTGAAGTTAATGTACATATGTAGGGTGGATGGGTGGCCCCTATCCCACATTCCAATCAGTAAAACATACCCAAGAATTTAATAAAAATACATTTTATTTTTTGTAAATTCTGATATATTAATTTTTAAGAGGTTATCATTTATATTATAAAAAATTAATATGTAGGATAGTGGCCACCCTCTAATCAGTAAAATAATAACAAGATTTTGTAATTTTTTACAACATAAAGGATTTTAATACATTTTTAAGATTTTATATTATAAATGAAAATTTTATACTACATGATTTATGCAATAATTTATTCTACAAATAGTTCCTTCTGCTTTGATTATTTTCAATTAAAATGTTGTTTATCTTATAGCAATTGGAGGGTGAGATAGTGTACACCCACCCACCCTACATATACAGGGTTATTCACGCTATACGGCACGGAATATTGTGGTCAAAATACGTAACTTTCAAAAAGTTTCACTTTGGGGATATATGGGGGTCTATTAGGGCTACTTTTTAAAATTATTTTCATAATATACAGGGTGTCCCAAAAACCCTAAAAGTATCAAAGTTGTGTTTTTTTTAATGAAACACCCTGTATTTTATTGCATTTTTGGATCCTTCGATAAAAATAAGTGTGTGTTTTAATAAGGTTTTTATTAAATAAACCTTAAGGTTTTTGAAATAATTTGAATTTTGTAAAAATTTAATGTAATTTTCATGTTTCAAATACTTAAAAAATAATTAAGTTATGCATACCAAATTTACACTGAAATGTAATAATCGATCATATTTTATTTTCAAAGTATAATAAACTTTACATCTTATGCCGGGTGTAAAAAAAATTGGAATTAAACAAATGAGAATTTTATATGGCTATAACTTCATTTATTTAAATGAAACGCTATATTTATTAATTTATCAGCAAATGCACATTTTAATTACCTATCGAATGGTATTTATATCTTAAGTGTTAAGTCTTCTCGTTTTTACAGAAAACGCCAAAATATTGTGTATTGCACCGTTTTAGTACTTTTTAAGTAAAAATTTTAATGTATCTAGTTTTCTATGGTATTTAAAAACGTCAGATAATTAATTTAGTGTGTCACTTTAGTTTAAAAAGCCTGTCTTTTGTTATAGTTGTCTTATTTTGCATTTTTCTGTTAGATCGTTAGTAATCGTTATTGTTTGAACATCGCTATTGTATTTTTTGGTAAAAAATGAAGATTTGCTCTAAAGAAGGGGGTATTGGCATTATTTTTATGCTTGAAGAATGTCATCAAAATTGTTTATTGGCTTGTCGTGGTTTTACTTAAAGGTTTCCCGAAAGAAATCACCCTAAGCCAGCCATTTTTGACAGACTTTTAAACCAGTTTAAAGAAATTGGAAGTGTCAGTTATAAAAACCCCAGTATAAGAAAATCTGTGTAAATTTTTATTTTTTACTATGAAATACAACAACGATGTTCAAACAATAACGATTACTAACGATCTAACACAAAAAACGCAAAATAACACAACTATAGCAAAAGACAGGCTTTTTAAACTAAAGTAACAGACTAAATTAATTATCTGACGTTTTTAAATACGATCAGAAAACTAGATACAAACATTTTTTTACTTAAAAAGTACTAAAACGGTGCAATAAACAATATTTTGGCGTTTTCTGTAAAAACGAAAATACTAAACACTTGAGATATAAATACCATAAGATAGGTAATTCAAAAGTGCATTTGCTGCCAAATTAAAAAATATGGTGTTCCATTTAAATAATTGAAGTTATGGCCATTTAAAGTTCTCATTTGTTTAATTTCAATTTTTTTACACCCAGCATAAGATGTCAAGTTTATTATACTTGGAAAATAAAATATGATCTATTGTTACATTTCAGTGAAAGTTTGGTATGCATAACTTAATTACTTTTTAAGTATTTTAAACATGAAAATTAGGTTAAATTTTTACAAAATTCAAATTATTTCAAAAACCTTAAGTTTTAGATAATAAAAACCTTATTAAAAAACACACTTATTTTGATCAAAGGATCCAAAAATGCAATAAAATACAGGGCGTTTCATTTAAAAAAACACAACTTTGATACTTTTAGGGTTTTTGGGACACCCTGTATATTATGAAAGTAATTTTAAAAAGTAGCCCTAATAGACCCCCATATATCCCCAAAGTGAAACTTTTTGAAAGTCACGTATTTTGGCCACAATATTCCGTGCCGTAAAGCGTGAATAACCCTGTATATTAAAACTAGTACAAAACAGGTTTAATTTTTTCTAGAACATCAATTGTAATATTGTTGATTTTTTTTTTGGAAACTTAAGCAGTGACAGTGATTGAAAGTAAAGTACATATGTAGGGTGGGTGGGTGGCCACTATCACACACTCCAATTACTTCATCATTAAAAAAGATTTTCTTTCAAAAATATGGAAATAAAAACAAAACCACTGAAAAATTACACTTAGAATTCGTCCATTAATAAAAATTGAAATCCCTGGATGATGTTGCATGAATTGGAGGGTGGGATAGTGGCCTCCCACCCACCCTACATATACATTGAAAATTAAACTATGAATTACGTTTTAATTTTCCAAGAACATAAACTGTAATTTTGTTGTTTTCTTGTGGAAACTAAAACAGCTACAGTGATTGGAATTGAAGTACATATGTAGGGTGAGTGGGTGGTCACTATCCCACACTCCAACCTGTATTATTTACTCAATAGTTTTACAGGAAGTTTTTTGAATTATTAGAGTAATAATGGATTGTTTATTAAATGATATTCTCTTCTGGTGTTGTTTAATTTTATTTAGAATGTTGTTAATGATATAGGAATTGGAGTGTGGGATAGTGGACACCCACCCACCCTACATATGAACTTTAATTTCAATCACTGTCGCTGTTTTAGTTTCCACAAGAAAACAACAAAATTAGAGTTTATGTTCTTGGAAAATTAAAACGTAATTCATAGTTTAATTTTCAATGTATATGTAGGGTGGGTGGGTGGCCACTATTCCACCCTCCAATTTCTATAACATCAACAATATTCTAAATAAAATTAAACAACACCAGAAAAGCTATTTGCACAATTTACAAAAGCTAAACTCTTTTAATAATAAAAACTTTCTTTGAAAAATGGATTTGGTTTTACTGATTGGAGGATGCGATAGTGGCCACCCACCCACCCTACATATACATTGAAACTTAAACTATGAGTTGGGTATTAATTTTTCAAGAACACCAACTGTAATTTTGTTGTTTTTTTGTGGAAACTGAAACAGTGTCAGTGATTGAAGTTAAATTATATACAGGGTGAGTTTTTTTCGATGTTCTCTATGGGGATCTCGGAAACTATAAGAGATAGAGAAACGGTTAAATGGGGAAAGAAGTGTAGATTTACGAGAAGAATAAAATTCCACTTTCAAAGTTTTCAAAAAATTCAAGGGTAACTAGATATTTTGAAAAAAGTAAAAAGTGTCATTTTTTTCAACTCTATATATCTCGGTTATTATAACAAATAGAAAAAAACTGTAAAGAACAAAGTTTTAGATAATTTTATGTAGATTAATAAAAAATAATCAGAAAATTTTTATCGCCATTATTTTCCGAGATATGATGCAAACTTACATTTTTTTAAATGGAAACCATAGTTGGCTATGGCCTCATTCAAAAGGTATTTTTTTTCTCTTTAATCCAATATGACATACAACATAGTTATTTCTAAAAATAAGTGAATTATAGTCATTTTAAAATTTTATTATAAATAAAAAATGGGTAGTCATGAAAAAGGTGAAAGTAAAACAATTGCAGTTGTTTATAATAATAGCAATATTGTAATTATTAGTTCTACAAAGTTAAATAAAAATGAAAAACCAGCATAAGAATAATAATTTTGTAATTATCAAATGGCCTTCTGTATGTGGTATAAACCCATTTGTCAAGAGGATAATACGTTTCTTACAAAAATATTATGAACATATGAATCGCGATTCACTAATTGTAGTATTTTTAATCGCCACAATGAACATAGATGAACTCAAGAGAATCCACGAGAAGTTTCACAGAGAAAACTACAAATTAAATTTGGGTTTAATCCATGGTGTGTTTGGATCAATAATTTTCGGTCCATATATTTTTGAAAGCTCACTAGGTGAAACTGATTACTTTCATTTTCTTCAGAAAACATTTGGAGATACGCTCGATTGTTTAAATTTATCATTACAAGCAAGATTAAAATGGTTCCAATATGACGGTGTTCCACCTCATAACATGTTGGCTTTACAAATTATTTCAATGATGATTTTCCTAACTCATAAGTGGGAAGAAATAAAGCAATCCCAGGGCCACCTAGATCTCCCGATCTGCGCATTTTAGAACTTTTTCTGTGGGGTTATGTAAAAAACAAAGTATATGAAAAATCATATCAATCTGCGGAGGATCATAAAGTAGTTGTTATTGAAATATTTAATTCAATTTACATGAGAATAATCAAAAAGCCATAAATTCAATTTTAAAAAGATATAATTTATGTCATAATAGTATTAATAGTGGACTCTTTGACCATATTTTTTTAATATTAAAATTTCTCCCCCATTGATATATTGATAATTACAGAATTACTTTATGCAGTTATTTCATTTATGTTTATCTTTGAAGAACTAATAATTATAATATTGCTAATATTATAAACAACTGCAATTGTTTTACTTTCATCTTTTTCATGGCTACCCATTTTTTATTTATAATAAAATTTAAAATGACTATAACTCACTCATTTTTATAAATAACTATGTCATATGCCATATTGGATTAAAGAGAAAAAAATTACCTTTTGAATGAGGTCACAGCCAACTATGGTTTCCATTTAAAAAAATGTAAGTTTGCGTCATATCTCGGAAAATAATGGCGATAAAAATTTTCTGATTATTTTTTATTAATCTGCATAAAATTATCTAAAACTTTGTCCTTTACAGTTTTTTCTATCTGTTATAATAAACGAGATATATTGATTTGAAAAAATTGACACTTTTTACTTTTTTCAAAATATCTAGTTACCCTTGACTTTTTTGAAAACTTTGAAAGTGGAATTTTATTCGTCTCGTAAATCTACACTTCTTTCCCCATTTAACCGTTTCTCTATCTCTTATAGTTTCCGAGATTCCCATAGAGAACATCGAAAAAAACTCACCCTGTATGTAGGGTGGGTGGGTGGCCACTATCTCACCCTCCAATCAGTAAAACATAAAGCAGTATTTAATTAAATTATTCATGAATACATCAACTAGATAAATCGATTTTTTTTTTTGGATGATTTCCCTTCTTTTTCATACAATATTTTATATAAAAACAATCCCAGAGTACTGATGAATGTTTTAATTTATATGTAGGGTGGGTGGCCACTATCCCACCCTACAATCAGTAATACAAAATCAACTTTTCAAAGAAAGTTTTTATTATTAAAAGAATGGTGCATTAATAAATTGTAAATAGCCTTTTATGGCGTTGTTCAATTTTATTTATTATACTGTTGATGTTGCAGAAATTGGAGGGTGGGATAGTGGCCACCCACCCACCATAAAAACACATTGAAATTTAAAGTACGAAACAAGTTTAAATTTTTTAAGAACATCAATCGTAATATTGTTGATATTTTTTATGCTGAAACAGTGACACTATCCCACCTTCCAACCTGTATTACATACTAAAGAGTTACAGGAAGTTTTTTGAATTATTAGTATAATTATGTGGTTTATTAAATGATATTCTCTTTTGGTGTTGTTTAATTTTATTTATAATATTGTTGATGTTGTAGAAATTAGAGAGTGGGATAGTGGCCACCCACCCACCCTACATATGTACTTTAATTTCAATCACTGTCACTGTTGTAGTTTCCAAAAAAAATCAACATTTTACTGTTGATGTTCTTAAAAAACTTAAATCTGTCTCATACTTTAAGTTTCTATACATGTGCAGTGGGTGTTCGCTATCCCACCCTTCAATTTCTACATTAGTAATTTTCTAAAAAAAATATTGACTTTGACTCGAAAAGATAATTTAATGGCAATTCTAAAAGATTTTTTTTTTTAATTAGAATTAATTTAACATTTTTTTAATTATGGTTTCATTTGTGCAATTATTAGGGAAATGAATATACCGTACTCTTGACCTAGGTCAACGCGTAATTTATTAAGGTAGGTCAGGAGTACGCCAGGTTAATGAATTGCGTGTTAGGGTAGGTCAAGAGTACGCTACAACAAACAATCGCGTTGTAATGTAAATAAATCCTATAATCTAGGACAATGCAGTGTTTATTGGGGTAGGTCAAGAGTACGCTAGGTTAATGCAGAGTAGAGTTAATTGTGGTGATTTTTTTAAATATTATTAATTTAAAGTAATAATATTTTATAATAATAATATCTTACTTTTAGGCTTTAGGGATGATTCCAATGCAACAAGTAATCGTCCGAGTCTAGCCGGTTCCTCAGGTATGTGTGTTTTTGGATTTATAATTAGGTTTTTTACGACGTAATTTTTTTTTTTTTCAGGTGTGATAGAAGACTCTCTTGATGAGGCTGAAATTACGCGGAATAATGTGATTATTAATCACAGTTCGGCTACTTTATTAAACGGTAAATTTTAATAACGTATTATTTATCAAATTTTTAGAAGAAATATGAATATGAATTATATTTTAAAAAAAAAACACAATATTAAAAATTGAGTTGTACTTTAACATTCTGATTTTTTACTTCAAAACCATCTTTGATATGCAAATATACTAATTATATAATAAATTACACTGAATTTAAAAGTTCACTATGTTTTAAGCATAGTGCTTAAATTTTTCAATTCAGTAATAATGGTCGCAACCATTCTCTTTATAGAATAAATTATTTTTAGTTCCAAATGAATTACAAGATGAAAGCATGATTGTAAGACCGAAAAAGATCAACAAACAGGCACGGATAATCGATTCAGAATCGGAGGATGGAGATGTGGAAGAGGAGGAGGAGGATGAGGATCAAATCGATACTAGTAGTGTAGATGTAAAAAATATAAAAACAGAGTTGAAACATTTGAGCACAAACTCGGATCAGGATCTGATCGAAAGCGTCGACTCTAGCGAGGGGTCACGGAAAGAATTCGTCGAAATTGTAGACAGCGATAATGACGAGGATCTGGATATCAAACCGTGGAGGCGATCTCAGGGCGCGCAGAATCTTTGCAGCACGATGATCGAAACCGATTCCGCCAATAATCGATTGAGCAGCGTGTTCGAAGGGAGGATCATCAAGGAAGAACTGTTGAAACCTAGAGAGGTGCACAGTATAGCGAGCAGTCCTTCAGTTTCGAGTAGCGGAATAGTTGATATTATTAGCGATAGTGAAGACGAGGTGATTAAATTAGTAATTATTTGAGTTACAAGGTGTTTTAAGTATGATTTTATTATTAGGAATTGAAAGAGCCTGTAAAGACGGGTAATAAATTAAAGCAGATTACTTTGGATCAAATGTTGAAGCAATCACCTCCGTGTGATACTAGTAATGTTTCCAATGTTTCATCAAATGCTTCGATTAATAAATCGGAAGTCAGTCAGGAGGAGTATCAGTTTCAAAAGGAGAAGGTGGGGAGGATGCGGGCTGACTTTCAAAGGCTTAAAGTAATTTTTTTTTAAATTTAATGTTGCAAATAATAACTGCTTTTATTAATATCTGCCGTAGAATCTGATGAATACTATTAAGTTGTCGGCGTTGCCTGATAAAGGGCAACAGTTGATACAATCTCATAAAAGGACGATGGAAGCTCTAGCCGAGCAAGAGGATAAGTTGAATAAGATGACGATTAATACTTCCGGTCAGTATATACCTGTGAAATAATAAACAATATAATTGTTAATAACATTTTAGATGTTAAGGATGTCAGTGATCCTCTCATTACGGCTCCGAAACCGGCCTCTTGGCAGGATTTGAAGAACGTAGCCGCCGCCGTACAACCGCGCACATTCGGTACCCAAGCGATGGCAACTCACAACCAACAGAAATCCCTCACTATGGATCGTTTACATCAACTACACAGCTCATTAAAAGCGTGCCCCACTGAAGATACCTACGAGACTGATCCTAATGGATTGAAGGTCGAATTGATGATGCATCAAAAACACGCCCTCGCTTGGTTGATGTGGAGGGAGAAACAGAAGCCCTCTGGTGGAATTCTTGGTAATTACATTTTTTTAAAAGTTGATATAAATAACACTGATTTTAAAAATTGAACTTAAATTCATTCATTTTCTTAATGCAGCTGATGATATGGGTTTGGGTAAAACCCTCACCATGATTTCATTGGTGATGAAGTCAAGTGCAGCGAAGGATGATGAAGAGGAGGAAGGTAGTGATGATGAGAACGAAGATAGGGAAAAATATCCGAAACGCCATAAATATTACGGAGGTACTCTTATAGTGTGTCCGGCCAGTTTGATCAGCCAATGGGACGGTGAGATTAGGAACAGGGTGCGAAGAGGTTTGCTCAGCGTTGAATTATACCACGGTCCTAAAAGGGAGACGAAATCGAAAAGGTTAACAATAATTATTCCTATAAATTGCAAATCTTAACTCAAGTTATTTTAAATATTAAGGTTGGCCAATTACGATGTGGTAATAACCACCTATGCTATTGTCATGAACGAATTGGAGAAGGATACGCCGATGTTTAAGATAAAGTGGGAGAGGATTATATTGGACGAGGCGCACCAGATCAGGAACCACAAATCACAAACGTCCCTCGCTGTATGCCAATTGGCGGCGAAATCTCGATGGGCGCTCACTGGCACACCGATCCACAACAAGGAGGTCGACCTCTATTCCCTGCTCAAATTCCTGAGGTGTTCACCCTTTGATGAGCTTCCAGTACGTAATTATAACTAAAAAAAATAATAGAACTTAAGATTCTTTTATCGTCATTCTGTCTTGTCCAAAATATTTTATTTAATTAAATATAAATACTAACTTATGTTACGTTTCACTACGTACAGATATTTAAACGTTGGGTGTCTGACAAGAACACGGGTGGACAGGAGAGACTGAACACGGTGATGTCCTCTTTGATGCTGCGACGTACCAAAGCACAATTGCAACAAAAGGGCAGCTTGCAGTGTCTACCCGACAGATTTTGGGAGATCGTCGAGGTGCGACTGGAAAAGGAGGAGATGGACGTGTATCAAAAAATATTAATCTTCTCGAAAACCCTGTTCGCTCAGTTCCTCCACCAGAGGGCGAGTAAGAATACAGACGCATTTGAAAGTATCGAATCCACTCGGCCCACTTTTGGAGCTATGAGTAAGTAAAAAAAAAAATAAGATGCAAAAAGGTGATAATTAAATCTGCAGAAAACGTAAAAATTACAGGGATTTTTCGATTCGAAATTACCACTAATATTTAAAAAAAAAAATGGTTAAATTAATTACGTGAGCACGGAATTTGTCTTGAAAGTCATTAAAAATTTCATACAAAACGTTTTCTTTCTATATAAAGTGTGACATCAAGAAATAAAACGTTTTGTTTAAATTTCCACGATGTATTACGGAGTTAACGCCCTCAACCATTAATAAATACCTAAAGATTCAAAACTTGTCATTGTATCTCAAAGTCGTTAGTGATTAAAAAATCTATTGGTTCTTAGTTTGATAATGATTACCGTGTATTCACTGAAAATAAAGTTTAAAGTGGTAGAAAAAAGTAAAAGGGTTTTCTATTGGTTCTATCCATCCATGGATTTTAATGAAAGTATGTCAAAAAAATTGTCAACAAATTTTATTTATCTAAATCATAAATTTCACATTTTTACTTATGACTTTTTTCTTCTCCTCTTTATCGTTTGTACATTTTCATTCCTTCTTATTTATCTTATTGTTTATTTATATAAAAGATAAAATTGCTCTCTAGCTTAACTATCCAGATGATACAAGCTAATGAATTGATGAAGAGTGATAATGGATGGTTTGTGTTTAGGGGAAACATTGGGGTTTCGGGAAGTGCAGGATTTCTTGAGGACGATTACATTGAAGAGATTGTTGGCAATTATTACACTAAAGCTATTTATACGTTAGATTATTGGACCGTGTCTTATTTACATTGTTTTGTTTTAGATAACCCGAATTCAGAATACCACAAGATGCACAAAAAACTGGTGCGTTTGAATAAGATGAAGGAAGTTAAACAGCACGAAATCTTGGTGTTACTGTTGCGATTGAGGCAGATATGCTGCCATCCGTCGTTAATAATCGGAGTATGTATATTTCTATATCAAGGATTAATTTTTTTCACGAGAAAACATTTTAAAATCTATAATGCATATAAATAATAAGAAGGCACTTTATAATTTTTGAACCAAAATGCATTTTCCTTGAAGCAAAATGCTTAAAGAATTGTGTTAACAAAGTAAATTATGCGGTTTGCCATCCTTAGATGGCGCTGTCTATTCAATAAAATTGCAACCACAAAAATATGGAAAGAAATCTTAAAACGAAGGATTTTTTGTTAATTTTGCAACATTCACAAAATGATGTTGAATTTATAATGGATAATCAACTATCAAAACCACAACAATAAGCCAAAAATGATGAATACAAGAAAAATGATTATTTAAGTGACGTATTAAACATACAAATAAAAATGTAAGTCCATGTAATCCTGAAGGTATAAAAAATTTTGAACCATAAACAGAATCTGCAGTAGTGAAAGGTGCTTCTATATATTCATATCCTTGTAGGATAGAAAAAAATAAATGTTTTTTAAATTGTAATTAATATACGATTAAATTATTTATTGCAGATGTTGCAAAATGATGATTTAGAGAGCAGCAGCATAACGGAAGAGGTAGATGACGTAGAAGCCGACGCGATGAACCTACTGGACCAATTGAACAAACTCAATCTGGAAGATGAAGAGGATCCGCCACCGGTTACAGAGTTTGGAGAGAGTGTGGGACTGGCGGAGGCGACTAGAGGCATCCTAAAACCTTCAAATCCTATTTTCAACAGCAGGAGGCGGAGCACAAAAGTATAATAATTTAATTTTTTTATAAATAAGTAATCGTGGAAGCTTTCACTCATGATGCGTTTTGATAATTCGAAATAAATCAATTAACTTTGTTGGTATCACGTTTTATTTACACTTGTAACTATAATTTCGAGAACTTCAGCTTGTCATTATCAAACATTTTAAATACTATTGTTTGATAATGACAAGCTGAAGTTGTCGAAACTATAGTTACAAATGTAAATAAAAAGTGATACCAACAAAGTTAATTGTTTTATTTTGAATTAATTTTTTACAAACCTGTATCTTTTTTTTTAAATTGAATTGTAGGTTCAGGCCGTGATAAATCTGCTGAAGGAAAAAGTGGTCGATACTAGCGATAAGTGCATCATCGTCTCTCAGTGGACGAGTTTTCTCAAATTGTTGTCTCTGCATTTGGAAGAGGAGAATATCATCTTCGATCAGTTGGACGGTTCTGTGCCTGTAAACAAAAGAGCGGTGATGATTGATAATTTCAATAATCCCGCGTATAGAGCTAAGGTAAAAGTTGTAAAAATTATAATTTTTTGTTTTTAATAAAAATTTCTTAATTCCAGGTCCTGCTTCTATCACTGACGGCCGGTGGTGTGGGTTTAAACTTGGTCGGTGCAAATTATTTATTCCTCCTCGATCTGCACTGGAATCCACAGCTAGAAATGCAAGCTCAGGATCGTATTTATAGGGTGGGACAGAAAAAGCCAGTCTACGTTTATAAGTATGTTTAGTAAATGTATTAAAATCACCAATAATGTTTAAAATTATAAATTTTCAGATTTATGACGATGGAGACGATAGAAGAACGAATAAAGTCGTTACAGGACCACAAAAAGAACCTAGCCGAAAGCGTCCTTACCGGGGCTAAAATGCAAAAGTCACAGTTGTCATTGAACGATTTAAAAATGCTATTCGAGATGTAAAAAGGTACTTTTTTTACATCATGATTTTGTTCACTTTGTACATATTGTATTTTGATTTTATGACTTATTTATTTGTGTGTAAATGTGTCGCGTGTCATAAATTACGTTACAATATTACTCATTTTGTAGATTACCATTCTATAATATTAATTCTTTTTTTTTGTACCTGTGATATATTTTAAATAGAGCAATAATAAAAATAGTTCAGCAGATTATTAATGAAAGTAATTCCACAATAACTAATGAAATGTGTGTTTTGAGTCTTATTGCAGCTCACTGTTTTATTCGATGATGTTTTTATTTTTAAGTGTACTATAGGATAATTTGTTACCTAAATAATAAATAGAATTAATTTTTTTACTTTTTATTATGATTATTACTAACAGATGTTCGTATTATCTAACAAATCCCTTCGGTAAATTAAATATAGGTATATAATTACGATTATTGAATGGGTGTAATGTTCTTACTTACGTTTAATATTAATTGAGAAATCAGCCCACCATCTTTCATGGTTACGGTGAACGTTTGTTTGTTTGATGATAAGAAACAAAAGTTGTTTTCACGCACGCAGCGTTAGTGCCGTACGGTGGAAAATATCTAATTTTTAATGTAAATCCTGTTGGTGGTAGTCCGGTGTTATAGTAATCCGGAGTGGATCAGGTAAAAAACCCTTTCACTGAGAACACTGGTGTTGTTTTATAATGAGTATGAGGCGTATCATCAATTACGGGGATCGTGTGTATGTGAACAAATTCGATTGGTAAGTAATGTCTTTGTGATGTATTATCGTTGATTGAACAACTCCAATCGACGGTATTATCAACGATTAATTTAAATAATTCTACTTACCCCATTTAGTTCGTAATTGTGTGCACTTCCATCACCGACGCCGAAAACTTTATGTGGAATAAACAAATCGCACGACTCGATTTTGTCTGTTACCCGATGACGACGATTTTTCCACTCGATGGGAAAACAAAAGTTTTTGTTTATTTAATGGCGAACTTTCAACATAAATTGGTGAGTAAAAACTTAAATTATTAATAATATAGTTTAAATTTTGAATATGTATTGTTAATTAGATTATCGGAATTGCAGTAAATTTGATTAGGACAGGGCTGTGGACTAATCGAATTAGTAAATAATTAGGATTTTAAAACATATCATCAAATTTCTCATCTCGATGATGATCAAAACTTATTCACTAATTTTACACGTTACAACACTTAATCATTGATTGAAATATATCAATCAACGAATAATTAAGTAAATTAAATGTTTATATTTAAATTTTCCATGATGTTTCATAAAGTTATTAAAAATTGTGATGATTATGAATTGTTCCTTAATTATTTATTTTAAACGATAAATAAAGTATTTATTCCTCAAAAAAAATAAACTTTACAATAGATCCATGATTTACATATCCAATTAATTACAGTTCGTCATCACCGTGAATTCGTAATTTAAAAACCTAATACAATGTCTTATTAAAACACCCGTTTCTGAACGATGTATAAAACGCAGGCGACGAAAAAGGCGAAGGCGAAGAACATCAGGATTTTATCGGTGAATTCCCGCCGCCCGTACTTGGCCAACAACTTTCCCGACTGCGTGATCGTCCCGGAGGTGACCTTCAGCTCCTCCTGGGTGCCGGAAACGTTGTCCGACGACACCACGAGCGTGTCCAGCGTTTCCGCGCTCCTCTTCGTCGTGTCGGCCAATTGGCGACTGATCGATAACAACTGGTCGGTCACGCTCGACGTCATCTTCACCAGACCCTCTTTATCGCGTTTCTGTCTTTGACGCAACACCGTCTCCTCGTCGGTCGGCCTCAACAGGTCGTTCTTCGTGTTTTGCTCAATCGCCAGCATCGATTTGATGTTGGCTTTCCTAAATAAATCCATCGAACTGAAAAAAACAAATATAAATACTCTAAATATTAAAATATAAATACACAAAAATAATAGGAGAATTTCGATTAAAGCGTTGATTGAAATATTGTAACTCTATTAATGGTATATTTATTTAGTACATAAAAAGCACTGCTGTTAGATTACTTTGTTAAAGAATATTCACTATTATTTTTATTTTAATAATTTTAAAGATCCTATTAATTTTAATTTCACAGTATCTAGATTCCAGAATTCTTATTAGTTTCTTAAGATTTTCTAGAAATGCAAGTCAATAGTTTCTAAATATTATACAGATTCTAAAGATAATAAGTATTTATTTAAAAGGTAATCAAATTATAAAGTTTGTAAAGATTCTAGTGGCCGTATGGATTCCTAAATACTATACTATTTACGAATTTAAAACCGTTGAGTGGAATTTTGTTGGATAGTAACACTTTTCGGCATGGATACACTTTTCCAAACTACTTTTATTCATCATTAATCAATGTCAATGTCAGTTATACATACATCGTGTAATACTTACAAAGCATTTTCACATTTGTTGTACAGACAAACTAAGTATTGTAAACAAAAATTTTAGCTGTTTTTTTTTAGTAGATTCAATTAGTTGCAATGTAATAATTATTACCTGGACAATTGTTCTCTATATAATACGATCTCTTTAAGCAAGTTCTTCTCCTTCGTTTCCTTTGCAATATCGCCGAATTCATTGATGTATTTCCGCAGGGCGGCGATTTTCGAACGTCCCGCGCCATTCAAAACGTGCAGTTCGCTCAATGGACCGGCGCAAGCGTTGATGTCCTATAAAATCGTGTACGTAAACACACAGAAAAAAAACTATAACGCACAATTGCCCCCCTCGAACTTACCTGTACGATGGCGTTCAGTTTCAGGCTGTGTTCGGTAATTTCCTGGCGCAAGATTCCCAATTGCAGTTTCGTCGAATCCATCACGACATGGGAAAACAATTCCCTTTGCGGTCGAGCGGCGCCCGTGGGTGTCTGTAGATGGGGCTAAACAACAAAACACGTTATTACCAACTATATCCGCACGAACGTCAAACAATAACGTGGGTTATCAGGATGCGGACGTTCTATTTTCGTTACTTACCTTTGGGCGAATTCGGAAACCAAGGTTCGACCCCAAGGAAATCGTTTCGTTATTTTTAATAATCAAATGCGTTCGTTTCTATCATTATAGTAGAGATGCGAGAATTTGTGTCATTAACATTCCAATTTAATATGTTTCTAGTTCACCGTGCCAAGTTTAATGTGTAATTAGCATTATGTTTTTATTTCGAATTCAATAACAGGGTACTCGTCTCCATTCTATTCGTATCTGTCTAGTTCATATAAATATAGATAAAGATTTTGAAATATTGTACGATATTTCAATCAATTTATTCCGTTCTATGTAAATTTGTCTTGTAATTATTTACATATAGGTATAGGTATTTGGTTTTTAAAATAATGAATAATCAAATATACTTGAGGAATAATTTATCAACATTGCATACTTTAGAGTGAGTGATGTCTTCAACTACTAACTCTTACCTTTTAATCACGGTCTCGAAGTAATTCATTTAAATCGAGTTGACATTGTGTAGGTAATCGTCTGTTAGTGGAAAGGTTATGGAGGTTATTTATCACTTATTGAGACATTGTGTATAATTACAAAATATTTTAGTTGGAAGATCTGGATGAACATTTTAAATCACAATTTAATTGAATTGACAAGGCAGATATATGATGAAACTCCATAACACATTGAAATAAAACAACACAGTTGGGAGGGTTTCACATTTATTGTTGAACACTGTGACATGTCTGATAAAGCCACTGTGTGGCGAAACATGTTGCAGTGTTCAACAATAAATGTGAAACAACTGTGTTGTTTTATTACAATTTAATTGATTAATTAACTATATTCTATACACCGTAATACGTTTACCTAATTAGTTTCTGATTATAATCCACGCTCATTGCAATATTTGGATATTTTTTAGAGAAATAAAGTAAAAACGTGTCTTTAAATTAAAGACAACATTATCTATATTATTAAATAACAAACCTGAAAAAGTATCAGTGCATTGCAATCAATTTAAGGACACAAAATGATGGAATGAAGTTTTGATCTTAACTGTCAACAATGTTAGGTTAAGTATTTATAAGGAATATCAGAGAAGTCTAGTAAAAGAAATATTAGATTCCATCTAAATTATCATTCACACAATTATACCTGCAAGATATTAAATTGCTTTTAATCTACCCACACACAATAAATACAATAATAAAATATTTCCATGAAAAAATACTTAACTTTCCCGGTTTATCAATAGCCAATCAGTAACCTCCTCCCTCCAATTTAATCCGTTCGCGTTTTCTCTTTCCATCCCATACAATTTCGGCACGCGTTATCTCTTTTCTTTTCGTCACGCACGTCCATTTCATTCTTCGATTCGAGCGAAATACGTAACCTCACTTTTCACACGTGTGTCCGTTTAGAATTTTGTATCTAGCAATGGGTAAAGTTAATAAAGCCAAAGGTAAAAAAGCCTCACCTGCGAAGGTTAAAGTCGCCCAGAAGAAGAAGGTGATGAAGAAGACCGCGAAACCCAAACCGGCGTTGAAGTCGATGAAAAAGAGCCCAAACAAACAAACGCCGACGAAAACGATGAAAAAACCGACGCCGCCTAAAAAAATCAAACAAACGAACGTTAAAACAATTAAGGAAAAAGCACCCGCACCGACAGACAAACCGAGCGTAAAGAAAAATTTAGACGATAATTTAATACTAAAGGGGATTAAAGCCCTGCGCGAATTAATTGAGAAAAAATTCGACAGGATCCACCTGCAGGTAAACATCGCGAACGCCCCTACATCTCAAAAACCTTCCGCATATCACCCACTACCGCACACCCTCGTTGTCGACGAAAGCAAAATATGTTTGATAATCACCGACGTAAAAGACGACGAGAAGAAGTCCATTAATCACTACAAGAACTCGCTGAAGGGAAAAGTCAAGGTCGATAAAATCATGACTTTCAAACAGTTCATCAAAGAACATAAAGAAGCTGGTAAGAAGCACTGCTCAGAATTCGATTACGTCTTGGCCGATCTGAAAATTTACAGCAAGGTGAGGAGGAAGTTCCCAAAACAATTCATGCGGCGCCGGCCGGTGCTGTCCGTAAATTTCAAAGCTAATGCGGTAGAAAGTGTCCAAAAAGCTTTAAGTAAGGCGGAGATACCAGTTAACACAAAGGGTAGAACGTTTGTTATCAACGTTGCACACAGTGAGATGACTGACAAGCAGATATTGGATAATGTGAAGGAGGCTTTTAAAGGTTTGAACGCGAATTTACCCGGAGGATCGGAGAATATTAGGTCTTTGCTTTTAAAGACCGGTTTGAGTAAGGCCATTCCCATTTATTCAGCAATCAGTAAGTATTAGAAAACTAATTTTATAATGACAAAATGTTTTAATATATGGAAAATTGGCACATTTAAATCTTTTACACAATATTATATTTTTACATATAATTATAAGTGTTCACAATTTAAGTTTTATATGTTTGAATAATGTATATTAGGTAGTGACATTGGTAAGATTATTATTATTATTATAAATCATACGTTTATTGTTACAGACACAAGTAATGTAATGAAGACGGTCTGTTTCCTGAGTGGAATTGGACCTACCTTATACATTTAAAATTTTAAGTGCATTTATATTAGAAAGGAGTACAAAGATGTTAATAAATAAATAATAAGTGTCGATAGTGTCATGAAACATCAGCACTTGAGTATTTAAATGCTGATTTTCTATATATTGAAAAATTTTGTCATATAAAAATGGAATTGAGTGGAAGATCATCCTGGAAATGTAAACTCTACTATTTAGCATTTTCAGTTGATGGTTTTTGTATTAACATATCTAATAAGCATTAAAATATATATATATTTTTTTTTTTTCTCAGAGGAAAAGGTAAAACAATCAGTTAAAGCACAACCGAAAACAAAATCCAAGCCGAAAAATGGTAAAAAGACTAAAGGTGAGTCTGAATCAAACAGTGATGGTGAAGATGAAGATAATATGGAGAGCGAGAATGAGGAACTCGACGGTGATTCAAATGAGGAAACTGGTGATGTTGATGATGATGATGATGACAGCGACGGCGAGGACGAGTCTACTCCATCAAACGGAGACACTGAAATGAACGATTTAAATTCCGACAGTGAAGATGAGGAAATGGATGATTTAAATGATTCAGAAGAGGATTAAATAAGTGGACTGCAGCTACTAAAAAAAAGTGGCTAATGATGATGTATGTAAAATAGGTAAAATATGTTATATTTTGTATTCACACATACAGATAAACGCAGTGGGAATATTAATCTTTTTAATTATCGACAGAATACAATAAAAAAGCCCACACTTATATTACAGAAATTAAATATACCGTTGTATTAAAATATTTTATTACTTTATTTACACCTACACCTTTTTCACACCTAAACACTTCCTTATTATAA
This sequence comes from Ontholestes murinus, assembly GCA_963969525.1. Classification (NCBI taxonomy): domain Eukaryota; kingdom Metazoa; phylum Arthropoda; class Insecta; order Coleoptera; family Staphylinidae; genus Ontholestes; species Ontholestes murinus. The sequence goes on along the minus strand of OZ018389.1, from coordinate 569,250 downwards.
TTAAAAAATGCAAAAACGAAATGTATTTCTATTTTTAAACCATTACTTAATTATCCGCAGCTACCAAAAGAAATTGTTCTGGCTTAATTCTTGAATTTTGGAGGGGTTTACTTCGTGGTACATTTTCGATTTTTAAATAAAGAAAAACACTTAACTTTTTTATACCACTTATTTTTTTTTATTTCTCGTGACTAGTTTCAATTACAAAACTGTATGACAGTTTGATAATGATTACCTCGTAAAAAACTAGTCGCAAGAAATTAAAAAAATAAGTGGTATAAAAAAGTTAAGTGTTTTTCTTTATTTAAAAAATGTTCTAGCTTAGTTTATTTGTGATTTGTTTTGATTTAATGGACTGTTTTTGAAAAATACATTCCTCATCAATCAACTTATATTTGACCTTTAATCCTTGCACATTATTTTCAAAATATCTCTTGAAACGTAGTTCATTTTTTGAAAATTCTTCAAGCATATCATTTCGCTCATTAAAGAGATGCTTTTAGGATAAAAAAGCGAAATTCGACGTTCAATTGTTTTTGTCATAACTTTTGAAAAGATGGTCATTTTTTAATTTTTTTTTGTACAAGACATCCCCTTCATTAAACAGGTATTCATACCACACAAAACTAAAATTCGACATTCAATTGTTTTTCATTATTTTCACGATAACTCTTGATAGGATGGTCGTATTTAGAAAATTCTTAAAATGTTTCATTTTTCTCATCAAAGAGATCGTTATAAAATAAAAATCTGAAATTCGACGTTCAATTGTTTTTTTTTTATTTTTTACGATAACTCTTGAGAAAATAAACATATTCTGAAAATTCTTTGTGCAACGCCATTCCCTGATTAAATACGTGTGTGTAGGACATAAAATTAAAATTCGACGTTCAATTGTTTTTTTATTGTTTTCACGATAATTCTTGATAGGGTGGTCGTATTTTGAAAATTCCTAAAGCAATCAATTCCTCTCGCCAAATAGGTGTTTAGAGAATAAAAATCTTAAATTCGACATTCAATTGTTTTAGCGATAACTCTTGATAAAGTGGGCATATTTTGAAAAATTTTTGTGCGAGGTAATGCCATGATTAAATTGTGTAGGTTATATTTTGAAAATTCTTTGTGCATTGCATTTATTTATATTTATTATACTAAATAGTGCTCTTAATTTTGTTTTTAATTTAAATGATTACAAAAATATTTAAATATCCCGCGTCCTAGATGGCGCTGTGTAGTACATTTTTACGCACGAGGAAAGAAATCTCTCTTTCGTTTTATTTTCTGACCGAACGCGGTTAACTGAAAACTTAACCTATATTTTTACACGTGTAGAACGCATTCCGCTGAAAATGGGTAAAGTTAATAAAGCAATGGGTAAAAAGGAACCCGCGCAGAAGAAGGCCGCCGTCCTCAAGACGAAGGCGAAACCGAAAGGGGTGGCAAAACCCAAAATGAATAAAACAGTGAGCCCGGTTAAGACCACCCCCAAGAAACAGAAGAAAATCCAAGCACCGACTACACCGACGTCACCGATGCCTCGCGGCCCAAAAGGAAAATTGGATGATAAGCAAGTAAAATCGGGCATTAAAGCCCTGCGCGCGGTACTCGATAAACAATCGAAGGAGAAGAAGGAGTTGTTCGATGCAGAAGCGCAGAACATCCTCTTACAAATTGGCATCATAAAAATCCCGAAATGTCCGGCCAGAGTAGTGCACTTCCCGCTACCGCACACCCTGTTGACCGACGACAGCGAGATCTGCCTGATCACAGCCGACATCAAGGAGAACACCAAAGAACACGAGAAAACCGTTAAGCACTACGAGGATCTGCTGAAGAAAAGCGGGGTGACCGTTAAGATAAACAAAATCATCCCGTTCAGGCAGCTGAAGGAGGAACATTCCCAATTCGAGAGTCAGCGGCGGTTCGTGCAGCTGTACGACTTCTTCCTGGTGGAGAGGAAGGTGGAGGGTTACGTTTTCAAGTTCTGCGGGGCCCAGTTGAAGAAGCAGAGGAAGAACATGGTGCACATTTCCTTCGACACGAAAAATTTGGACGACGTGATCAGGAAGGAACTGAAGAAGGTGCAGATGCGGATACATTCCCAGGGCAACTCGTACACCGTCGACATCGCCAACACGAAAATGACAGACGAGCAGATTTTAGAGAATTTACATGCGGCTTTCGACGGCTTGGAGGACGTTTTACCAGGAGGGACGGCGAATATTAAGAATTTGCACATTAAGACCGGTACCAGTATGGCTGTTCCTATTTATATTTCATTAAGTAAGTAATATAGTTTTATTAATTGTCATTAAATATGCTTAGAGAAAATGTATCCAATGAGAACTTTTCATGAAACTCCGAACTAATGGTGCAGCAACGTTGGTTCGGGCCAGTAGTTGCATCCCAACATTGAGATGCAATTAATGGTGCTTCTTTAAAATAACAGCGGAAGGACCATGTGGTTGATAGCCAAGCACTACAACTACTATTTCTTTTCAAGATATTTCAATGTCTTTAGATAAGTAGTAAAAGAAACACTCTGGTTAAATCACTGTGACAATTATCTTTAGATAAATTAAACACTTTTTTAATATCGTAAATATTTTACAATTCAGTTTTTTTTATATCTGCTAATATTTTCAGAACAAAATTCTGAGGTGGACGTGCCGGTGGTGCAGTCGCAACGTCCAAAGGCGCACAAAGTCGTCAAAGGTGAGCTGTCGACGAAGAACGATAGCGAGGTCGTAGTGTTCCCGACTGGCGAGGTGCAAGTTAAATCGGCCAAAGGACCGAAATCACCATCTGCTCCTGCGAAGAAAAAGAAGAACCAAATCGCAAAAAAGAAACAAAAGGTGGCGTTAGTAAAGGAACAAACAGAAGTAGAAAGCGACGACGCGATGAACGGGAACGATGATGGTGATGATGATGATGATGAGGAAGATGTAAACGTCTCGGTGCAAGAAAACGGCGTTAAAACACAAGCGAAGAAAGCCCAGAATGGAGTGCAAAAGAACGCAAAGAAAGCAGCGCCTAAAAGAAAGGCGGCGGCGGCGTTAGGAGAAAAAAGTGGTGCCGCTAAGAAGAAACCTATTATTAAGGCAGAAGCGAAAAAAGTTACGAATAAAAAGAATGTTAAAAAGGGCAAGGCAAAATAGATAAATGGTTCGTGTTTTTTTTTTTACATTTTTTGATTGAAACAACTGGTTTTTTGCCATATACAAAGTTAGATTTTATATTAGAGCATAAGATTGTTGTGTAAAATTTAATCAATAGGGTGTTGTACTCTAATCATCTCTGATAACTTTATGAAAAGTTTAAAATCTTTAAGTGTTAGTTTTAATTCTACAACTATATCTGTTTTATGTTTATTTTTGAAGATACTTTGAGTGTAGACTTCTGTTTATTGTAACCATTGGTACTTGTTGAATCAATAATTTTATTAATCTAATTAAATTAATAATATTTGTTATTAATATAATGATTTAGAAGTTTCTTTCACATTTAACAAACAAAATTACACATTTAATTGACAAAAGTGAAAATGAATTCTCATTGTTTTCATTTTATAAACACACATACAACAATGGTTCAATATACAGATGTCTACAGTGATGAATATAATTAATTCTTTAATTTTGTTAAACAAATACACATTTATTTCACTGTGTTATGAAAAAATTAAACCTTGGAATATATAATAAATGATAAATGAATCATTTTTTATCGAATGGTATTGAATTTTAATAAGTTGTTTTTAATTTATCACCCCTATGTAAATATCAATTTACCATGCCTTTTTCCTTGCTCATATTTCTTATTTATTCTTGGTTTTATTTCACACAAACTAGAAATTGTGTTAATAAGAGATTAACTACTACGGGGAGTAAGTGATGTATGTAGTCATGCATTTCATTACATACTATTTCCTAATATAAATTGCACATTATTAATTACTAAGTCGACAATTGCATAATTTTTTCCATCACAAATCTCTTAATAACTATTCTATTTTCTATAATTACGAAAAAGACAATATTTATGTAATTAGTATGAGAATCTACATTGAAAAATTCATTTAGTAAAACTCGAACGTGTCTTAAACTGTTTGGGTGGGTTAGAGGCCCACATAAACATATTTACTCCTTCACTCTTTTTTAAAGTTTACACAAACACAACATTAGCCTTATTGATGTTTTTTTAAATAATTTCAAAGCAGAGTTGTAGTTTATGTTAACATGTATATGTAGGGTGGGTGGGTGGCCTCTAACCACCCTTCAAACAATAAAATATACGCGTAGGTTTTTTTGAATTACAGAAAAACTAATCTTCAGTAAATAAATATGTGCACACGCATGCATACAAAAGATTTTAGATATCATACATAACATAACAGACTTTCTTAAGCCCCTATTATTTAAACACGCAGTCTACTATTGTAACGATTTTTTACTAATCGTGTTTTTCTTAGTTAAAACGACATTGACATACATCTACCATTACTACCACTATTAGAGAGCAACATTGTTAAATAAAGATTATTATTATTATACTATTTCTAATTAACCACATTTTGGTTCTGTATTAAAATAGTTTCGAAATTTTCCTGTTTAGTGTAGTGAATTTTGTATAAGAATATGAACAACATCGATCATTTCCGCGTGTTGTTTACTTTATTTTTAAATTATTATTTAAATTTTAAAGGACGCAACGACGCGAAACCGTAGTCCAATTGTTAAAAGCGCTGACGTTCTGGCTGTATAACTGTTAATGTTACAACTGGACTGGCCTAGAAATTGATATGAAATCGTTTCAGGCGATAAAATTTTAAATTTCTTAACGCGATTGTAAAAAATTAAAAATTGTTCGTGTTGATCAACAATCAATTCGATTAAAGAAAACAATGCAACAGTAAATCCTTATAGCTCAAAAACAAACGTGTATAAATATATTTTTTTAATTATATTTGGCCTTGGCCATATAATCAGTTACTAATTAGTAAATACAAGTTTATAATGGAGTTTCATCAAGTAATTTTTATAGATATGCTAAAATTAAATATTAAAGCAATGGTGCCTTAAAGTGACGGAGGCGGTTCTTTAATGTAACAAGCTCATTTACACACACACACAAAGAAATACAAAAATAACACGGCCGAAGGACCACGTGACCGATAGCCAAACACTACTTCTACTATGTACTAAAACAATTGAAAGGAAAATCTGTAACGAAACAATTTTAAACTTCCCCAAAGAATATTTAAACCATCAATTAAAACAGTTGACAATTTACTTAATAAAGGAAACAATAAGTTTGTTAATAATGAAACAGTTGATAAGTAATCGATTATTAAGAGCTGTTTCTTTTCTATTGTTTTCAAAATAATTGAAAATCTAATAAAACAATTAAAATTTTTAAATATTTCTCAAAATCAACAACAAAAAATTGAAGAAAGTCCAAAAAAAAAAACAGTTGAAAACATTATAAAATTATATGAAACTTGCAAACAGAAACAGTAAAAAAAATTACAAATAAAAAATCAAATTTTCTTATAAAAACAGTTGAAAATTGAAACAATTGAAAATATTATCTAAAATTTAACAAAACTGATAAAGAAAATCCAGTTGAAACTTTGTACAATAAAATCAATTAAAAAACAGTAAAGAGGCCTAAAAAGGAACAAACAATTATTTAAAAAAAACAGTTTAAAATCTGTTGATTTTCTCTAAGAAAAATGTAACGTTAAAAATAGATAAAAATTTAAATTTTCAATTGTTTCAACAGGCTCCTCAATTGTTTTCTCTTTTTTTCTAAAAAAAATGCGTTAAACAATTGAAAAATCAGAAATACACCTCTTCAAAATATGAAGAAGCATATTATTTAAAAAATGCAAATTTGTAAAAAGATAGTTATGTAAAAACTATTATTTTACAAAAAAAAAACAATTGAAAACTTAAATGTACTTTTTAAAATATTATCAAGATTATCAAAAATGCCATTCATCTTTTGGTGTAGGCTTTTTTTTCAAAATAATAATCTAAAATATTTGCAAAAAAAAGAAATAAAAAAAAAATCACTAAGAAGAAACAACAAAACAAAAAAAACAGTTGAAAATTTAAAACAATTGCTTCAAAATAGTTGACAGTGGGAAAACAATTGATAATTTTCAAAAAAAAAAGTTGAGCTAGTTGAAATTTTATGAAATTAAAACAATTTAAATTTTATAAACTTAAATATTCTTTTCAAAATATTATCGAAATTATTAAAAATGCCATTTACCTTTTTGTGTAGGCTTTTTATTCGAAATAATAATTTTAAATATTTGCAAATAATGAATTTAAGAAATAAATTTAAAAATACGTAAACATTTCGAAATAAATTTATTATTTAATTTTTTTTTTCGATTTTTAACGAACTAATGGATTTTAATACATTTTAGAATTTAAAAAAAAACATCAAGAAGAGACAAATAAAAAAAAACAGGTTATATTTGCTAAGAGAAAAAAAAAACCAGTTGAAAACTTAAACAATTGCTTCAAAACAGTTTAAAATTAGAAAACAATTGATAATTATCAAAAAAAAAGTTGAAATAATTGAAATTTTCTAAAATTAAAACAATTTAAATTTTATTTTAATAAATAGTAAATAAAGTTAAGAAGGAAAAATCAATTTTAAAAAAGTCGTTAAATTTTTTAAGATGAAACCGTTAAAATTTTCAATTGTTTCAACTGCTTTCTCTTTTTTGTTTTCAATAATTTACTTGAAACAATTGAATCAGAAATAAAGCTGAGTTCAGAATTAAAATAAAAAAATGTATTTTAAAAATTCACTTCCAATAAAACAAAAAAACATCGGAAAAAAATTAAATTAAAAAAGAATTATAAAATTCACACAGAAACAGTAATTTTAGGGCAAAAAACAACTGGAAATTGCACAGTTACTAAAATTATTGTTTCTAGGTGAATTTTATGACTTTTTTCAATTGTTTCCTATGTTTTTTGTTTTATTGGAAGTGAATTTTTAGAATACATGTTTGTTTTTTAATTAATTTTTCAACTTTAGTTGAAAAAATTCACTAAGAAGAAATAACTATAAAGAGGGGGCTATATTATACAAAAAACAGTTGAAAAATTTTTAAACAGCATTAAAATAGCTGAGAGTTCAAAATCTGTGGTAAAACAGGTGGTAATTTTGAAAAAGAATAAAAATTGTTGAATTTTTACAAAATGTAAACAAGTGAAATATTCTTGAAAAAAATAACATTCAAAAATCTCTAATGAAAAATTATGTAAAAAAAAACAGTTGAACATTGTACAAAAAATATGTTAATCTGCCAAAAAACAGTTTATTCTAAAAGTATGTAATGTAAAAAGCAGTTTAGATTTTCTAAAAATAAAAAATTACTAAGTTGAAAATTTAACATAAAAGCAATTGATAAACAGTTTATTCTAAAAGAATGTAATATAGAAAAAGCAGTTTAGATTTCCTAATAAAAATCAGTAGAAGTAAAATTTTAACCTAAAAACAATTGATAAGATTAAACATATTCAAAAATTTTTGACTAGAGGCAAAATATTCTTCACAAAGAATGAAATTGATCTAGAATATTTCAACTGTTTTTTTCTTAATCAATTGTCTTCTTTGTAAAGGATAATTTGTCGCTAGTAAAAAGTGTTTGAATATTTTATAAAGCTTCATTTGTTTCTAGTAAAAATTTAGTATGATTTTTTGAATATGTTTTTAAATTTATCAAATGTTTTTTAGTTGTGTTTTAGGTTTAAAATCAGTTGATAAGATTATTAAAAAAACAGTTGAACATTGTCCAAAACACTATTATTAATCTGCCAAAAAACAGTTTATTCTAAAAGAATGTAATATAAAAAAGCAGTTTAGATTGTCTAGAAAAAACACTAGAACTTTTAACCTAAAAACAATTGATGTGATTAAAAAATATTCAAAAAATTTTGACTAGAAACAAATTATTATTCTTCGCAAAGAATGGAATTGATTTTGAAAACTTCAATTATTTTTTCTTAATCAATTATCTTTTTTGTAGAAGAATGATTTGTTTCTAGTCAATTTTTTTTGAATATTTTAAAAGCTTCATTTGTTTCCAGTCAAAATTAGTATGATCTTTTTAATATATGTAATTAAATTTATCAATTATTTTTCAGTTGTTTTTTAGGTAAGTACAGTTTAAAATTTGCAAATTAAAAAAAAAATGCAATAAAATGTTTTTAATGATGGAACAATTGAAACGGTTAAAATTGCCAATATAGTTTGAAACTTATTTCAATTTATTAAAATTTAAATAAATTGAAAACAATTGAAGATTAGAGAAAAAGAGTAAAAAATGTTTTAAATCAATGAAATAATAAAATTCAACTTTAAATAATAACACAAATTAAACTTTGTTTTTTGTGTTGTTTAAAGGTATAAAATATGTATCACAAAGTGAAAACTTTTACAAATTGTGGTATAAAAACGTCATTTTTTTTTTCATTTGCCCTTTAAAAATGGACTATCACTTAGTAACGGTCGCTACCATCATTTTCATTCTACAATCGAGTATTTAGTTTAAAATTTATTTAGAAAAACAATTGAAAACTTCCTACTGAAATTGGTTAAAGAATTTTATAACTTAAGAGATTTGCACGTGGGAAACAATAAAGAAGAAATGGGTTGAAGTAATGCCATACGGCTGTTCCGTCAGGGTTTAGTGGTAAAAATAATAAGTGAAAATCTGTGATGAAACAGTTGAATCTGATTTTGAAATAAGACACTTGTTTGGTTACATATTGGTATATTCAGTTTCCTGACACGACAATGACGACCATTCTTAAAATATTACAAAATTAACTAAATTATATTTTTGTTACATCAAGAGTGCAGTGAACAAAGTATTTACCGTAATTAGAAACAGTTGAATGTTGAAACTTGGAGTTTGATTAATTGCATCAATTGTTTTCAAACACTATCAACACCTGTGTTCTTGGCAATTCTTATCTAATCGTATGACGATGCAAAAAAATAACGTACATATCGAATTTTTTTTTCCGCGTAAAGTAATATTACACCTTTATCTGTGAACGGCGACAACGTTTCGAGGTAATGTTCGATTTGAAAAATAAATATAATAATATACAAATATTCAGAAAAGTCCGCTTAGTCATTACAGCAACGGTCCGAGCCTAGCGAATTATTTTATCATGTTCTGCAGGAATGAATCACCAAATATTTTATTTTATATTTTTCAACGTAACAAACGAAAAAAATATATATTATGCTAATGGCCCATTCGGATAATTTCATATTATTTAACACGCGGTCAACACGAATTTTCAACCAGTTGTCGCACAGCATCTAATAATTGCGCGCACACACAAACAAACAAATATGTTAAGCTTCTCACAGTCGCAGGGGGGATAACGACTTTTTTTTTAAATTTTTACTTTCTTCGATTATTTTGTGAACTTTTTTCAAGCGCAATGGATACTCTGTTACAGGATGTGCGCTATAAACAGTATTTGTCAGTTTGTATAGGTATGTATTAATTTTGTTGTTGTCTTCTTAACTACATTACATTAACCATTAATAATGAATGCATAGTACTCGAAATGTACATCTGGTATTAATAAAATAATAAGTGAAGTTAATATATTAATATAAATAAATTTAAACACTACATATGCAAATAGATAAAAAAGTGTTTTATTAAAATTATTTAGAAAATTCAATTGTAATTTAAATATGATTTATTAAATGGATTTAAAATCATTTTTCAAACTTTTATTTTAACTGAAAAAAGAAAACAGGATCACTTTGTTTTACCACTTTTTATTTAACAAATTACACGTGACTATAGTTTAGAGTATCAACTAGTCATTATCAAACATAAAGTTATTCTTTCTTCAGTATATTCAAGATGTACCACAAAGTAAATGCCTCCACAATTAAACATTTTTATTTTAACATTGTAATTAAATGAAAGTATGAAGAATTGTTTATGGTGCTTTATTCATTAATTAAAATAATCTATTTAACTGATATAATCAATATGACTTATTAATGTTTACTGATGGTTTGATTTTTGTGAGTTACGTGAAGAGAAACTTGATTAATTAATAAATCACTAAAAAATTTCTTCACACTTTTATTTAATTAATAAATATATATATATATATATATATATATATATATATTTCGAACACAAAGTGACCATTATTAATGTTTAATACTACTGAAGAAAGGTTTTTAGAGCTTAATTAATTGATTAATGTTTACTGTAAATTAATTTAATGGTAATCTATGTTGAAATTATTTATTGTCATTAAATATTTCATTTAAATTTTTTAACTGTGCTGTAAAATTGTAAATTCCGACATTTGTTATACTATGATTTCGATAATACACTTCCACGCTTATTCATAATCGCGTGCTATCAAAAATAACGTTAAAATTTACTCACGTCATATAGCTTATTAATCAAATAGTATTGTGATAATACTTAAAATTTGCCGATTTCCTTTGTTTTCTTCGCCGTCTTTTGTTTCAATTATCCACCACATTTGTCTTTTGTCTGTTTTTTTTTTTTGTTTATCTCGCGCATTTATTATTCAGTCCTACAAAATAAAAAAAATAAGTATGTGGTTATAAGAATTAATAAATAAATTCAGCTGAAATTACATAATTAGATTATTATATAAGATCCTGCAACAGAGAGAGATAGAAAAAAATGTTCAGTATAAAAATTGATTGGTTTCAAAATCTCTAAGCCGTAAAATTATTTTCAAATATACAGGGTGTCCCAATTTTGCGGTATAACAAAAGCAAACATTTTTTTTAATGGAACATCCTGTATATTTTTTTCATTTTCTCATTTGGGCAATATTTTATAACTCTAAACAAAGGTTTAAGTTATAAAATATTGTCCAAATGAGAAATAGAAAAAATATACAAAATGTTTGCTTTTGTTATACCGCAAAATTGGGACACCCTGTATATTTGAAAATAATTTTACGGCTTAGACATTTTTAAACCAATCAATTTTTATACTGAACAATTTTTTTCTTTCTCGCACGAGAATAACCGTATATGTATAACCGTCCAAATTGCTTCATTTGTTTGTCTGAAACATAAATTATCATTTCGTTCGGTTAATTTGTTAAAATGCAGCGATAATAGTTATAATTATACATAAGCCATTATTTTTATTAACAATTGAAAACAAACATTAGTTACAGTTTATAATAATGAGACGATAATTATTTAATTAATGGTTAAAACTACTTCAGTACTTTCCCTATATTTTTTTCGAAAACTATGAGGTTTATCCAAAATGGTTATTCTTAGCAATGTCCTCAATTTTAGATTTGAGTTTATTTATTTGTTTATTTATTTAAAATGTCAAAATTATTAAATTTTAATTTTCTTCTCGGAATTTAAGAACTTTATGAAAAATATGTTTCAATAATGTATAAGTTTTTCATTCCCTTTAACTTCTGTTTGAAAAGTTATGTAATATTTTTCAAATTCTTTATAGGGAAAGTAAAAAAGATGTAGAATCCATCAACAATTAGTAATTATAGTTATCATGTATACGTAGGGTGGGTGGGCGGCCTCTAACCCATCCTCCAATTAGTAAAACATAAGCGAGGGTTTTGATTAAAAGTTGTAAAACGTAAATAAACATAATATTATTGCAAATAATAATAGATTTATTCAAACAAATTTTTCAAATAATATTTGATGATGTTTTACTGATTGGAGGGTGGGATAGAGGCCACCCACCCGCCCTACATATACATATTAACTTTAATTCCTTATCGTCTCGAAGTTTCAAATAAAATGAATTACAAAACTTTTTGAATAAAAAAGAAATTAAAAAGGTATAATTTTTGAGTGAATAAATTAGTAAAAAATGAATGCATGATGAGTGGGCAAACTTTAAATCTATATTAGATAAGATTAGCAATAGAAAATCATTAATATTTAAACTTAAATTTTGATTTTGTGTTATTTTTTATTATACAAAGGGTTTGATTGTTGTTAACAGCAAAATCGTCAACGATTAGCAATTAAAGTTATCATGTATATGTAGGGTGGGTGGGTGGCCTCTATCCACCCTCCAATCAGTAAAACATAAGCAAAGGTTTTAGTTAGAAGTTGAAAAATATAAACAAACATAAAATAATTCCAATTTTTAGATTTATTTATATAAATTTTTCAAATAATTTTTGATGATGTTTTACTGATTGGAGGGTGGGATAGATGCCACCCACCCACCCTACATATACATGATAACTATAATTGCGAATCGTTGATGATTTTGCTGCTAAAATTTAAACCCTCTGTGTAATAAAAAATAACATAAAATCAAAATTTTTACTAATTTACTCACTTAAAAATGTTATCTTTTTAAATTTCCTTTTTATTCAAAAGGTTTTATAATTAATTTTATTGGAAGCCGCGAGACGATAAGGAATTAAAGTTATTATGTATATGTAGGGTGGGTGGGTGGCCTCTATCCCACCTTCCAATCAGTAAAACATCATCAAACATAATTGGAAATATTTGTATAAATATAACAATTAAAAAATGCAATTATTTTATGTGTGTTTACATTTTATAATTTTTAATTAAAATCTTCGCTTATGTTTTACTGATTGGAGGATGGGTTAGAGGCCCCCTTTCCACAGTCAACTATCTCTAAAAACTGTCACTGTCAGCTATCAAGGTTGGCTTTTGCTATAAACTGCCACTATCAATCCTAAGAGTCAACTGTCATTGCACGTATCAACTTTTACAGTTATTAATTATTGTCACTCTCAAATGTCACTGTCAACTGAAACAATTGATTCATACAGTCAATTGTTACAATTCAGTTATAAACTGTCAACTGTCATTATCAGTTGACATTCTCATCTATTATGGTCAAATATTAAAGTTTACTGTCAACTGTCTCTGAAAACTGTCATTGTCAGTTGTCATGGTTAACTTATACTGTCAACTGCTACGCCCAACTTTAACAGTCAACTGCTTTGCATGTAGGTATCAACAGTTACAGCGTCTGAGTACAATCTGTTCTTAAATTCGACCATTAATGTCGTTTGCCAATTGTTTCAATTCAGCTGTCACCCATCCAACTACTGACTCAAACCAACTGACGTGCAGCAACGTTGATTCGGGTCAGTAGTCGGATGGGTGACCGGTACCATTCACCATTGGGATACAATTAATGGTGCTTTAGAGTGACGTGAGCGATCCTTTAAAGTAACAAGCTCATTTACACACACACACAAATACACAAATGACACATGGCGGAAGGACCACGTGATCGAAAGCCAAACACTACTACTACTACTATCAGCTGTCATTATCACCTGACATTATAATTATCATTTTAAACTATCATTACCGAATATTAAAATTTACTGCCAACTGTCACTATCAGCTATCACAATTGACTTTTACTCTAAATCGTCACTGTCAATTCTAACAGGCAATTGTCATTGCACGTATCAACAGTTATAATTATTATATATTGACGCTATCAGCTATCACTGTCAACTGTGACTATCTATTCGTACAATCAACTGCGACTTTTAATAATTACAATTGAATATATATATATAAGTTACCTGCCGCCCACAACAGGAGTCCCTTTCATCATTATAAAAGACATTCATTGTTCCCACATCCATGTGTGTGCTAATTACGCAGTTAGATATAGAAATGCTTATGTTAACATTAATACATTATAAATAGACCCCGTTTCATTATTGTTAGTCAGTCTAGCCCAGAATTAATTGTAGTTAAGTACGTACTGTACCGCATAGTAGAATAAAAAACCTTTTTAAAAACACAAGTTGTACCATCGAACTTATATTTTATATATATATATATATATCTGTCATGCTGACATTAACTGCCAGAAGTTTCCTACAAATATTGGATAAATTAACAAATACAAAGCAAAACAAAATTTATTCCGGATGTAGAAGATGATGCCAGCTTCTTACATGACGGTACAATATGGGTTTGAGTGGAAGAACGTATTTTAATATGAACTCCGCCCGTGCTTCTTTCGTCCAAAATTTTATGTATGTTTTTGTAATTTATTTGTTTTGAAATGTATTTTTTAAGAAAGATGTACAAAGAATTAATAAATTAATAAACATGAATTATAAACTCTTAGCTGTTATTATCGAGTGCAATTCTCAACTATCACTGTAAACTATTAAATTGATTGATTTCTCTAAGCTGTTGCTATTAGCTGTCACAACTGTCTTTTACTGTACTGCCACTGTCAACGCTAACAGTCAACAGTTAATTTAACAACTGTTAACTGTAATTGCACGTACCAACTGTTATAGTTACTGACTATTTTCATTGTCAACAGCGCCTATCTATTCTTATAGTCAACTATCAATTGCGACTGTCAGTTATTACAGTTCAATTATCATCTGGGCCATCTGTCATTGTCAACTGTCATTCTTAACTATCAGTGTAAACCAATATTGTCATATGTCACTGTTTACTGTCAATTGACTCTGAAAACTCTCAAGTTTATTCGAATAGTAAACTATCAGTGCATATATCAGCTATTATAGTTACTGAATATTATCACTGTCAACATCGACTATCTATCCTTATGACCAACGGCCAACTGCGACTGTCTATTGTTACAATTCCATTATATACTGTCAGCTGTCATTATCAACTGCTATTAAAATATCATTATCAAATGTTATTATTTACTGTCAACTATTACTGGAAACTGTTATCGTCAGCTGTCATAGTTGACTTATACTGTGCACTGTCATTGTCAACTCTAACAGTAAACTGTTATTACACGTATCAACTATCTCAGTTACTGAATATTGTCACTGTCCACTGTCAACTCCGACTATCCATTCTCATAGACATCTGTCAACTGCGACTGTAAATTATTATAATTCAATTTTAAACTCTCAGCTGTCATTGTCAACCCTCAAACTCAACTCTCAGTGTAATCCATCACTATCAAATGTCATTGTTTACCGTCAACTGTTTTTGAAAACTGTTACTGTCAGCACTTACTATGTTTTTTTTACCACTAAAATTTATAGTAGGTAATGTATATAAATAATATTACAAGAACACGACTTAAGTTTTGTCTTTTGAAGGTCATTATCAAGTGAATAAAATAATGAAAATATCCGAGATTCTCTTAATGACGCTTAATCCTTTGTAACTATTCTCTATAAGTTAATTTCCTACCCTCACTCCACTGTTGCAAAAGTATAAATGTAAACTTTTTACTAATTTGTTCACTTGATAATGAACTTCAAAAGTCGAAACTTAAGTCGTGTTCTTGTAATACATTTAATTGGTAATTTATAAATTAGGAAAATTAGTGCAACGTTTAGACAACAGATGTTACTTTAATAGTGATTGTTTACTGTTTACTTAATTAAACAGATTACACTAAAAAAAAGATTACTATCTAGGGGAATTTTTTTAAATTACATTATTTTATAATTTTAAAACATTCTCATTATCAATTACTATAAATATAACGCGATGTCATCGTCTTACCAGGAAAGAACTCAAATTCCCTATTTGCTGTCGTTTCAATGAAACCAGAACGTACGTAATAATATATTCACAAAAAATTGTTTTTTTATTTATTTTCTAATTGGGGAAAATTGATTGTATAACAAATATTCAAGGTTTCTTTTAGAGTGCTGGCGAGTGTGATAAGGAATTCGTTAGAGTTCCGCGTTAATTTTACAGTAAATGGCTTCATTAGGCGGTTCGTTAATGCAACACGCTCTCGAATTAAAAATTGCTAGATTGACAGACCGGAAGTTTTTTGTTATACGTTATTACATCTTATCTATTGAAATTTTGTTATTTACATTTAAAGTAATTCACTAATGGAAAGTAATTATCGAGATTATGGGAAGTGAATCGTTTAAAGATTCGTTTGGATTTTGATTCAGGTTTAGAAATGAAAATACATTGATAATCTCGTATAATAAATTTGATTGATTACAGCGCCCTCTATTGATTTTTGTTGATACTAATAATCTAATACATATGCGAAAATGCGGAATGAATAAAAATTTGTTTCAATGAAATGAAAATTAATACTTTACAAGCTATGAAATTAATGTATAATGTTTTTTTGGGATTAACACACTTGTTGTGCAAATACAAGTTAATAATATATTGATAATAAACACATTTTCATTATAAATATAGATAAATTCAGTGTTGAAAAGAAATATTGATTTTGAACGTTCATAAAGGATACTGAAGTGAATTCTAAACTGGTTTTTAAAATGGGGGCTGTAATCCAAATTCTTAAGAAATTGACTCAACTGTTTTTTATTTAGTTGTACTAATTATAACTTTTATTCTAATATAACCGTTAAACTTATTATTTTATATAGTCTGTCCGTTGGATCTTCGCTTCAAAAAACGACGAAAGTTTCACAGTGCTTTTTTCTAACGCATTTGGTTCACTTTATCAGACTGAATGTTTTTGTGTCGTTTCTCGAAGTGATATTCTGTGAAGTAGGACGGAAGATCCAACGGATGGACTATATTTAGTGATGCTAATAGTGGCTAACGAACACGTGTTCCTCGCTATGTTTTTTTTTGTATATTTATGTATTGTTACTTTAAAGAATTACCTATTAACACCTTATTGTCCATTGGGTTATCTTTCATTTGGAATGCCCACCACTAGAGCTTCTATTTATTTATTTATATTTTCTTCTCATTAATTTTTTAAGCCACCTTGACGATAACATCGGTATCCATGTATGGAGCGTGGCCGTCCCCTGTCTTAAGAAAGTTAGCAGATGAAAACTCACCGCTCGGTGTACCTGTAACAGATGTAAGTAAATTTGTGGTGAAGGCAATTGTTTTTTAATTATTGAATTGATGAGGCTGTTACTTGTGGAAACTCCATAGTAACACTTAAAGAAATACTGATACAGTATAGGGTTTCTGAATGTTTTTAATATTGTACTACAACAATGTTTCATCAGGTAGATGAAAATATTTTCATACATACAAACAAATATAAAACCATTCAGAAATCCTATACTGTGTCAGTATTTCTTTAAGCAATTGTTTTTCCTTTATACTCATACTGTTGTTTTTTTTTGTGGCAGGAGGAGGGCTCTTGGATCGTTTCGATTGTGAGTCTGGCGACGCCGTTCTCCTGTTTGTTTGCCGCGCCGTTCATAAACAAATTCGGAAGGAAGGGATCGCTGATGATAACGTCCGTAATACTCCTGATCCCGTGGATCATGATCTATTTCGCCGAATCGGTCCTCGTCATCTGCATTGGTCGACTGATCGCCGGTATCGCTTTCGGATGTGTATTCACTGTGAGTCAATAAAAATTCACAAATTAACGATTAAAAAAACATTGTAGTTATTGTTATAAAAAAATAAATAATTTTACTAACTTTATTCTTAGGCAACCGCTATGTATTCAGGAGAAGTAGCCGAATCGGACATCAGAGGTAAACTAGGCCTAATCATCAGCCTAATGAAGTTATTAGGCTCCTTCCTCGTCCTCTCCATCGGCCCCTTCATCACGCACACCGCCCTTAGTCTACTCTGCGCCACCGTACCCATAATGTTTTTCTTCCTGATGCTGACCATGCCCGAATCTCCTTACCACCTCGTCCTGAAGAACAAAAAGGCGGAGGCGAGGGAGGTGCTGGTGCGACTGTCGAAAAGGTCGGCGAAATCGAACTTCATCGATAAACGCCTACTGGAAATCGAATATACGATCGAAAACGACATGCAGAACAAAGGTTCCTTCCTTGAATTAATCACTAATATGGAGTACAGACAAGGACTGTTGATCTCTTTGGGGATGAAGAGTTTAAACCAACTGTGCGGCGTCATCGCCATCGAATCCTACATGGAGTCGATCATAGCGGAAAGTGGTAGCAGCGTTTCACCTGAAATTTCCAGTATTATATTCGGGGTCGTGCAAATACCAGCAGGTTAGTAATTATAATCAACAAAAACTTTTACTTGATTGTAGATTTAAAGCTATAAAAACTTTTACATTATGTTAACACATTCAAATTGTTTTAGCCATTATTGCAACCTTACTGATCGATAAATTAGGACGCAAACCTTTACTCTTCATTTCATCGATGGGATGCGCGATGGCGATGGCCGCCGAGGGTTCCTACTTCTACTTACATCGAGATCCCCGACTGGACCTGTCGAATATCTCCTGGCTACCCACCACCGGCATCGTCCTCTTCCTGGTGATGAACAACCTCGGCATCACCACGGTGCCCACCGTAATCCTCAGCGAGATCTTCCCAACCAACATCAAAGGCACGGCCATCGCCATGAACACCTTTTACGGCAGCACGCTTTCCTTCTTGGTGTCGAAATTCTTCAAGCCGATCAGCAACGCGATCGGAATCCACTGTACGTTCTTCATGTTCGCGTTTTCGTGCGTGTGCGGCGTCATCTTCACCATATTCATACCGGAGACGAAGGGAAAGACGTTCATCGAAATCCAGAAGAAACTCAACAGGCGATATCTAAAGAAACAAATGAGAAACGAACAAAGGAGTGATGATGAACAAGTGTGCCATATGTGATCAAAAAAATAAAGAAAATAAAAAAATAGTGTGATATGTAATTTAACTTAACTCATTTTTTTTAAATCACGACGACAAAGGGATCTCATAAATTAATTGTAAGAATAGTGGCGACAGTTACTACGTGGTAATTTATTAAACTAAAACACTTACTTAGTTTATAAATTAAATAGTTTATGAACATATATAATATTAGTGTGACGCTAACATTGTTAAGTATTATTTCAGAGATTGTTGTTGTTGTGAAACGTGGTTTTATACAATTATTGTTTTATTCATGAAATTGTTGTTGTGTCTTATTAAAATTACATAAAAAATAAATCTTTTCTAAAACTTACTTTAAGGGTTGTACATCTTTTTAGGAATTTTTTCTCAGAATTTCTAAAGGTTTTACAAATTTTTCTAACCACTGGAACTTCCTTCCAAAGTTTAAATTCTTAAACACTAAAAAAATTATGAATCAGAAAGAAAATCATTTGAAAAGTTTATAAACACTAATGTTGGAACATTTAACAATCTTGAAGAAAAATTTAGGAATCTTAAAAAAAATATTTTTGAAAACTTTCAAAAAAATAAAGCAAAAAATAGTAAAGAAAAACTCGTAATTGCTAAAAAATGGAAATCTTAAATATTTTTTCCGAAAATATATTGAATATTCTATAATATTCCAACAATTATTCATCTTTTTTTAAACACAGTAGATTTTTTCAAAAAATAGTGCTCATAACGATCAATGTTATTATCAAATAAGAATTTTCTTAGAAGGTTTTGAAATGTCCCATCATTTCCTTTTTCAGATTCCAATAATTTTTTAGCTATTAAACAAGAGTTTTTCTTCACTTTTTCTTCATTTTGTTGAAAGTTTTTCAAAATTAAATTTTTAAGATTCCTAAATTTTTCTTCAAGAATATTAAATGTTCCAGCATTTATTTTTCTAAACCTTTCAAATGAATTCGTCGAAGACAATTTAAAAGAGAAATATCTTGAGACTGAAATGAAAAATTCTATAAATCTGGGAAAGAAATTGCTGAAAACGCTTACAACCATCAAAGCAAATTGTAGAAATTTGAAATCGTCAATTCTGGAATGTTATAGGATTCTATTCTAATTCAAATGTGATTTTTCATTTTCAATTATTTTAGTATTAATGTTATTATTAAAGAAATAAAACTTTTGAGTATTATAATATTAATAATAGGATTATTTACGAGAGGTTTGCTATAATAACAATTAAATAGAAAGTTGTTGATGAAATGAAATTTACATCAATTCTTAAGAGATGTTTAACTGGTTGAAGGGTGGGATAGAGGCCACCCGCCCACCCTACATATACACTTTAATTTACACTACAAATAGTGTTTTATTTTTAAGGAAAATAATCAAAAAACGCTAATTATGATTCAAAAAATACATCAACAGTGTTTTGATGGAAGGTAAAATGTATATGTAGGGTGGGTGGGTGGCCACTATCCTACCTTCCAACCAGTTAAACATTCCCAGAGAATGGAAGTAAATTTTATTGCATCAAAAACTCTCTATTTAATGGTTATTATAGAAATCTTCTCATAAGAAAATTATTTTATAATATTAAATAAAATACTCAAGAATTTGTTTTAATTAAATCGAAATTAGTTGAGGTATTAATAAATAATTTAATTAAACACTGTTTTATATTTTAATTATTGGAGGGTGGGATAGTGGCCACCTACCCACCCTACATATACATTTTAACTTCCATCAAAATACTGTTGATGTATTTTTTGAAATCATCATCAGCGTTCTTTATGACCTACCCCACGAAACCATTACTTAAGCTAGCGTTCTTTTGACCTATCCCAATAAACCTTGCATTGTCATTGGTTTAAGCTTTATTTTCATTGCATTTCAATTGTTTTTTTTTGTAGCGTACTCTTGACCTACCCTAATACGCTGTACATTGACCCAGCGTACTCCTGACCCATACGAATAAATTATACGTTGACCTAGGTCAAGAGTACGCTAGGTAAATATACTGTGTATTCTTGCTATCCTTATTATCTTCTATTTAAATTTTACAATTGTGCAAATTTTAATTAAATTTAATGAATTTAATTTAAATTAGAAATGAAAGTAACAACAATTAAATTATTTGTATTAATATCATTATGTATTTGTCATAAATCAATATTGTTTTGTTAACTATAGTCTACATGTCATATGTCTATCTACTAAATGCAATAAAATATTCGTACATTCTTTGAGAATGTTTTGTTGTTAGATATGTAGATCTTCTGAGGATGTTTTACTGGTTGGAGGGTGTGATAGTGGCCACCCACCCACCCTGCATATAGACTTTAATTTACACTACAAATAGGGCTTAATTTTTAGGAA
Source organism: Ontholestes murinus (assembly GCA_963969525.1). NCBI lineage: Eukaryota > Metazoa > Arthropoda > Insecta > Coleoptera > Staphylinidae > Ontholestes > Ontholestes murinus. The sequence goes on along the minus strand of OZ018389.1, from coordinate 548,245 downwards.
AATAATACAAAATCGTTAATGATGATTCAAAAAATACATCAACAGTGTTTTGATGAAAGTTGAAATGCATATGTAGGGTGGGTGGGTGGCCACTATCACACCCTCCAACCAGTTAAACATTCCCAGAGAATGGAAGTAAATTTTATTGCATCAACAACTCTCTATTTAATGGTTATTATAGAAATCTTCTCATAAGAAAATCAGTTTATAATATTAATTAAAATACTCAAAGGGTTATTGTAATTAAATTGAAACTATAATTAAAACACATTAACATTGTTTATTACTATATAGTGTTATACAAACAAAGTTTAAAGTGTTTTAATTATTACTCAACATGTGTAACGAAGTAGATGCCTTAAAAATAAATAATAAATTAAAATTAGTTGATGTAGTAATAAATAATTTAAGAACACTGTTTTATATTTTAATGATTGAAGGGTGGGATAGTGGCCACCCACCCGCCCTACATATGCAGTTAAATTCCCATCAAAACACTGGTGATGTACTTTTTAAATCATCACTAACGATTTTATTTTTAATTTCTTTGTAATTAAAACAACCCTTTGAATATTTTAATTGATATTAAGAAATAATTTCCTTGTAAGAAGTTTTCTAAAATAACAATTAATTAGAAAATTGTTGATGCAATAAAATTTACGTCTATTCGCTGGGAATGTATACTGATTGGAGGGTAGGATAGTGGCCACCCACCCATCCTACATATACAATTCAACATCCATCAAAACACTGTTGATGTATTTTTTGAATCATCATTAGCGATTTTTGATTATTTTCCTTAAAAATTAAACACTATTCGTAGTGTAAATTAATGTGTATATGTAGGGTGGGTGGGCGGCCTCTATCACACCCTACAACCAGTAAAACATCCTCAGAAAATCAACGTATCCAAAAGCAAAACATTCTCAAGGAATATACGAATATTTTATTATATTTGATAAAAAGACAAATGACAAAACAGCAGTTAATAAAACAAATGAAAAATGATGTTGAAAAACAATAATTTAATGGTTATGACATTCATTTCTAATTAAAATCCATTTAAATTCATTAGATTTAATTCAAAATTGCAGAATTGTAAAATGCCCCAAATTAAAATTCAAATAAAAGAGAATAAGGATAGCTAGAACACACTGTATATTTACCTAGCGTACTCTTGACCTAGGTCAACGTATAATGTATTCGTATAGGTCAGGAGTATGCTGGGTCAATGTACAGTGTATTAGGGTAGGTCAAGAGTACGCTACAAAAAATAAAATATTGGATTTGCAATGAAAATATAGCCTATATACTATCAGAATGCATGGATTATTGGGGTAGTTCAAAAGTACGCAAGCTTAAATAATGATTTCGTGGGGTAAGTCAAGAGGAACCTCAAGTTGATGATAATTTAAAAGAAAATTCATCTACACTGTGTTGATGAAATTGATATGTATATGTAGGGTGGGTGGGTGGCCACTATCTCACCCTCCAATCATTAAAATATAAAACAGTGTTTAATTAAATTATTTAATAGATCAACTAATTTCAGTTTAATTAAAATAACCCTCTGAATATTTTAATTAATATTATAAGATAATTTCCTTGTGATAAGGTTTGTATAATAATAATTAAGTAGAAAGTTGTTGATGCAATAAAATTTAATTCCATTCTCTGAGAATGGTTTACTGGTTGGAGGGTGTGATAGTGGCCACCCACCCACCCTACATATACAATTCAACATTCATCAAAACACTGTTTATGTATTTTTTGAAACATCATTAGCCATTGTTTAATATTTTCCTTAAAAATTAAATACTATTCGTAGTGTAAATTAAAGTGTGTATGTAGGGTGAATGGGTGGCCACTATAACATCCTCCAATCTTAAAAACATTCTCCAAAAATGAATAATAATGATATATTTTATGGTAGAGGCGTTTATTTCGTTGTACATCTTGAATTATTTGTAAATGAGACATAAAAACTTTGTTTTACCACTATAAAAAAAATATAGTGGTAAAACAAAGTTATTCTGTCTCATTTACAAATAATAATTATATTAATATTTTTTAAATCTTTGCTATTAAAATGAAAAGTTATTCTTACGTTAAAATCCAACGCGTTTCTTCCTCAAACATATACATCTTGGGATGAGGGAGTCCGCAAGTAAATCAAGTTGCCTATTAAAACAAAGAAAAAGTTTTATTCGTATACTTATAACCATATTGTTAGGATATTTAAACCAAGAGTTTACTCTACACGTGCGCAAATATTCTAAAAAAGTCTGTATTATTTTATAATAGAATAAAGGCAGATTATAATATATAAAGTTGTTCTTACGTTACGCATGGTTTCTTTCGACAGTTACGAGGTAAAAATGAAGGGGGCTTCTCTTTATTACTCATCCTCCTCTCCCATCTATAAAACTGAGTCGTCCACGATTGTTGCAGTTTAGTTTATTTTATTTACTTTACAAAATCTATTTTAATAAAATACATAAATACACTAAATCGCTTTAAAATTTTGAACATAGACTTCGAAAGGGGAGTTAACGAGTTTTCATGTTATTCAATATAATAAATGTTAGTTACATACCCATAAATGATTTCCTTCGTTATTAAAAAGTATATATTGTACTTACACAGTATTTATAGCGGTATAAACACACTTCTGAACGGACTAAAAATTAAATCTGCGTCTCCGACGAAAAATTCAACAGAAAAGAAATTGTTTAAACAAACAGCTCGTGGTTGCCATGGAAACCGATTTCATAGCACCCTCATTATCCTCTGTTATTATATCATTAAAATAAGTGTAATTGAATTTAATTATAATTAAATTTAATTGTTATTAAATGAAATAATAATTTATTAATAAAATTAAATAATTAGTTAAAATATTAATTATTTAATGTTTTGTTATTTTCAGGTTGGCAACACTGCGGAATTTGTTTTGGTGTTTCTGCGCACGCTGTCATTTAAAAACTAACCGCAAAAGTTTTTCAGCGATAGAAAAAGGGAGTCGAATTACGAAAAACACCCGAACCGTCGGCGTACGCCAATTTCAGGTGACTTTAATGAGGTGAGTGCACGTTAATATAAGTAACACGGAAAAACCCTTACTCGACCAGAAAAATAAAAGCAGAAACTCGCAACACCGTTCACATCGGTGCGGGGGCCTTTAACAATCAGTAAATACGCTCAGTTAATAGAGTTAATTTCGCTCGGGTAGAAATAATTTAATCGAAAAGCATTTATGTTTGTAATAATTACACACTCGAAAGATATGTTATTTATTTTTGTGTAATTACTAATCTGCCTGTTTTACAGTGTTGAGCAGACCCTTCACGATCAGTATTTACATCAACATAATGCACAATATTTTGTACAATAATATTAGTTGGCCTATCCACACAGTGCAATATTATTGCTCAATGTTGCTATGTAAAGATTATTATTATTATAAATTAGTTTCTAGGTGAAATGAACTTTCTTTCATAATCTTTTTCCCTAGTAGCCATGGTAGATGTTTATTCCAACACTGTTAACACACAACTGAACTAGTATAACGCAATATTGCCATCAGATGAGGCAATATTTACTAGATTGCACAATAAAAATTAAACTGTTTTTGATTGACTCAATATTATTAATAAAAATATTATTGTACAATGTCAATTATTGTGCAATATATTGATGTAAATATTGATCGTGTAGGGGCTGTTTTAGCGTTGATTGAATTATTGTACATTTCAATCGACAAGGAACTAGAAATTGTGGAGATAATTGTTTAAGCGTGTAATGTAACATAAATGAAAAGAAAATTACAGGTAAATAAATGATAATGTTGTTATTTTTTTTAGAGACAGGCTCAATCACGATGGAAAGGAGGAAAACCGAAGTCCAGGCAAACTACAATAGACTGAAGGATGAGTGCACGAGCCTGGTGAACTTGTTAAACACATTGCTCGAACGAGTAAGTTTTTAATTGTTTATTGATTAGAAATAATCAAAACAAAATTGTTTTATTGTCTTTCTTCTATAGCTAATTTGATCTAATCTTGATTTTAAACCTTTCCTCGTATCATATATATATAATTTCTTTATTAATTTACACACTCAAAAATTTTAATTTGTAAATTTTTTTAATTCAGATTTTGTAATTAAGTTATTGCAAACCGTGAGGCGATCAGTAATTAAAGTTATCATGTATATGTAGGGTGGGTGGGTGTTCACTATCCCACCCTCCAGTCAGTAAAACATCATCAACAATTATTTAAAATATTTTATAAATACACGAATTAAAAAAGTCAATTATTTTGTGTTTGTTTATATTTTACAATTTTTAATTGAATCCCTTGCTTATGTTTTACTGATTGGAGGGTGGGATAGGGGCCACCCACCCACCCTACATATACATATTAACTTTAATTGCTAATCGTTGATGATTTTGCAGCTACAAACAATCAAACCCTTTATGCGATAAAAAATAAAACAAAATCAAAATTTATGTTTAAATATAAATGTTTTTCTATAGCTAATCTTATCTAATTTATATTTTAAGTCTGCCCACCCTTCATGCATCAAATTTTTACTAATTTACTCACTTAATAATTTTACCTTTTGAATTTCATTCTTATTCAGAGTTTTGTAATTAATTTTATTGGAAACCGCGAGACTATCAGTAATTGAAATTTTTATGTATATGTAGGGTGGGTGGGTGGCCTCTATCCCACCCTCCAATCAGTAAAATATCATCAAAAATTATTTGAAATATTTGTATGAATAAATCTCTAAAAATTGCAATTATTTTGTGTTTTTTGCATTTTACAATTTTTAGTTAAAACCCTCGCTTATGTTTTACTGGTTGGAGGGTGGGATAGAGGCCACCCACCCACCCTACATATGCATGGCAACTTTAAATACTAATCGTTGATGATTTTTCTGCTTACAAAACAATAAAATCTTGTATGTAATAAAAAATAAAGTATAATCCAAAATTAAGTACTAAAGTTATTGCAAACCGTAAGGCGATCAGCAATTAAAGTTATCATGTATATGTAGGGTGGGTGGGTGGCCTCTATCCCACCCTCCAATTAGTTAAACATCATCAAAAGTTTATTTGAAAAATTTGTATGCATAAATCTCTAAAAATTGCAATTATTTTGTGTTTATATATTTTACAATTTTTAATTAAAACCCTCGCTTATGTTTTACTGATTGGAGGGTGGGATAGAGGCCACCCACCCACCCTACATATACATAATAATTTTAATTGCTGATCGCCTTACGATTTGCAATAATATTAATACTTAAATTTGGATTATACTTTATTTTTTCTTACAGACAAGGTTTTATTGTTTTATAAGTAGCAAAATCATCAACGATTAGTATTTAAAGTTATCATGCCTATGTAGGGTGGGTGGGTGGCCTCTATCCCACCCTTCAATCAGTAAAACATAAGCAAGGGTTTCAATTGAAAGTAAAATGTATACAAACAGAAAATAATTACAATTTTTAGAGATTTATTCATACAAATTTTTCAAATAATTTTTGATGATGTTTTTACTGATTGAAGGGTGGGATAGAGGCCACCCACCCACCCTACATATGCATGACAATTTTAAATATTAATCGTTGATGATTTTGCAACTAAAAACAATCAAACCCTTTATGTAACAAAAAATAGAACAAAATCAAAATTTAAGTTTAAATATAAATGACTTACTATAGATAATCTTATCTAATTTAGATTTTAAGACCGCCCACCCTTCATGCATCAAATTTTTACTAATTTACTCACTCAGAAATTTTACCTTTTGAATTTCTTTTTTATTTAAAGAGTTTTGTAATTAATTTTATTGGAAACCGCGAGACTATCAGTAATTGAAGTTTTTATGTATATATAGGGTGGGTGGGTGGCCTCTATCCCACCCTCCAATCAGTAAAACATCATCAAAAATTATTTGAAATATTTGTATGAATAAATCTCTAAAAATTGTAATTATTTTGTGTTTGTTTACATTTTACTTTCAATTGAAACCCTTGCTTATGTTTTACTCATTGGAGGGTGGGATAGAAGCCACCCACCCACCCTACATATGCATGACAACTTTAAATACTAATCATTTATGATTTTGCTGCTTACAAAACAATAAAACCTTGTCTGTAATAAAAAATAAAAGTATAGTCCAAATTTTATTATTAATGTTATTGCAAACCGTGAGACTATCAGTAATTGAAATTTATTTGTATATGTAGGGTGGGTGGGTGGCCTCTATCCCACCCTCCAATCAGTAAAACATGAGCGATGGTTTTAATTAAAAATTGTAAAATGTAAACAAACACAAAATAATTGCAATTTTTAGAGATTTATTCATACAAATTTTTCCAATAATTTTTGGTGATGTTTTTACTGATTGGAGGGTGGGTTAGAGGCCACCCACCCACCCTACATATACATGATAACATTAATTCCTAATCGTTGATGATTTTGCAGCTAAAAATAATCAAACCCTTTATGTAATAAAAAATAGAACAAAATCAAAATTTAATATTAAATATAAATGACTTTCTATCGCTAATTTACTTTAGATTTTAAGTCTGCCCACCCATCACGCATAAAATTTTTACGAATTTACTCACTCAAAAATTTTACCTTTTTTATTCTTTATTTATTCAAAAAGTTTTGTAATTAATTTTATTGGAAACCGCGAGACTATCAGTAATTGAAATTTTTATGTATATGTAGGGTGGGTGGGTGGCCTCTATCCCACCCTCCAATCAGTAAAACATAAGTGAGGGTTTTAATTAAAAATTGTAAAATGTAAAAAACACAAAATAATTGCAATTTTTAGAGATTTATTCATGCAAATTTTCCTAATAATTTTTTATGATGTTTTACTGATTGAAAGGTAGGATAGAGGCCACCCACCCACCCTACATATACATAGTAATTTCAATTACTGATAGTCTCACGGTTTGCAATAACATTAATAATAAAATTTGGATTATATTTTTATTTTTTATTACGGACAAGGTTTTATTGTTTTGTAAGCAGAAAAATCATCAACGATTAGTATTTAAAGTTATTATGCATATGTAGGGTGGGTGGGTGGCCTCTATCCCACCCTCCAATCAGTAAAACATCATTAAAGATTATTTGAAAATTTGTATGAAAAGTTTGTCTAAAAATTGTAATTATTTTGTGTTTGTTTACATTTTACAATTTTTAATTTAAACCTTCGCTTATGTTTTACTGATTGGAG